>CM038217.1:163837685-164426492 GCA_021442155.1 Cymbidium sinense | reverse complement strand
TCCTTATAATCTAGAATCTCAAATAGCATTTGTTCATCTTTTAGATCAAGAATGAGTTTTGGCCTTGAAATTGCCTCTTCTGAATCCCATATTATATGATCCAACCAAGAATCATCCAACAAATCTTTATTCTTCAAGGACAGTCTGTCAAAGCGTTGTAAAGTACTTCTTTCAGAAGCTTCTCTATGCACATTTTCAATTTCAATATCTTCTGGATATAAGCTATGCCTTCTTGAAAACAATTCTGAACAAAGTAATTGCTGATGACACTCACTTTCCAATGATTGATGATGAACATTGTCAGCAGATCCTATGAGAAAGTCACTATCTTCTTTGTTTGATTTGACTGCACATCTCAAATAACTGGGATCTAAATTTTCTTCTGACTGATCTTCAGTATCATGCTCAGAATATGAATCATTCCTTGAGACATCAAAACTTAACTGTGGTGAATTTCCCAAATAATTGCATCTTCCCAGTCTTGTTGATCCAATGGATAAAACTTTGGTGATGGCGCAGAGCATTGAAAAGCAGATACGTCCACATGCATATCATCCTTCATTGGCAGTGAACCAAAGCACGTGTCTTTATTCTGCACATCAACAAAAGATATTTCTTGATCATTCACTTCTTCCCCATCAAGAACAGCTAAACTCAGCTTTTTATTTATCAATAGATCATGATCAGCGCTCCTTAGAAAAGTTTCCTCATCCTCTTCGACAATATTTGTGATATCTAAAGTTTTATCCCGTTCTGAAAGCAATTCAAACATTGAATTTAGCCAACCGGCAACATAACAAGTAATTTTCTACCATCAAGCTAAATATAAGGCAGACAGAGAAATCTTCAATTGAGAATACAAAAACACGCATATCTGCAACGAGAATAATCACTAGACCAACAAATATGGCAAAACTACCTCAATGCACAGAATCACAAAGATTCAAAATAAGGTAAGAAAAACAATTTGAAAAAGAAAAAATAATGGATAAATAAAATATAAACAATATCAAGAAATGCATAATTGTGATCACCACATGAACATGAGTTGAGAGTAGTTTTCAAAAGTTGCATGATGTTATAAGCTGCCAACTAACAGCCAAGTGATACAACCAACCCATTCAGGATGTATATAATGGTAGGAACAACAAAAGAGGAACCATAAAAAATGAGGTAAAGCTTTCCATCCAAAAATAGATTGATATGATGGATCTCTTGAGAAAATTATCCATATAACATAATTTTAATGCAAGTATGCTTATAGAAAACAAAATATAGCTTAAAAAACAATAGGTTATGTCATTTCTTGTATTATTATCATTAACTTAAAGCACTAACACATACCACTACAAAATGGGCGTTTCTGACAGTATCTCTTATATGCGCTTTTCAAGGGCTCATGTACTCAAAAATCTCCGAGAACTTTAATATCACCAATCCATCCTCAACACACAAAACAGGTAAAGCAGTCTTACTTTTTGGATTAACTTGCTCTTCAGTGACTGCTTCATCTTCCTATAAGAAGTTTGCAAACTTTGTAAGACATTTGCAAACTTTATAAGAATGCAAAAAAGAAGGCAGATGGGACGATAGGATTTATTTTGAAAAAAAAATTATCACAACTTAAACAAATAAGATCAACAAAACAAATAAAGATTAAATTTTTATGCATCATGAAAGCTGAACAATTTGGCATTAATTATAACATTAGTATCAATAAAAAAGAATTCAAGCAAATCGTATGATCCTAAACAAATGGATTTCAAACAAAAGTAAAAAATCAAACAAGTAATAAAAAAAAGTTTATCCAAGCAAACAAAAAAACTCAGCATTCCACAATATATTTTGTAATATTTGATCTAACAGATGGTCAAAAAGTGTAGTCCTTCAGAGTAAGATTCTCTAATAATCAGAGATGAGAAAATTAACTCTCAGAAGAAGATCAACCAAGTTCAACAAACCACTAAGCAATGCCCATTCCCTTAAGGCCATACATTAATAATGATTTGTTAAAGAATTCTAATTCAAAGCAGAAAACATTTGTAGGTAAGAATTCAAAGTATAGGAATCTAGTAACTAAAGACATTCCAATGTGGTTGGCCTATGAAAAGAGGACCTACCAAGAGCAACCATTCAATGGATACCCAGACCATTCATATGTAATCAATTCAATCATAGTGAATCACATTTCAACAATTTAGCCCCTCAACCATACAAAAATGCGCCAAAATGGTCCCTCATAGACTGAATTGAGATAATTTTTTCTATAATTAAAAAAAATTTGAAATCAAGTTTGTATCATGCTTTCTACATGACAGGCCATTTTTTATCAAATTTGTAAAATCAAGAAACTAAATTGAAGAAATGCGCTACATGAATAGTTAGGCCTATCTTAAGATTTATTTATAAAGACTTTAATAGCTACACCCTGAATAAAGATCTAATCACATGATGAAGAAAACTTCCCCGAGTTTAGTTTGTTCTACATACCAAACTATCCCAGAATAATTGGCAAGATATGTAAATTCTTTCATGATAGTTTTCATTGATAATAATTAACACTAAAACAAATACTAGTTATTCATTCACATGAATATGCATTCAAGAACTACAGGCAAGAAATTACCACCAACTTTTCCATTAATTGCATTTGTATACTAGACATCAACTATAGGCACAATTTACACAATAGGAAATAGCTATGAAGATCACCCCAATAAAAAAGAGAGATGTTTTGATCTGCAAATGAACATCTTCCCTAATTTTTTTTAGCTTTCTAGTGTCAACAAGGCCACAAGGCCACAAGCCCACCACGACAAACACAATAGTATGTTGAGGAAAGATTTATGCCATAGAAATGGCTCCTTGACAAATACCATGATGAGATGAGTGAGATTTCGTCTGAGGTTCAAGCGTTGTGTGTGTGCGCGTGAGTGTGTGTGTGTGCATGTGTGTGTGTGTGTGCACGTGTGTGAGAGAGAGAGAGAGATGAAGTTCAAGTTATACCCATAGTCATGGAGGTGAGCAAATGATTAAGCTAGTAGAGATGTTTCAAAGAAACAATAGCTCATTAGAATAATAAGTAGTAGAGATTTAGGAAGGTGAGTATAAGTTTTCTACAAGTAGCATAGAATAGCAGAGAAAATAAGTTTTTGGTTCTTCCCTTTTTTTATGAGGAATGTATACACACGCAATGAAATAATTTCAACCACATCTAGAAAAAAAAATCATATGAAAAAAAGGTATGGATAACAAAGTTGACAGATAACCTGAAAAACAGCCGGTTCCAACACTGCTTCAGCTTCCAAAAATCCACTAGCAGGCATGTCATCTTCAAGGGATATTGTCTTCGCAGATACTACTTCCAAATCCCCTCCTGTGTAAGAGAAGCTAGGTAACAGAAACAGGGCTAGCAAAAAAAATGAAAAGAGAACCTCACACCACAATTGAGAGCATTAAAGCTATATGAACATATTTAACTTCTGCCCAATTTGTTGTCTAAAATAATTGGACGTATAATTTATTGCCCCAAAAAACTTGCAGAAGCCACCCAATATTAACAAGTGAATGCGTGCATCAAGATAAACTACGCCAGCTCAGGATGAACTTTTAAATATTATCTAAAAAGCTGCTGAACTGTAAACCACAGAACTAAACAGGATGAAAATTTAATTCATATGACTGGTATAAACCACAAAAATGTGAAGATAAGAAAAAATTATGGTCCATATTTAACAAGAAAAAAAGTATGAATAAACACCATATGTTTATTATATTAGATGGTAAATATTAATAACACAAGTACGCTCCATAATGACCTTCAACAGTAAATAGTAGGCCATTGAAACTACATTTTCTATGTTTAACTTTTTTTTTTTTTTTTTTTGGTAAGTCAGGTTGAGAATTTCTAAAGAGGCATATTGTGTGGCCAAGCACACCCTCAAACAAAACAATGGAACATGGAAAATTCACATCTTGCTAGGGAGCTTAATGATCTTAAACAACCATCAAGTCTGTCTACATCTAGTATAACAGATTACAAAAGCCGCAAAATTCAAACATAATTCTGTCCTGGAAATGCTCCTACGTAGAGTATGTTTGGAACAGGAACAAAACATGGCATAAGAACTACTACAAAGCATTATAATGCTTTAATAGAAAATCAAAACAAAATTGAAAATTATGCAAAGGTTACATTATAATCAAAAATAACAAGAGAAAAAATTATAAAAACACAAGTACTTTCTGAGCTTGACCTGCCACGGAAAGACTTTCAACTTTATCAATATTTTCCTTGATTTTGCTTTCCTTTACTGTTTCTTCATCCTCATCATAATCATCTTCATCAAAAATGGAAGCATTGGTGTTCAAAGAAGACAAAAATGCATCTGACGAGAAGTATTCTTTCCTTGGCAACAAATGGTCTTCTTCTGTGGCCGCTTGTGTTTCTGGCCCATCATATTGCTCATCAATGTCCTCATAATCAATGGCATCTTCAGCCTTCTCATCAAAATCTACAGGACAATAAGGACATGGGAATGAAGTATACCATGCAAAAGTGTATGAAATTGATCATAATCATCAAAAGTTATGCTGATACAGTGAATAAAAATAACAAAAAAATTTTTACCTAGTTCCCATGAAACAAGTAAATTGTATGCTTCATTACTTTTCCATACCCATCCATTGACTAGCTACTAGTAATTAGAAGTGTTTTGCTCAATGTTCAGCACTAGGTTTCACTTGCATAAAAGATTTTCAAAACCTAACATTAACTACTCAAGCAAGTGTGAATTGCATATAGTATGATGGAGAGTTCAAGACTAAGATGCAATCTCAAAAAAGAACTTTGTGTTGCTTTAGATTAATTTACTATAAGTGTGCCAGAATCAAAAATAGCTATGTGAAGTCTACAAACAAAGTCAGATAAGAGACAGTTAAAATTCTTGTTCTACAGGAAATAGACGGAACATATTATATGTTCCAATCATGCTATGTCGAAACCATCCTAACTTATAAAGAAAATAATTGTATTGCATGATGAAAGATGTCATTCTTTGTTTGATTTCTGAAGTAATCAAATGCTCAACCAAAAAGGCATGCTCAGCCAATGAAAGTTACAAATAAATCATGGCATTAGTTTGCATACCTGAGTCTCAATTTCCAATCACATCATACAACTGAAACAATTTTACAGCTTACTTCTTGAATTTTGTTATTTTAAAATTCTTATATGATTTCCCCACTTAATCATAGGAAAGCCTAAAATTCTATGAGGAACCATTAATGAATGAAAATAAAATTTCCTCCTTAAATCTTCTCTTTCTAAGTATAATGCATTGAAGAATAGTCAAAAAAATCATATCGGACTTGCCAAATCAGTATATAAGCTGTAGCCTTTATCATCTTTCATTGCAACAGACTGAATGAGCCAAATATTTGATTTAATTTAAATTTTTCATATGTTTACATTTTTCAATCACCACTTGATTCTAAGTGCTTCCACGTTTTTATAAACATATCTCTTGTGGTTTAAGTTTCTACGGGCCAGAGATCAATCATTATATTCCATCAAATTTGGGTTTCTTCTACTTTTATACTTCTTCCATTACAAGTATTTTTAAGTTATATAGTGGGCTTCTTGGTGAATCTTACATGTTTGATGCAAGGTTCAAGATCAATCCGTGTGGAAGTATTTTTCTTTTTTTAGTAGGCATAAGCCTCAAGGCTTTTAAAGCATAAGAATCACAATAAAATCATTAAATAAATTTAAAATATAAAAAATAAAATGTTTAGGAGTAATAGTTTTAAAATATAATATATGATCATAAAAAGTCATTCGAACACTCAATAATAAACAAGAAGTTCAAAAAAAAAGTATTCATTAACATGTAAGTAGAAAAGTAAACAAATCCTAAAATGAATTAGTTATTAGTAAGGAGTTAGCCTTTGAATTCGTAAGTATCTCCCACTCCTATTACTAAAAATCTTCATTAAAATTATCATCATAATTAATTGCCTTCTCACATTCCTCTCCTCACTTGCATTTACAGCATCTTAATCATCTTCATCATTTCCAATCTCAATCACCTTTCATTTCACTAATTACTAAAAACACATAAAGGCATGCCTAGAAGTGTGGCTCGTGAGTTTGAGGTGCCTCTATTAACCCACGAGGCTAGCCTCAATATGAAGTACCTCTCTCCAAGAAACACCTCAAGGTGCATGACTTGTGCAATTTTAAATATGGCGTTGATGTTGAATTTATTTGTATTAGACTCAGTTGAATCCTACTTTAAAATCCATATAAAACTATACGTTGCATATTTATTTTTCTGCATCAATCGTGCCTATGAAACCATAGACTTGATGCCATCTAAATGTTGGCAACACAAGGAAAATATTAGCATGTTTTAATCACAAACATAAAAACATAAAAATTGTGATCTACCATAACATTTGTAATGTACCCAGTACCCTCAAGGATTAGTGAAGTGTATGACAATGTTTGTAAGCTTTAGTAAAAATTTTCACTTCTCCAGTGGTAGTAGAAAATTATTAAATATAAATACTTTGAGGATGAAAACAGATTTTGACAAATATTAAGGCGTTCATTCACACAGAAAATATCATCAATTTTGAACAATTGAATTTAAACAAGTACAAGAAGGATCTGATGCATTCTTTTTTAGCTTCCATTTCCTTTTCTGTAAAATTTACTTTAAAACTGAGAATTGTATACACATAAAAATGTATAAATGACCTGCCCAGATAAAATTTGGTATCACGCCTTTAAATCCATACAAATCATGCATTCATGACCTATGTTTTTAAATGAAAAATTACTTCGCAGTTCAAGTCAAAATCATCTAATGATACATCAACACAATAGCAAGTTACCAGTTTTTCATGATGTGTGTTTTAAGATAGAAACTCTGCAGCATAATTGCAAATTTGCACCCTTGCTGCAGTTTTTAGACCTTGCATTATAGCATGTCTCCATATATCATCACACTTGGGGCACTGCTACTACAGAACTACAATCTCTCACAGCACAGGCGCTATTAAAGTCCAACTGCTTTATTGTAATCTCCAATCATTCTATAATTTAAGTCTTTTCAACTTGTATCATGTCCCTTTAAGCACGTGAAACATTCACTTATATAAATTACATTATGTAACTGAAGAATTTATACCAAAAGTCTAAGATTAATAATGCGTGAAACTTTTATTCGTTTGAAAATTAAAACTACAACAAAAGTGCCTCCAATGATGCAGATTGCAATGCTCCTGAAAAAAATCTAAGTTGCAAAAAATAACAGATTCATGGAGTTGGATTATTTATAAGAAACCATAAATAGTTCCACTAGAAAACACTGCCATGAACAGGAAAACCTTCAGTTTAAATATAGTTCAATTGATTTCTAATTATACTTTACCTAGCCATATGCAATATACAAATGCCTTCTCAAACAACCATCACAAATACATCCATATTTTCCTAAAAATTTCCTCTGTCACTGTCCCTTGAAAGTACAATCTACTTTACCAATAAAAACATTCAGTTAACAGGATTTCTTCTGAAAACCCTTCAAAATAATTCCATATTCACCCACTAATCAATAAATAATTACAAATAAAACTACTACATGTGACCTATCAAATAAGAAAGTTAACTTTTAGAATGTAATTTGATTAAAACGTAATAATGGAAAACAATTATCAATGAAGTTTCCGGTATTTAAATAACTAAGGTCTCATTTGGTCATGTTTTTTAGCTGATTAACTTCTCAAAAACTACTGTTTGTGTGTTAGAAACAATTAAAACATAAGAAAATGACAACTGAAATCGTAGACAAGTTTGAGATCTTTTGAAAATATTATCATTCTTCTTAACGGTCATTCCATGTACAATGTTAGTTAAGAGGTTAGTTGAAGGCATGCATATACAGCTCTCTCAAATATAAAAGGCAAAAATACAAATATGTAGTATATTGAAGCCATTAATTTTCACCTTGTTTAGAAATATGTGTTGTAGCTGGAGGAGATTTTCAGTCAAACCTCATATTGACAACAGAAATGTACAACATTCATTAGTTTGAGCTGATATGTCATAACCACAAGTCAATCCTAAATCTAAAGACTAGCTCAATTAGCCAGATAAAGTGCTAACTCAAATCAAACATGCACATATATTCGGCTCAATATGAGGCTTGACTAATAGAATGAATTTGGGCTCATCAAAAAGCAGACATGTAGTATTTTGAGGCAAATTGCACATATAGTTTTCACCATATTAAAGCTCAAATTAAGCAAGTTTCAGATCCTCACCCTGTTCAGAAGCATCTGTTGTAGCTGGAGAAGATTTGATAAGCTGTGGTACAGAAAAATATAGAGTATCAAGTTTATAATCTTCTATGTTTGAATCATAACATCAATTGAAAACTCACATCAATATCAGTAAGAGAAGGACCTAGCTTGTCAGCCAATGCAGAAAGGTGCTCCTTTGCATCCTGTTAGATAATAGTCAAAGAAATTACTTCCGCCATAGAAGATTATAAACCTGATAAGCTGAAAAAAACTGAAGCCCGTTCAACCATATTCAGCAGTTTATGTAAATATACGTCTACATGTGACTGACAGTGAATGTAAAATTAAAAAAAGGTAAAATTGTTAAAGTGATTGTAGGAGATGATGAAATAAAGCCAACATTAACAAAGAAGTAATTTGGTCATTACAATGTGGAACTCTCAACCATGAAGTTTGCAAAGATCCTAACATTTTCTCAGCAAACGTATGATTCAGCATGTTAGAGAAGCTCCATGAAAATATTATCATTCTCAATATGAAAATTTAGTAATTGTGTTGTTATTGTTATGTAAAGTTGTCATGGTTGCAATTTGAAATTTATGGTCGTAACATGTGAAGTTCAGTAGTAAATATGAATGATAAGGAACTGTGAAGCTGTATTGAGTGGGATTTATATGCCATGTAATTTATTTTTGCATGGAAGCCAAGCAAGCAATCCAAGGAGGTTGTCTAATAAATGTTGGAAGGGTGAGATAAAAAGGGTGAAGCTCAAGCAAATCATCATTATTGTGCTAAAAAAATCCAAGGAGTGTAATTCACAACATCATCATCAACAACAACAACAAGCCATTATCCCACTAAGTGGAGTCAGCTACATGAATCCTTCATCTCCATTTTGTCCTATTATGTGGCAAATTCTCATTTAATTCAAGTATACTAAGGTCATTTTTTATACATCTTGACCCAAGTCTTTTAGGCCTATCTACATTTCTTCTTAAATAATGAATCTACTCTCCTAACGGGTCATCTGGACGGTGATGCTTTATGTGGACATCCAAAACTCTCAAATCTTATCGCCTGGAGCTACTCCAACTTTTTCCACATACTCATTTAGCATTTTATCTCTAAGAGTAAAGCAACTCACCCACGTATCCTCATCTCACTTAACTTAGTTTTATGTTTCTCTTTTATTAAACATTTTGCACCATAAATCATTGAATGTCTTACCACCATCTTATAAAATTTTCTCTTAAGTTTAAGCGGTGCTTCTATCACACAACAGCATTCCTCCACTTCAACCATCCAACTTGAATTCTACTAATAACATCTCCATCTATTTCACCATCATTTTGAACAATAGAGCCTAAATATCAGATAAATCACTCTTTTTTAATGACTTGTTCACCTAATGTCACAACACTATCACTAGAACTACTACAACTAAAATTACACTCCATATATTCAATTTTAGATCTACTTAAACGAAAACCTTTAGACTCTAAGGTTGACCTTCGTAATTCAAGTTTCTCTTGAACTCCCTCTCTAGTCTTATCAACAAGAAGAGTGTCATCAGCAAAAAGCATACACCGAGGTACATCTTCCTGTAAATGCCTAATAAGAACATCAATAACTAAAGCAAAAAGATAAGGCCTTAAAGCAGATACTTGATGTAATCCAATTGAAATAGAAAAATATTTTGTCAATCCTCTTTGTGTTTGGACACAAGTACAGTATATATATATATATATATATATATATATATATATATATATCCTTAATGATTTGAATATAATCAATATTAACTCCTTTCTTTCTAGAACTCTCCAAAGAATATCTCTTGAAACTTTTTTCATAAGCTTTCTCTAAATCAATAAATATCATATATAGATCCTCCTTACTTTCTCTATACTTCTCCATCAAATCTCGTAACAAATGTATGGCATCCATAGTAGATCTACTTGGCATGAAACCAAACTGATTGTGAGAAACTTTTATATCATATTGTAACCTATCCTCAATTACTCCCTCCCATAATTTTAATGTATGACACATTAACTTAATTCTCTATAATTTGCTCTTGTGCATCACATTTATTCTTAAATATATGAACTTCTTCTCCACTCATGCATCTTCTTAGTCTTTAAAATAGTATTAAAAGATTGTAGTTAGAAATTCCTTGATCTCCTAAACATTTTCACACTTCTATTAGAATATCATCAGATCCTACTGTTTTATCACATTTCATTTTCTTTAAAACTTCTCTAACTTCAAATTTACAAATACGATGATAAAAATAAAATTTTTTATTTTTGTTTAGGATAAGGTTCTTAAAACCAATCGTCTTTCGGATCCTTCATTAAAAAATTTATTAAAATACCTCATCCACTTATATTCAATATCATTTTCTAAGAAAAGTCTTTTATTATTTTTAATTCTTAATTATACAGTAGATCTTTCTTATCTTATCTCTTTGGTTAACATTTTTTTTCACTTTCGATCTAATCTATGTAAATCACTAAAAGTTAATTTTTTTGCATCATATATTGCTTTCTTAGAATCTATATATTTCACTTTATATATTTCTCAATTCTCCGAATTTTTACATCTAAACCAAATTTTATAACAATGTTTCTTATTTCTTTATCTTTTCTGCATACTCACTCCACCAATTTTTTATTAAAAGTTTTCTTTTGATTCTCAGACATTTTGCAACTTGTTTAATTTCGGGTTGTTAATTTTTCCCACATAACATTAAACTTTATTTCAAATTTGTGTAAATCTTAAAATATTTTTATTTGTGTTTTAAGTGTCAATCTCCAGACAATAATTTGATTTATTTTTCTCTTAATCTAAAACTAACAATCGATGTTTAAACTTTCACTTGAATGATTACAATCTTTCTGATCTAAACGATCTATTTTTCTTATCAAAAATAATCAATCGTGTTTTACTAGATCCACTTTTATAAGTAATAATATGTTAATATTTTTTCTTAAATAAAGTATTATATAAAATCATAAAACAAAATCTAATATAATCCTACCTTCTTCATTGATCATCCAAATTCATAACCGTGAATACTTTTAAAATTTTCTACCACTCTACCGTCCATTTAAATCTCCTCCAATAAATACTTTTCTTCAAGAGATATCTTTGTATTAATCCCTCCAATTCATTATAAAAAAAAATTTAAACTTACTGAGAAAAAACACTTATAACATGATAATCTCTTGGATAATAATCTTTAAAGTTATAATTTTCTCTCCACGTCCTATTAATATTTGTAACATTATCCTTCAAACTTTTATCTGTCACCTACGTCGTTTAGTTCGACTTCACCCAAAGTTTAAAACCTAAATTATCAATTCTCTTCACCCCAACCCATTTAGTTTCTGAATACATAAAAAATTTACTTTTATGAACTATAATATCTATTAATTATTAATTTACGTAATAGTATCATATTCCAAGTTCCTAACCTAATTCTGGTTTAAGCTTATTTACATCCGTCATAATGTGGGAACCCTTGCTTATTTAACATTTTGCGAATCGTGCTTGCATATTTTCATTTGTATTCAAGTCATCTGGCGATAACTTCAGGGCCTAACATTAACAAAATGTTTTAAAGGATTCGTGTCATGATTATTTCAACAAGTTTTATGCTGGTTGTCGACTGTCTATCACGACCCTCCGCTTTTCACATCCGAACTTGGGACTGACAAAGGAGTGTAATTCACATGCTAAAAACATAATCAACTAACAACCCCATGTCCTCCACTTCTTAAAGAACTACCTTCACTAAACAAGGCCTCTAAAAATGCCAACAGCTAACACCTCTTATGTAGGTATTTTATTTCATTATGTTGTAATGACCTCAATAGGATATCAACTAATGTATCAAACAGCTTTAGATGAATCAAAAAAATGAAAAGTGTTCTTCAAAGATCTTGTTGGTGACCTGATCTTGAGGGTCTTTGCCTGGTGGTACTCATCAAACCTCAAATCTTTGATGAGATTTAAGTCTTGTGCTTCTCCATGAATTTCTTCTCCTTCAGCAACCTCCATATCCCACATTCATTACAATTCACATCCATAATCTATTCCACATTACCACCTCTCTCGGTTTTGAGCCTTTCCTCTTAGGCTCCACATATGTCCCATGCAAACCTAGTCACCCATCACATCCCTCCATCAACCACAATCACCGCATATATCATTATCAACTTTTAAATATCCCAAGTAGAGGACAAATCATCCCTTTTCCTTCAGCAAAATTCACCAAATCCTACCAAAGCTCAAGGTTCACATCTCCTCTTCACCTTATTCAACCACCCATTCCCAAGCCTCTACATCAAAGGCCAACCCTCACCAATCACCCCACCACACTCTCACTGCCCTATTCACCCCGTACAAGCTTTGGTCTAGCCCCAACACTACCCCGAGTCAAAAAAACTCCATGACCAAGCACCACCACTGAGCTATCACAATAATCTCTCTCCTCTTTTACACCACTTCAAAGGTCTTCCCCAACATCAACTCCATCCAATCACCACATCAATAGGGTTGGAACACTCTCATTACCTAGACCAAGAGCCCACTCCACCAATTTTAACAGATCTAAAAGCATGACATAAAAGATTGGGGACACAGAATGCACCTAGGCAACCACATAAAGATTTCGTTAAGGGTAACAATAACAAGTGGGAAAATTATTATTCATATAATAGCCTCTACAATCTCAACATTTAATTCCTTGTTTTGGTACAAGTTAATTCCATTTAATGTGTTAAATAATGTCAATAAAATTAGCAATCACATAAGAGTGAAATAAACTAAATATCATAGGCATAATAACCTTTGAATGTGAATAAAAATTAGAATTCTTGAAGTACATTCAATTGATAGTTGTTTGTTACATTAATAGTGCATTATTACTACATATTTAAAACTGTTTATGGGGGAGGCTTACATGTGCAAACATCTATTTAAGTTTAATTTCAAATTTTAAATAGCAATTACTTGCAATGGAATTTACATTATATCATTTGAACTTGCATCCAACAATATCATTAGCACAATAACTCAAGAGGACATACACTTATCAAACATAAAATATGTTTTTTGATTCCAATAAATGACAATAAAATGTCATCTTCCAAGTATACAAAAACTGTAATGAAAAAAGATATAAGATGGCTATAAATAAAAACAATAATTAAATGTTATGCAACTCCAAGAACTTTTAAGAGCCAGCCTAAATTTGAGCCTCATCAAAAGCCATTTTTCCAAGTTAGTTCAGATACAAGTCCTACTATAATGTAAACCCATAGGGCAAATCCCCAATAAGCTAAATAGCTATGAGGATCAAATGTTGAATGATGTCCTACCTATGAAAATAATCCATATCCATATATGTACACTTTGGATTCATAGTATCAATGTTGCCTATAAGGATCAAGATCATACTTATATCTTCAAATAAAAAGGCTAAGGAGCTAAGTAGGCTTAAACAAACTAGTTTAAACCTTAAACTTATCACTAGTATGCCAAGGATGTATTATCTCATACGATTGCGCTATTGCTCCCCATCTTTTATTGCAGAAAAGTCTTAGACATTACTTTTAGTCACCCCACAAGAGCATGAGGACCATCATTTGGCATCTCCTTAGATGATTTTTCACCTGAAAGATCCACTAACACACACTCTTAAATTTTGTCCATTGAAGCGCCTATTTCATGTGAAATCCAACACATCATGGATAATACCTTTAGATCCCCAGTATTTACCCTCTTAGATTCTGTTGACAACCGTGATGTGCATCTCACATAAAATGGCTTATTTCAAGATCACCGGATTTAGATGACATGCATCATCATCCTTTAAATGTTGTTGCATTATCATTAGCAGGATGCTTACATAGCCTTCATACATTTATGTTATACCAAAGTGGTAATGAGTAATAAAGAAAATGTTCCAATTATGAACAATAATGTGAGTATGTTGATAGTCATTGGATTTTATTTCACATTAATATCCCTTATTGTACCCATGTCAATTATTATATGCTACAAATGAAAATCAGGCCACTTGATTCTACTCTGCATTTGTCAATTATCATGTATGTTAATTCCCTTCTCCACGCATTTGGTTCTTCACTATTAAGAGGAGTTATAAAGTATGAGAATTAGAAAACAAACCCTTTGGAAAAGATAAGACCATAATCATGTGTGCTCCTATTTGCAAGGTTATCAACATCCACGGAAACTCCACTACCCATGCTTCCATTTATAAATCCTCCTATCCCCAAAGAAACTCTACCACCTAAACATACCCTTGAAAACTTGCAGTTAGAGTTTGATGTTATTGCACATTTTACTTGTCACATCAACTCTACATAGCAAAGTTATTTCAACTTAGGGAGATTGGATACTAAACATTGAGAAAAGCACTATGAAAATGTTTATATTCTTTTCATGATAATTTTGTGCTTGAGTTGATAATGTCATCTCAATTTATCATAGTTATAATTTGAAGTATATAATTGCAATATGTGAAGTTTAGTAGTAATTATGAACAATATTAAAAATATTTTAATGTTGTATTAAATGAAATTAATTTTCATATAATTTATTTATGCATGGGAGCAAGTAAGGAGAGAACCAAGCAAACAATCCAAGAATGATATCCAATATATGATTGAGCCAAGGGTGAAAACCGAAGTGATGAAGCACATCCAAATCATCATTTTCATGCTAAATAATATCCAAGGAGTGCAACTCACATGCCAAAAAAAGTTATTAACAAACAACCCCACCACCTTCACTTTTCAAGAAACCACTGCTGCAAAACAATATCCGCTCCAACAAAATTGTAGACAACTACCCCCTCCTACCACTTATTTCATCTCATTATGTTGTAATTAATAACAAAAAAAGTAAACTAATGTACTAAACACTTTTATTAATTCAAAACAAAAAGTAATTGCTCTTCTTCAAATATTTTGATCATGGATTGATCATGAAGTCGTTAATTTAGTGGTACTAATCTAAACTCAAATCTTAGGTGAGATCTAGATCTTGAGTTATCTTTTTGTATTTGTCAAGATTTTTCTTCTCCTTTAACATTAACCACATCGCCATTTTCATCGACATTCAAATCCATAATTCATTCCACGATACTACTCGGCTTTGAGCCTTCTTCCAATCCTAGGCTCAACCATCTACCTCCTTACAAGCCACATCACCCCTTACCTCTGTCCACCAACCATCATAAAACATCTAAACATCATTACCATCTCCTAATCATCCCATTCTAAAGAACAAAACATTCTCTTAACCTCCACAGAATTTCTTAAACCCTACAAAGCTCATGGGTTCCCCCTCTCCCCTTCACCCTAGCCACTCACTCCCAAGCCTCCGCACCCAAGGCAAAATCTCACCACACTCCATCACATTCCCACCACCTATTCAACCAATACAAATTTTAACCCAAGTCCATCAAAAAATTCATAATTAACACCACTTCTCAACCACCATAACAATCCCTCTACTTTACATAACTTTCACTCCAAAGGTCTTCACCGCCATCCAACTTTCACTCCAAAGGTCTTCACCGCCATCCACCCATCCAATCACAACATGTAGTGGACTACAAAACTCATTACCTTTCCCAAATGCCTACTCAACCATCATAGCATCCTCAAACTTATTTAAACAAGTTCCAATACCTAATTAGAATGCATCAATGGTGAGACACCTCAATGGAGATACTAAGTGATAGTCACAAATAGGATTCATGGTAATGAAAAAAATTCTAAAGACAATATTTTTAAAGATGTCATTCATCAGCTCAAAACACCATGGAGAACTAACAAGGAAAAACGGTGCACAACAACTTCAGATTCATATATGCAATATGAAGGATTGAAAAAACAACTAAAAGTTAAAATTCATGTATTGATTTTATATTCTAAGCGGCATTTACAACAAAAAAAACAAAGGGTTAGAAGCTCAAAATCTCATCAGCACTTTGAATGTTAGAAATAACTGTCAATTGGAAGTGCAAAGCATAATTTCCGAGAGAGAATCAATAATTAAATTGCCAATTAGGGCCAATCAAGTCCTGAATTTTCCACAGCTGAAGTAAAACAGGAAAGCAGGAAGCTGACGGTGTTAAGTAAACAGAAGAAGATCATAGAAAATGAACAGCAGCAAGTGAAAACAAAAGAGAAAAGCAGCAAATGACTTAAACAGTATTTCAGATACACCGCACCACATCTATTTTTATCTGCTTGCAATAAGGTTTCCAACAATGATGGACAACAGAGCAACGAAACTTATAGATTTAAAGTTGTAAACAGTCAGTAAATTCTAGATTAGAAAACCAAATGGACGCAGCACAGATTACAGGTCTAAGTAAACATCTACAATAAAAGTTCATTCAAGCACAACAACCCTACAAAGCAAGCTATGCAGTAATTGCAAAAAATACCTCGTCCAGATAATCAACATCAAGATCACCAGAGTTATCAACATTCCCAAACATAAACCCTAGGAGCCGGCTCCCTCCACCACCGTCATACTCTTCCTCGTCCTCTGTCATTTTAAAAACTCGAGAAATAAGACGAAACAACCGAAGCAATTAAAAATAAAATGAATACAGAAGGAAATAAGCAACATGTAAACCAACTCCAAAATAGTAGCTGTATCAAGCCACACCTTCCTCTCGCTCATCATGAGATGTGGTTTCCTCCATTGTCACTCGAATCTGGTAAAGTGAAGGATCCGTCTCTACAATCGATCCACTATATAAGAATTTAAAAGAACACCATCATTGATTTCTTCAGCGACTGCTTGTAAACAAGCTGTGGGAAAACAGAACCGTATGCAACGGTGACTGGGGAGAAGAACTCTGGAGATCGCACGGATAAGTGAATCTTTAGAACCGCAGGATGCCAGGACGAGCGAGCTGCATGTAGAGAAGAATAAAAGCGGGTGCGAGAAAAGCGCAGACGAGAACCTCAAGGCGACAAGGGCTATTAAGCTCTGAGCCTCGCAGACTCCCGCCAATGGAGAATTGATCGGAAAAACACTTGACAAAAAAGAAGCAGCGTGACCGCAAAGCTCCTACCCTTCGAAATTCGCCGCGAATAGAGATCTAGGGTTTGCAGTAAGGGTTTCTGACATCCATAAGGGGCTGTTTGGTAGCAGGGTTTAACTTATTTCCTGTCAAACAGTCCGAATGGACAACTTAAATCCTGCAGAATATTAAATCCAGTTTCTCCTCCGTTCTGCCTTAAATCCCGGACTGTTGTTAGCGGATTTACGGGATTTAGACGAGCAGAAGCGCGAAGGGCGGTGGAAGGAAACACGACTATTACCTTCGTGACGCCCTCCGTTCGCTTCCTCAATGGTTTCGAGTAGGAGAGTAGCGGGATGAGGAGAAATATGAGAGTTTTGAGTTTCGGAGGTCGTCGTCGTCGTCCCCGCGACTGTAGATAGGGCTCCGGCCTCAAGAGGGTACAAGGTAAGTGAAAGGGAGCTTTATTAGTATTTAAAATATTAATTAAGTTATTATTATTTATATTTTAATTTATTTAATTATAAACTCGACCCACCATCTCTTAACTTGGTTGCCAAGGATGAGCAAGATTAAAAATTTTTTAGTCCATATTTGATTCCTCTCTGGATGGAGGTATCTGATGAAAAGTAAGCGAAGACCCGACATATATCGATGATGAATGTACGGATTTAGAATTAACTACATACTATAAAGATGGGTGTTGGCTCGATACTCATTAAAATAAATAAATAAATAAATAAAATTATAAACTCTTAATTTAAAGTAATATTTATAAATTATTGTATAATCATTAAAAAATAAATATTATTGATTTAATATAATTTAATTTTGATATTACTCGTTAATTGATAATTAATATGTTATCTTAAATTAATTATAATTTAATAAATATAATAGTAATTAATATAGGCTCAATAATTTATGTGTTTGTTAGTGGATTGTCATTTGATTAGTATAGGTGAAGCAATTTCATTTCAACTTTATTTGATATATTTAAATATCAAATTTTAATATTATTTGTTTTATTTTGTCATATTTATATTTAAGAAATTCTAACTATATTTACTCTATCATTTCAACTTTATTTGTTATAGATATTAAAATTATATTTAATTGTATTAAAAATTTTATCTTATGTGTGATATTTGTTATTAAGAGTATCGATTTGGATTAATGGGATGTTCTTAAGTTTAATTTAAAGTTGACCTGACCTAATTATGTTTGAGCCAAATCAAAACCCAATTACTTCAATGGTTTAAAATTTTTAACCAAAATTCAACCATATTTGAACCCTTTTAAATTGTTTGTTATAATATGCTCACTAATATTCAAATACATAAATCTTGCAAATTATTATTATCATTGAGTCGCGTTGATAAACTTATAAAAAATGCCAGAGAAAGAGAAATTTATTAAGATATAGATTAATTTTCTAAACACTATAATAAATGAAATGAGGCTGACACTGAGCGATTAAAATGTGATATGTTATAGATGTTGAAACAATGTTTAATTGTATTAAAAATTGGAAAATTTATATACAAAGCACACAATTCATATGCATTTATATATCTGATATGACACTTAAAATACCATTAGTTGAAATACTAATATTGATGTCAAAAACAAGTTGATCCTAAGTTAAAACTGGTCGAGATCAAACACTTAAAATATCATTGGAAATTTTGGGATATCAATTAAATCCCTAAATAGCTCTTAAACATGGAGTGTTTATAATCAAATCGAGCGTCTCGATGAGCCGAATCTAACAAGTCCAATATCTCATAATTCTGGTTTTATTTGAACATTCAAATACTTAAAATACATCAAATGATCAAAGGAATCAATTTGAGCCATCCAATGAAATTGAGTAGTACGGGTTTTGCATGTATTTAGAAACGTCACTCCTCAAATCTATAAATAGCGCCTCATTCTTCACATGATGAGGGCCCAAGCAAGAGAGAGGAGAGAGCTCTAGAGCTTGAAAATCCTCCAAGTACAATCGTGCAACCACTCGGCGATTCACCATGGTTGCCATCATCCTTCGCTTGCGCGCCGTCGATCCTCGCCGTCGTCAATCTCCATCGCCGGTCGTCACCGCCGACCATTGTCGCCGGTCATCGTCATCAACCATCGTCGCCGGTCATCATCGCCGGCAGCGGGTCGCTCGCCACCCGCAGTCGCTGCGTCGCTGACCATTGTCGCCGGCCCTCGTCGTCGGTCATCGTCTTCAACCATCGTTACCCGATCATCGCCGACCATGCTAGACCATGCTGGACCACCTATTCCTGCTATCTGCGCTTCTTCATGCCGTCATCGATCGCGATCTATTTCTTATCGTTGGTCGCCATCACCATCATCGACCACTCTGGCGGTCACCATCACGAACCTTCGTCGCTCGTTAGACCTCACTCATTCTCATCGCAGATTGTTTACTAACCACGGGCATATAGGCGTTGCTCACGGGATTCTTATTGCCCTTCTCATATACAATTTTGTAATCTATCGGAAAATTTGTATTATGAAAAGCTTTATAGTGGAAGATTTTTCTTAGGCTAGGCTGTGATTTTTTTCCTCTTTTGAGATTTTTTTGTAAAATTGCGGAGTTTTATTATTAATTCTTCAAATATTTGTGTACTGACTTGACAAAGCTAAAATATAAATTTTACTCAGTATGTTTTCTAGCACACAACAATATCTAACATATAAAGTTTGATATTAACAAATATAGCATATTTCTTATACTTCAAGAGGTGAATTTTACTTCAAAAAAATAAGAAAAGTATTATTTTTGTTCTAATAATAATTATTTAGGTGCTATATATGTAAATATTTATATCTTAGTGTTGAGTATGTAAATATATAAGAATTGTGTGCTTATGTATGTAAATGTACCTTAAAATTTTATATTTGATGTGTCATAGTTGTTATTAGGGGTATAAATTTGGGTTATTGGATTATTTTCAGTTTGATTTGAAGTTCGCTTAACCTAATTATATTTGAGCCAAACTAAACCCAATTATTTTATTGGTTTAAAATATTAACATGAATTCAACCCAACTTGAACTCATTTAAATTATTCGTTATAATATACTTACTAATATTCAAATACATAAATCTTGTATTTATTATTACTATTAAGTGAGTCGGGTTGATAAATTTTTTTTAAAAAAATATTGCAATAGAAATAGAAATCAATGTGAGGGTTGTTTGATCTTCATTAAAATGGAATTTTAAAAGCATTGGGAGGAAAAGAAAATGATAAATTATTAAATATGGATGAATGAGATCAAAAGGTTCACCAAATAAATCAAGGTTTATATGATTGGCTCCATGCATTTACATATCTAATTCCTAAATTTTGATATTTATAAATATTGCACATTTTCTATGTTTCAAAATATAAATTTTACTTAAAAAAATCAAGAAAAGTGAAATTTTTGCAGTAATAATAAAGATTTAGGTGCTATATATATGTAAATATTTATATTTGGGCATTAGATATGTAAATATATAAGAATTGTGTGCTATGTATGTAAATAACCAATATAATTTTTAGGATTTGTAATTTACATCATTGTATTCATTTTATTATATTTTTTCCCTTAGAGGGGGGACTTCGTAATTACATGAAAGTATATAGTGTAAATTACAAGAATCATTCATCTTCAAAGCAATGCATGCTGAAAGCCGACAGGAAAAGAATGGCTTCTACTTTTCAATATGCTCTTCCTTTCACTCTTCGCTTGCTTTATCTCCACGCTAAACTTTGTTCCCTTATAAAGAACTATATAATATGAATATATATATATATATATATCCTCTATTTCACTAATGGATCAAGAGCAGAAGCACTGCTTCCTAGAAAAAAAATGGAGAAGAAAGTTGATCGGAAGCTGGAAAACTCATATGGTATCTGTCAGAAACTCCTCCATTTTTTTACAGAACAGTTGTCTTTCTCCATTTCCAAAACAGTCGTATTAGGAAGAAGAAAACCGGAAGAGTATGAGATTTCGATTGAATACGTTGAAAGAGTACGTGAAAAGACAGATGATAAGGCGAGTGTTCAGAAGGAGATGAAGATAGCGGGGAAGAAGAGTGGGGCGAAAGGAGGGAGAAGGTTAAAGATGAGAAGCCCGTGATGAGGAAGAAGAAGCCTTCCATGGCTAAGAAGGAGAAGGAGAGCTACAGTCCAATATTGATGAAAGATCAGGTAAATTCATCGAGAAGAGGAGGGAGCTGTTTGCTTCTTAGATTAATGGCTTCCTAGTTTATTCCATTTTGTTTGGATTTATGGTATATGGTGGGATGTATAATTGCTTGTGAAGAAGAAGTAGAGAAGGAATTTAATTTGCAGAAATTTGTATATTGAATAAGAATTTATATGCCTGTGTTCATGAGTTTACATCTAGAAGTGCTTTAATGGCTTTTTTTTTATATATTGGTGCTTGGTTTTAAATTAGATATTACAAATAAAATTGATTTTATTTTATTTCAATTATTTAATATTCTAGTTATCCCTGACAAAATGAATTTTGGCAACTTTATTTGTTCAATAAATTTTATTTTATGTGTTTATGTTTGTATACCATTTTTTTTTGTATAAGTTTATATTGTTTTTTTTCTTGGACAAGGAAATATTTGAGTCAAGCTTAATGTAAAGGTCTATCGCATAAATTGAAATTAAGACCTTTCTTAAAACACAATGTTATATGCACCACATTTCATACTCAAGGTATAATAAAATATCATCATATTCATCGTTTTAGATTAATGGGATTAATTCTTATAAACATTCCTCTAGTATTATTGTTTTTATGTGTTTTTATTTTCCTTTTATTTTATTTTATTGCTATTATTGCTAGGAATACAAACATGAATATGGCTAATGAGAATGTCACACTTATCTTTGGAGATCCTCATTTTGCCTTTTTTTTTGACTTATTGAACTATTCTTGTAATAAATCGAGATTATCTTGAGCAAAATAAAGCAAGCCCAACCCCTAACAATCTCTACCTAGTTCACACTAGAACAACCCAAGATCTTAGGCATCAGACCCACTTTTCTCAAGAGAGGCCAACAACCCCTAAGGTGTCATTTTAGGTCAACGAGTTAGGTCAGGGTTTGACCTAAATTTGACCAAATTTGAATCTAACTCGTTTGTTAAATGAGTCAAAAATCTCAACTTGAACATGATCTACTTGTATCTCGATTGACTTGAACACGACTCAAATAATCTATTTATACATACATTCTAAGTTAAGATCAAGTCAAATTCGAGCTTGCGGGTCATGTATCATGTTAATTTTATGTTTGTTTCGAATTCACGGGTCAAAATCGAATCAATTTGTGTTGGTAGCTCAGCTTGAACTCGACTCGATATGATAAATATGTCATTTTCTTTGTGTTGAACTTAGCTAAAAATTAATTGAGTTAACCCAAACTCGAAAATTTCAAGTTGGTTTAATATTAACTTGTCTTATCGGGCCAACCATTGACACCCCCTAACAACCATTTTCTTCCCATTTTCTCCATCAAACTAAAGCTTAAAATATCATCAAACCATTTTCTTTACTCATGCCCTTTTTTCAATCTTCTACTTTCTCATCTTTTCATTCGCAATTCTTCTTTTAACTATAAATCTCTAGAAGCAAATTTGTCTATCTTATTGCGAGTGATTATGACATCCATCTTCATCATTCATTGGCCAACTGTTTAGTAACATCATCTTCTCTCTTCTCTTATTCTTCTTGAGTCACAAATATGGATTTATCTGAATCATATTTTTTAAAACCTTATATTTAGGCTTCGATTAACAAACTTTATGATAGATTGTGATTAAACCTTAAAGATGCTCCAAATACACGTTGATTATAAAATACATATTAAATTGTTATTTATGATATGTAAAAATATGTATGTATGTTTACTAAAAAAGTGATAATGATACGAAAAAAGTGCTCCAAATATATCATTAATGAAATGTAAGTGTACATACACTAAGGGGTTGTTTGATTACCTGCATTTGGAATACAGTGTAAAAGGAATACAATGTAAAAAAAATTCAGTGTAAAAGAATTACTTTACAGTTGTTTGGTTGAGAGTTTTACAAATTCATGACTTTTTTTTTTTGTTTGGTTGAAAAAATGTAATGTAAAGTGTTCTGAAAGTTTTGACGTCCGGACAGTATTGGCGGCGGCCATGAGGCGGCGGACTGATGCGGCGGCGCGGTGGCCATATCACTTTACATTGAAGGTGTATTTGGAATTTACCTCAATCGGACGAATTCCAAATACACCGAAAATAATATTTGTAATGTATTTGGAATACATTACATTACATTAGAAATTTACTTTATTTCAAACCAAAACCCAAAAAGTAAAAATCCTTACATTTGATTTACACTGCACTCTAAATGCAGGCAACCAAACAATCCCTAATTCAATTATTGGGATTAATTCAAACAAATTTATACTTAAAAAAAGTTAATTATATTATTACGTGCATGGTCTGGATGTACAAAATTATATCAGACATTAATAACATAGTATCATATGAAGTTCAACTAATATATAATTTTTATGTATTAGTTATAAAATATTATATATATATTACTGTGTATAACTGTTGCGTGCTAGAAAACCAGTTCGATAATAATAAAACTTGCCTTAGCTTTGTTGAATCCAAAGACACATGAGATGTTTGAGGAATTACTAAGAAAACTCCAGAATTTTTAAAATGAATTTTGGCAACTTTATTTGTTCAATAAATTTTATTTTATGTGTTTATGTTTGTATACCATTTTTTTTTTTGTATAAGTTTATATTGTTTTTTTTTCTTAGACAAGGAAATATTTGAGTCAAGCTTAATGTAAAGGTCTATCGCATAAATTGAAATTAAGACCTTTCTTAAAACACAATGTTATATGCACCACATTTCATACTCAAGGTATAATAAAATATCATCATATTCATCATTTTAGATTAATGGGATTAATTCTTATAAACATTCCTCTAGTATTATTTTTTTATGTGTTTTTATTTTTCTACATTTTTTATTTTATTGCTATTATTGCTAGGAATACAAACATGAATATGGCTAATGAGAATGTCACACTTATCTTTGGAGATCCTCATTTTGGCTTTTTTTTTTTTTTTGACTTATTGAACTATTCTTGTAATAAATCGAGATTATCTTGAGCAAAATAAAGCTAGCCCAACCCCTAACAATCTCTACCTAGTTCACACTAGAACAACCCAAGATCTTAGGCATGAGACCCACTTTTGTCAAGAGAGGCCACCCCTAAGGTGTCATTTTAGGTCAACGAGTTAGGTGGTTTGACCTAAATTTGACCAAATTCGAATCTAACTCGTTTGTTAAATGAGTCAAAATCTCAACTTGAACATGATCTACTTGTATCTCGATTGACTTGAACACACTCAAATAATCTATTTATACATACATTCTAAGTTAAGATCAAGTCAAATTTGAGTTTGCGGGTCATGTATCAGATTAATTTTATGTTTGTTTCGAATTCACGGGTCAAAATCGAATCGATTTGTGTTGGCAGCTCAGCTCGAACTCGACTCGATATGATAAATGTCATTTTCTTTGTGTTGAACTTGGCTAAAAATTAATTGAGTTAACCCAAACTCAAAAATTTCAAATTGGTTTAATATTAACTTGTCTTGTCGCCAACCATTATAACAACAATTTTCTTCCCATTTCCTCATAAATCTAAAGCTTAAAATATCATCAAACCATTTTTTTTACTAATGCCCTTTTTCAATCTTCTACTTTCTCATCTTTTCATTAATTCTCTTTTAACTATAAATCTCTCAAGCAAATTTGTCTATCTTATTGCGAGTGATTATGACACCCATCTTCATCATTCATTGGCCAACTGTTTAGTAACATCATCTTCTCTCCTCTCTTATTCTTCTCGAGTCACAAATATGGATTTATCTGAATCATACTTTTAAAAAAGCGTTATATTTGGAAGCTTAACAAACTTTATGATAGATTGTGATTAAAGGTTGCTCCAAATACATGTTGATTATAAAATACCTATTAAATTGTTATTTATGATGTGTAAATATATGTATGTATGTTTACTAAAAAAGTGATAATGAATCTGCTCCAAATGTATCATTAATGAAATGTAAGTGTACATACACTAAGGGGCTATTTGATTACCTGCATTTGGAATACAGTGTAAAAGGAATACAATGTAAAAAAAATTCAGTGTGAAAGGATTACTTTACAGTTGTTTGGTTGAGAGTTTTACAAATTCATGACTTTTTTTTTCTGTTTGGTTGAAAAAATATAATATAAAGTATTCTGAAAGTTTTGACGTCCGGCGACAGCTGTGACGGCGACGGGGGGCGGCGTTGGCTGACGGCGGTAGCCGTATCACTTTACATTGAAGGTGTATTTGGAATTCACCAAAATCGGGCGAATTCCAAATACACCGAAAATAATATTTGTAATGTATTTGGAATACATTACATTACATTGAAAATTTACTTTATTTTAAACCAAACACCCAAAAAGTAAAAATCCTACATTTGATTTATACTGCACTCTAAATGCAGGCAACCAAACATCCCCTAATTCAATTATTGGGATTAATTCAAACAAATTTATACTTAAAAAAAGTTAATTATATTATTACGTTCATGGTCTGGATGTACAAAATTATATCCAGACATTAATAACATAGTATCATATGAAGTTCAGCTAATATATAATTTTTATGTATTAGTTATAAAATATTATATATATATTCTGTATATAAGCTGCATCTAGAAAACCGTTGTGGTATAATAAAATTTGTGTCTTAGCTTTGTTAAATCCAACACACATAGATGTTTGAGGAATGTTTGACTAAGAAAATTTTTACATGAAAAATCTCGAAAAAGGAAAAATCACAGCTGAATAAAAATATTCCACTATGTATCTGTTTCAGAGTACAAAATTTCCCCCATAACGAGATTACAGAATTATATATGAGAAGGGCTGACAATGGGAATCCCAGAATTAGATAACAACAGCTATATAGTCACATTCAGGTTGTGACAGTTAGGAGTGTGTTCGAGCCGAGCCATAGTTGGCTCGAAATCGGCTCGAAAATTTTGAGTTCGAGCCGAGTCGGATCGAATCGAGCTCGAAAGCGAAACCAGCGAAATCAATGTGGGTTGAAATCCAAACGAACCGGCTCGAAATGCAAACTAGCCGGCTCGTTCGGCTCGAAAATGAAATCCAGGGAATTTTTAATAGCAAATTTTTGGCATATGTAATAATGTAAATTGCAATTAGTAGCAAACTATAATTTTATAAATTACAAATACAAATCTAGAAAATGATACAATTGGCATAACATTTAAAATAAATTAAAAAAAACAAAAATATGAAAATGTTTTTTGTTTGTGGGACTCAGAGTCAGAGAAAGTAATATCCATCTTAGCATTCGCAATTAGCGAAAATTTGTAATTTCTATATTTTACTTCAATAATTGTATGCTCCAAGGTTTGCCAAAGCCATCCATTGAGCCTTAAAGATAGAAAAATAAATACCTAACAAAAGTGACAAAACCTCACAAATCACGAAATATCATGCATTAATATAGTAGAGTCTAAATAAAGGCTTTCAGGTTGCAGCCATCTAATGAGAGGCTTGATAGCCATAATAAGCAAAACAAATGAATTTGCCCAAATTACAAATATATTCTCTTCATCATCGTCAAAATTAAAAAAGCAATAATTCTCTATGATAAGCCCGAGTTGAGGTTGACTATGGGTCTACGGCCACGAGTTGTCGAGCTGATAAGTAGAAGTCTAGAATCCAAAATGAAAATAGTAGAAGATAAGTAGCATTAGGGAGAGAAAAGCCATAGTAAAGAGAGATGAAGAGGGGATCCAGAAATTACCATTAAAATCACCACTAAGTCAGCCAAAAGGAAAGAAAATCCACCAGGCACCAAACCAAGAGACAAATATTATAAAATAAGTAGAGCTAACTAAACCAAATGGAGTCAATAACAATTGCTAACATAAATCTCAAAACACCAAGCCATGGAATAAGCACCCAAAGCAAGATAGCAGTTACAAAAAACCCCACAAAAAAGTCCACTAGATCTCATATTCTTCACGGCTCCACCACCACCAACAAGGCAACAAAATAATAAATAAAACCACAGGACAACAGCCTGGAATAAGCACCCAAAGCAAAATAGTAGCTACAAAAAACCCCACAAAAAAGACCAGTAGATCTCATATCCTCCACGGCTCCACCACCACCAACAAGGCAACAAAATAATAAATAAAATCACTCAGGCCAACAGCCTGGAATAAGCACCCAAAGCAAGATAGCAGCTACAAAAAACCCCACAAAAAAGATCACTAGATCTCATATCCTCCACGGCTCCACCACCACCAACAAGGCAACAAAATAACAAATAAAACCACCAAATGACCATGAGCCAGATGAGTAGAAGAAGCCAAAGTAAGAGCGGATCGTGATCAGTTTAGAACCCCAAAATTCAAACACATACCCAAACACATCCACCCAAAATAGCCAACCAAAATAGCCAACCAAGTGAACCAACACAGCCAAAATAGCCAACACAGCCAAAATAGCCAACACGACCAATAATAGCAGACAAGCCATAGCCCACAACCCACCTGGGCTGGAGATCTCCAAAATAACCAACGCAGTCGGCAGCCAAAACTCAAAAGGAACAAGGTTAGAGCCTGGAGGCAAATAAAAACCCTTCAAATTCCCAAAGAGGCTAGAGCAGACTATCACTACAAAAGGGAAAATGCAAAGACAACAAACAACCATGTAAGAATGTAGAAATCTCCAAGTCAAACCAAGAAAAGAGAATAACAACCACCAAAAAATCCAATTCAAAAAAGGCCACCAAAAATAGCAACAACCAATAGAACCAACCATAGTATGCAGAAATCCAATTCGGAAAAGGCCACCAAAAGTAGCAACAACCAATAAAACCAACCATAGTATGCAGAAATCCAATTCGAAAAAGGCCACAACAAGATAAAGCCATAGACAAAGACAAATTTTCCTGACAACTCTTGAGTTGATATAAGTCTAAATAAGACAACCACATATGATCGAAAGATAGGATACCTGCATGGTTGGCTCTACATAATCTTGAATGAAACTTGGCTAAAGCATTTGCTACAATATTCTCTCCTCAAGAAATCTTATAAATGGTAACCTCTAAGACTTGTGCCCTCAAAAAATTGAGTTGAGTTCTTTATTTTTAGGGTGACTAACTAAACAAGCAAAATTCCAAAATAAGGCTTCAGACATGTAAGAATGTAGAATGCATCAGTACGTAAAATATAGTAAGAATGTAAGTATGTAACTATGTAAGATGACAAGATGAAGCAAATAGGTTTGTAAAGTCAAAATAAAATTTCAAACCAAAATTTTTATATTGTAATATTGCATGCATCATAGATAAAATATAGTAAGAATGTAAGATGAAGCAATATGTTTGTAATATCAAACCGAAATTTCAAATCTAGATAGAAACTTACAGACAATATCAACTATCAAGTAATATACTAATATGTCACCCCAAACGATGAAATGGCCTCAAAGTTAGATCATCGACCAAATCATTCCACTATTAATATAAAAAATCAATCACCAAAGCCTCCATTAATCAATCTCAGTTCAATTTTATCATTGGGCATCATATCGCCATCTGTCACTAACACAAAATATTAAAGCACAAAAGCAAAAAAAATATAATGTGATGCTACCTACATTCTGAAAAAAATAGTCTCCAAAAATATATACTATAGTCACATAAAAATGATAAAATAGTCTGCTAATAGAAAAGTCTCCAAAAATAAAGAGAGCATAACTGAAATTATATCACCTGATTTTCATATTTTTGATTGTGGATAAGCTTTCGTACATTTATAACCAAGTTCTCTTCCACAAGAACATCAAAATTGCAATAGATAAAAAATGAAACTCATATATGAATAGAGAGAAGGTACTATAAAATAAAAAAGTAAGATAATATTACTAATGGATCTTTTGATGATTTATATGCTCGAATCCGGTTTCCACTACACACTAAAGCATCTAATGTTCTTGGTGAAATTGAACTTCTATAATAAGCTAGTACCACCACCACAAAGGCGATTGAAAACAGCGGTGGTTATTGGCATGGTAAAAATATCTTTGGTCATCTTTGAGAGAGTCTTATATTTTCATACATTTTCCACCATTCCAAAATATCAAATTAATCAGGCATTTCACACATGCTTCATCAAGGTATATCTCTAGATCGACTTGGTACTAAGAGGCCAAGAGAATATATGAAGTCATACAAACCCATCATCATGTGAAGCATTACCACCTTCAATTGTGTTTCTTTTCAGTTGAGAGGTGGATGCTTCATAGTTTCTTTGCGTAGGCGCATATCAGAGTAATAAGAGTATAGCTCAAAAGTTTTTATTTTACGTCTTCTTCTCATTCACGATGTGAACATCATATATTTATGGGTAGTAATAATTGATAGCAAAAGTTTCATTCTAGGATCTAAAATACAAGCAATCGAAAAATAATGACCACTCGTACTTATCAAATTTAGTCTTTACTTCATGTTTGAAATAAAAATAGTACTAGATAAGCATTCTCGATCCAATATTCTCTTGATCAGAACTAGATTGGGAAGCAATCTATTCGCTGTAGGATAGGATGAACCTGAAAAAATTTCAGTAATGCGATGAAAAATCTGAAGCAGCTCTCTTACTTTCTCAAAATTAACCCAATCTTCTTGAGAGGGCAACCATATATAATTCAGATCACGCAAAGCATATTCAGGAAATACATTCTTATAATAAAAGCACTCTAACATCTTGTATGTAGGTTCCAGAAGTTAACATCAATGCAAAGTGCCTTTGATGTGGATAAGCCAATCTTCTATCTCTCCAAATTTATGTAAGCGGAGATCTTTTATAAATAAAATAGACTCTCTTACCCTTTCAATTATTGAATTAATTTCTTTCAGTCCATCCTGCACCATTAAGTTTAAAATATGAGCGGCACATTGAACATGAAAGAAATCACCCATCAATAGAAAACCAGATCTTCTAATGAATAAAGCTTTCAGTTTACATTTTACATCATTAGATGATGCATTGTCCAAAGTTATGACTAACTTTGTTTTGTAGACCCCATTGCAACAAGCTTTGAAATTACCTCAAATCACTTATGAGGATGATCCAAATCAAGAAAACTAATTATCCTGATTGTAATTTCCAATCCTAATGTAATGCAGAGAAGACACATATAACCAATGGTTTGATTTGATGTCCGGTCACGTGATCAAACTCTCTCAACAACTTTCAAACTTTTTTTCAACTTATCTTTTTTGACTTCATAAACTTTCATACACTCCTCTTTGATGCCAAATCTTGAAATTTCATGATAATTTGGATTCATCGATTTCATCGAATATTGAACCATAAATATTCAACTATCATAAATGGATATTCATGAACAATAATCATCTTAACAATATTCTTTATTCTAGAATGATCATAGGCAGACGAAACACATAAACTAGATATTGAACCAGTTTCCTCTAAATCCTCTGCTACTAGATCAAATAGTTTTTGCTTCTTTCCTTTGTTATCAACCTTGCTATAGTGATTTGATTTGAAGTGTCTACTTAACTGAGATGTGGTTCCAATTTTTTGTTTCACACATGATTTGACACAATAATTACATTTAAACTTCTGCACCATTTTTTCTCTTTTTACATTACTAATTTCAGTTGTCAAACTTCAAATCGTTGTCTTTTACCCTCGATCTTAACGATCTATTTCACCCACACTCATTTTGAGTTGTTGCATTATCATCAATAGGTAGGCTTGATTCACTTGAACAACTAATAGATTTACTTTGAGAAGGACTTGCCATTGTGTCTATAAGAAATAAAATAAAAGCGATGCATAGAATCACTCAAAAAAGCATAAATACCCAGATCAATAACTATTAATTTGAACAACAAATCATGTTGAACCAATTAATTAAAGATTAGATTAGAAGAAAGATCAAAACTAACTAAGAAATCTGCTTAAAGATTGGATTATACATAAAAGATCCCCATATATTTACAACCAAGAAATCTGCATCTATCAACATCTACCAACGTCAAACAAACCAAGTTACCAAAGAAAAGGCATGTGAACATCATAACATGTCCCATGAATGCATAAGACTAAAACAAGTAAACAACCTTTATAGCACCAAATAACCTCCAACAGCATGAGGCAACAAAGAATCAAGAAAGCCAAGTACCAACTACAGAGACGAGCCACACGACATTCAACAGAGGAGACGCTGACCGCAAGAAGTGAAACAAATACAATTAGGAAATGAAATAATGGCCAATGGGGAAGTATTTCTAATCAGAATTATAAAGTTTCAGAACCCAGAAGGCAGAGGCAAAGCCGCAGTAGTGAGTAGTTAGAGGGCAAACATAACTACAGAAGTTACAAAACATTACATAAGTTACAGAATAGGTAATGAGATTAAAAAATAACATCATCCGCAATCGCAAGTCAGAATCGCCACAATATTCAACAGGCAACAATCGTTACAAACCCAGACGGCTAACCCAAAAGGGCCAGAACCAAAACAACCCCAACATGCTAACCTAAAATAGTGAAATAACATGCATAATTGAAACCCCAAATTGTACCCCAACCGCAAAAACATAGATGCACATGAATGATTAAAGAACCAAACATCCCCAAATCAACCGCAGAAAACATCCCCAAATCCAAAGCGAACCTCAAATAATGGAATAATAAATAATTTAAATAACAAACATCATGATTCCATGAAATACTTACGTAATCGAAATGAAATAGATCGAAAGTATTTCGAGCAAGGAAGCAAACCAGCATACAAGGATACGTCAATCGATCGAAATCGGCAAACCAAGCACTCACCGATCGACATTCGACGATATCGAAGAAGCGACGGTCGTAAACTGGCACCACACGGAAGTGAGAACGGAGGAGAAGTGGAGAAGAGAACCGAGAAGTGAAAGTGAGAAGAGAAGAGTCGCGGGTCGGGGGTCGAAATGAATAAATTTTAGAATTAATCGCCCGTCAATTAATCGGACGCTATTCGCTGCTCATCCGCCGCTCGCTGATCCGCCATGAGCCACGGGTTCGGCTCGAAGTCGGCTCAAAATAAATTCGAAACATTTCGCTCAAAATCGTCGTTGCGAGTCGATCTCGATTGAGCCCATATTCGAGTCGACTTCGAGCGAGCCACGATCTTCGAAGCTAATTTCTAAGCTTCATGGCGCGAAGATGGTGAATCCGGGTCGGCCGATCGATGAAGGTCGCCGGCGATGACCGGCGAAGATGACCGACGATAGTCGGCTGGCGATGACCGACGCGTGGTGGTCCGGTGGGCTGGCGATGACCGACGATGATGGTCGACGGCGCGACGACGACGACGGAGATCGACGATGATGAGGATCGACGGTGGTCGACGGCTACGGCCATGGCCAAGTGTGACCGCCGGCCGCACGATTATGCTTGGAGGATTTTCAAGCTTTAGAGCTCTTTTCTTTTTTTTGCTCGGGCCTCCCCTCGTGTGAAGAATGATGGGCTATTTATAGATTGGATGAGTGATGCTTCTGTAAATACATGCAAAACCCGTACCTCTCAACTCAATCAGACGGCTCAAAATGATTCCTTTGATTATTTGATGTATTTTAAGTATTTGAATGCTCAAAAGTCGAATTATGATCGGCGATTCGACTCATCGAGACGCTCGATTGACTATAAACACTCAACGTTTGAGCTATTTGGATTTAATTGATATCCCAAAGTTTTCAATGATATTTTAAGTCTTGATCTCACCGGTTCAACTTAGGATCAACTTACTTTTGACATCAAGATTCATACTTCGACTAGTGATATTTTAAGTGTCATATCAATAATGATGTTGTGTATTATAGTACAATTAATATTAGATCAATGCACAATAGTTTAAGGCTGAAGTGTCTAATGATACTAAATTATTAAATTCTAAATATAAATTTAAATCCTAATTATACACTTAATAATCTCTCTAATTATAAACAATGCACGTTACATAAATCATAAATATCTAAGCCGTGACTCCAATACGTACCGTATGAGAGGTCGATAAACAAGCCTTCAAAGCGCTCTTAATAACCGTTGACATATTATTTTTTTGTATATTTATAGGGACGCGATGGTCTTACATTTTCAGCACCAGGCGGCTCTAAGGAACGAAATCAATGGCGCAGGGGCTGACACATTCTCGATTTTTGAGCTCAGCTTTCTGCTCCCGGGCACTTTATTTATCTTCCCTCCTCTTCCTCGTCCTCTCGCTGCTTGCGCGGTCGGCTTATGGCATCTACTGCGACGAAGATGACTGTTATGAACTTCTCGGGTTGTTTTTCTACTCTTCGATCACCCTTCTAGATAGCTGTTTCTGCTTTCGCATGGTTTAGCTGTTTCTTAATTGAACCGTTTACGTCTTATGTATGTCCAGGGTTTCGCAGAATGCTAATGCGTCGGAGATCAAGAAGGCTTACTACAAGCTTTCTCTAAAATAGTGCGATCGCTGACCAGATCTTACGTTTGATGCTGCTGGTTTTGCTCGATTTTCATTTTCTTTGTTTTATTCTAATTTTCAGTCATCCCAGATCCGGAGTCGAGAAAGCTGTTTGTCAAAGTAGCAAATGCTTATGAGGTATTGTCGTCTAAATATTGTTCTGTAAATTAGATATTTATCATAATTTCGTACCTTTCATTGAAATACTGCCGATTGCTTAAATTTCAACATTCTGTCAACTTCTATGAATATTATGTGAGTTTTATACATCTTGTAATCACACATGATTTGACATTAACTTGAGCTGAGCTACAATACTCAAAAAACACTATATGAGGTTTTCTCTTGATCATTGATTATTGAGGCATGTTGCGAGCATTCTATTAGGGATGTTGAATTTGTATTATTTTCTAAAGAAATTTTAGTAACATCTCATCTGATGCCATTGAAAAATACATTAAATGTAAGAATCACATATGATTGAAGTTGTTCTATTTGAAGAAATGGTGGTTCATGAATAGTATTTTGAGGATGTATTTTATGCTAACTATGATTGGTAGTTATAATATAATTACACATTTAATGTTGTTGACTTTGAATCTACATATATTGACAAGAATTGGTCGATTTTATTCCAATATTTGTATAGCATTTATGCAATCACAGTAGAGCTTCTAATAGGAAACATATAAAATAAGACAATGCTAATTATAGAATAATTGCAATAGCCCTCAAATTGATGACTAGGGATAATAATAGTTACGGATTAATTATAATAGTCCATTGATTAATGTGTAGGCACAATAATCACATTGATTAATAATGCATTAGCGAAAGAGGAAAAAAGAGGGCTAAAGTCTTAGTGAGTGTGGGTCATAGCTAATGAAAATTGTGCATGCATTTCACATTCATTTTTATGCAAATGACTATATGTCATCTATTCCAAGTTTGTTTGATAATTTCTAAGAGACTACCCATGATAATACTTTGTAAGAATATCATTAAATCATTTATTTGAGAATATTAGAGAATAGCTCTAATAATAGAGAATGGAGAATCATGGGCAAATACTCAATCACTGCAACAAACAGTTAGAAGAAGTGAACACTTGTACTTAGTCATTGGGTAATGCTAAATGAAATCATAAAAATTAAACTACAATTTCGTTATGAGTTGAGCGAGTGCCTAACACTATAACTTCGATGTTGTAAAGTGATACGATGCACATGCTTTATTTCGAGTTGCACTTCATAGGCAACGATGCTAGGGAAGTGCATCGCTTTGCTTTTACTGCTAAAGTATGCTTTTAATAACACTGTACACAAATTGCATTTGATATTATTTGATTGATAGTGGATTCCAACGTGCTCCATGGCATAACTGTTTGTGTTGATTCATGTAGTAGTTAAAAGAAGCACACAACTTACTTTATTTGGTTGTTGAATATCAAAAGCTCAATTTGCTTTGGTCGAGTTTTTTTGAGTCATGCAAATTGATCCATCTTTGGTACTTTAGCATCCATTGGTGTTAAAATTTTGATGTTGGGTCTTTTCTTGTGGGTGCTATTACAAAGAATACTCTCCTAGGTGTGGTTTTAAGCTATTCACCTGGTTGTCTTTTTTCATTTGCTTTGATATGTTGCTTGATTTTGATATTATAGTGTTGACGCCATTTGTTACTTATAGGTGTTGTTGCTTTTTCATGGTTATTCAAATTGGGGATTCATCTTCTATTCGCGGGAAAATTATTTTATACAATGGTCTAAATTTTTGTTGATTTTGGATAAGATTGAAGTTTGAAAACGATATTTATTTGAAATCAAATTGGGTTAATTTTGTGTGAAACAGGCAAATTATTAATAGGGTTGAGGAGTCTATAAGTAGTAGATTTAAGGGCATGTTATTGGATATTTTTGATCAAAAGAAATTTTTTGGTTTAGTTGTATTCTTATGTGAGCAAGTTAGATGCACGGTTCATTTGAGTGTGATGTAAATTTGACTATCTAATTTAGGTGTGATATGACGCTTAAAATACCACTAGTCGAAGTACGAATCTTGATGTCAAAAGCAAGTTGATCCTAAGTTGAAACTGACCGACATCAAGCACTTAAAATATCATTAAAAACTTTGGGATATCAATTAAATCCCTAAATAACTCTTAAACATTGAGTGTTTATAGTCAAATCGAGCGTCTTGACGAGCCGGATCTAACAATCCCAAGATCTCATAATTCTGGCTTCATTTGAGCATTCAAATACTTAAAATATATCAAATGATCAAACAAATCATTTTGAGTCATCCGATGGAGTCGAGTGTTACGGGTTTTGCATCTATTTACAGAAGTGCCACTCCTCCAATCTATAAATAGCCCCTCATTCTTCACATGAGGGGTGACCCAAGCAAGAAAGATGAGAGTTCTAAAGCTTGAAAATCCTCCAAGCATAATCGTGCCACCACTCGACGGTCGCCGACCACCCCCGTTGGTTGCCAACCACCGTCGGTCGCCACCGTCAGCTGCTACCGCCGATCCTCATCGTCGTCAATCTTCGTCGCAGGTCGTCACCACCGACCACTGTCGCCGGCCATCATCGCCGTAACCATCTTCGCCGTCACCCTCACGACGACCTTTCATCGCCGGGCCGCCGATTTCGCCGTTCTCATCATCTACTAAGAATGCTTACAACTGAAGCGACTATATATTGTTGTCGATTCGAGATTCCCATTGTCAACCATTCTCATATACATGTAATCCGTTATCGGAAAATTTTGTACTCAAACGATACATAGTGGAAGATTTTCAAGCCCCGTTGTTTTTCTCTTTCGAGATTTTTCACGTAAAATTTGAGTTTTATTATTAATTCTTCAAACATCTCGTGTGTGTTTGACTCAAGAACAAAACTAAGGCGTAAACTTTTATTCTACCACAACTGGTTTTCTAGCACGCAACAAGGTGGAAGTCATCTTATTGTATTTGTATGAGACCTGAATTTTTATTTGGTGATTTTGTATCATTTTTTAATATAACTTGTTGTTATCTTGCCAGGGTTCTTGATTTCGTTCCAATGCTGTGCTTGTTAATGTTGCGCTTAAATTTCTCTCTTATTTCTTTGGATTTGTTTGATTATTTTATTTTTAATGGGTTCTAATTCTCATATTTGCTATTTGCATTTATGGAAATGAAGTTGTTGGCTTATTTAGTAGTTTGTAATAGCAAATCCTAGGTTCTATTCTGTGATTTATATGAATTATATCAATATGGTTGTATGAGGATTCCCTAGACTCTTAACCACTCTGCATTATTAGAAGTTATAAAATTACAATTATGATGTAAGATACATAGTACGGTAAAAATTTTAAAAGAGATGTAGCAAGCAATCATGTGTAAGAAATAACATTGGTTTATATACTTCTTTACCTATACTTTATAATCCATGAAAAGATGTTAGTATGGACTTTTAGCTAGGATTATCTCATACTTTGGGGAATCATAAATTTATTTAATAGTAAATCAATTTTCTAAAATGGTATATTCAATATTTGTGATTGCAAATACATACCATAAAAATTAAGATTATTTATTATGATGGTTGAGAAGTGAGCATTTATTTAGTTCGGAGTTACTATTGCATACAATTGAGTATGTATAATTTGTTTGTTAATACATCTGCCAACTGTACTTTGCAAAGTGGGAAATACTCATATTTGAAGTAGCTATTGGTTTTAAACCTTCAAATCTATTATTGGCGGATAATAGATTTTAGTGCATACAGTTTGAAATAGCTATTGGTTTGAAATAACTGATTCAATAGTTATTGAATCATCTTGGCGGATGTATTAACAAGATGATACAAATCTATTATTGGTGGATAATAGATTTTAATGCGTACAGTTTGAAATAACTGATTCAAAAGCTCAACAATGTTCCCATGCCAAGATGATCTAGCATTGAACTCAGTAGTTCACTACTCATATTTGGCACTAAATGTACTTTGCAAAGTGGGAAGTCTGACAAACATGTGACGATTCATGGATATCTTTCTCTATATTGGAAGAATAACAACTCAATTATGAATTGTTGGTGATTTTTTTCAATCTGTGGAGCGTGATGTGGAATTGGTCTGTTGTTGTCATTAGAAGTGAAAATGTGTTTGCATTGCATTTTCATTTTGCATTTTTGATTGTAATTCACTTAGACTAGTCAATTAGACACTGTACTTAAATTTTCATGGATTTTACTTGGACTTTTTATGAAAAGGGAATAGTACATATGATAAATATTGTCCCCAAAATTTTTAGTTTGGAAATGATCCTTTGCCTTGCTCTTTTATTGTTGATGAATTCCACCATCTCTTGGGCATTTTGTTCTGTTGTTTCTATTTATGTTGTTTGACGTTAATATAACATTTAATTCTTACTTATACTGCTGTGAACTTCCAGAGCCTTTTGTTTCTCGGAACCTTTAGCCAGAGATTTCTCATAATTCTTTTCTACGGGCTCTTTTTTTTGGTTATCCCAGTCCATGGGTGTTTTAGAACTATTCCATCTAAAACTATATGTATTCTGAACCTTGTAAGATAGCGATGGCATGAACAAAATTCTTGTTGTGGATGTAAAAATCTTATTTATCTACTTGTAATGATGATTTTTAATCAATTATCACACTAAGAAGTTTTCATGCAATTAGTTTCATGTAAATATATTGCGTTCCTTGTTTCTTTTCCAATGCTTGAAATTTTAATTTATTGCAAAAATTTTTTATTCTTCTGATTGATTTTTTGCAGGATGGGAAAATCTTGTTACTGGTGATTGGATTTAATCTGTTTGTTATCATTCATCTGTAGGAAATAGTTGATTGTTTAGATTGTTTGCTTCACTATACAAATGTAATGTTATTTATTGCATTTATTTCATTAGAATATTATCATCTAATCTAGAAAATTCATTGAAAGATTCATTAGATTACTATACACCAAATTGTATATTACATTTGATTTAGAAAGTTTTTACCCTAGAACATTCTTTCATCAATAGATAACGGTGATTTGAAGAAATGTGGGAGTGATAGGAGGGGATTCTGCGTTGGAGTGGCAAGAGAGAGAGGCTACATATGATTTTACCTTATTCTTCAAATTTACCATTCTTGCCAGATGCTAGTACAAATGCTTTTATTTATTTATTTATTTTTGTGTCTTATAATTGCAATTTTGTATCATCTTTCTTCAGATTTTGAAGGATGAAGCCACAAGAGAGCAATATGATTATGCAATTTTACACCCAGAAGAGGTAGCACTTGAACTTTGCCTTATTCTATTATTTTTTCAAGAAAAAGCGTTTTGTTAGGCAATATTGTGTGATGCATGTTTCTTTCTTCATTTTTCATGCCCTTTATGGTAATGCCTCCCATTAACTCATACGTTATATTCGCATGAACTTTCATGGTATTGACATATTCTAGATTTTCTGTTTAGATCATTTGCTTGGGGTGCACATCTGTAATTGTATTTCACAACTGATTTTGTTGCACATTTCCTTTTGCATCAACATGTGAACTATATGTTTGATTTATTAATGGTTGTTCTAGTTGCAGAAAGATTTTATGCTGAGGGTTTAGTACCAGGCTTTCGGTCATGAGTGAAATCTTATGTAAACTTAAGGTTTCACATTCATTATTTGTATTTTAAAATCTTTTCTTCAGGAAACTGAAGTTGCAATTCCTGTTGCCAGTTGGTTACTCAACATGCAATGGGGCTGTTGCCTTTTCTAAATCTGTAAAATGTCAAAAATTGTTTTATTTTATCTTATACTTTTTTTTATAATATACAAGGAATTAATATTGATCTCCTGCTAGAGGGAGGACTAGGGGATTTCAAGGGGAAGCGTACTTAATAATTCACGCTTTGGAAATTATCCTTTTTGATGCTTATGGCATGTTGAAATCTTATCTTTTTTATTTTAAATGAAAAAAACCTCATCAAGCAAAGTGTTGAAATTAGAGCAAGTCTTACTTTAGGGATTAGGAGCAGGTTATGATGGTTGATTAGTTTGCTTCAGTCTAGTGGAGGTTGAATTTTAACTTTACAATTCAAATCTATTTACAGTGAATACCTTGTTACTAATGAAAGAAAAATTATTAGGTTACCGTGATTTTTAGCACAAATTTAATGTTTTGTTACAATCATTTTTTATGGTCTTCTTTATATGATCTTATGAAAATTACTTCTTAAATTTATCTCCCGAGTAGTCTACATTTAGCTACTTCCTGAAGAACTTGTACAATTCATAATTGGAGTTTAAATCTTGTTTCTTCTTTTAACTTTGATGCTTTAATGCTACTAGGAAGGGCAGTTCTCAGCTTTCTTTTGATTCTTATTATATATCGTTTCTCCCTTTAATGATATAATTAGTAGGCGTCTTATCTTTTTTGAATTTATATTATAAGCAAAAGTTTAGTCAAAAACTAGTTTTTTCTTATATTTACCTGCTACATTAATTATATGAAAGAGAGACTTTGATTCTAGCTGAGGTGATTCTGGCATTTTTCTCATCTATTTTTAGGAGGAGCCGTAAACTTGAATTAGATCATGATTCACTTGATTATGGAACCATTGACATGCCTTCTTGTTATCTTTAAATTTTAATGGTCTGGCTCAATCTTTATTTCAGGTTTTCTACAACACAGCAAGATACTATCATGCATACTATGGCCACAAAACAGTAATGCAATTTTGATTTTGAATTTTTTCTTTAATAAAAGAGTAAATTTATTTTTGCTGAGGATTATGAAACACTTTTTTCTATACTGTTGTCAGGATCCTCGTGCAGTATTGCTGGGTGTTCTTTTGGTTGTTTCTGCACTACAATATCTGAATCAATGGTCAAGGTATAACCAGGTACCATAATTGTGTATAATCACACATCAAAATATTAATAATACTAAACTTTCCATTAGCTTTTTGTGTTATACTATGACCGGACTGTTTATCAAAGGAACATACTATTGTTCTCTGTTCAGATTTGAATTCTGCTTATAACATTTCTCGTAATTAATTTCAATTCACACTGCTAGTAATCGCCTCAGTTTTATCTCGAAGAATGACAAATGATTATCAATCTGTTATGCATAAATGAACAGAAAAAACCTGTTGACGAGAATGACGGTGGAAAGTGTGAATGTACTGGAATTTTTGGGCATTTTAATTGTTGAGAAGAGAAGAGTTCTATATAAAAAAAATAACCAGTGAGATAAGGAAAAGAAGAGAACCAAGAAGATTAGATAAATGAACACTTCCAATGAAGGGAGGCTTGAATTAGAGAGAAAAAAGTAGGAAGACAGAGACTCATCACTAGGGGTAGAATTATATAAATATCAATTCCCCTAGGTTACAAAAAATTCTACACTTGAGATTTAAAATGCTGTTAGAGGAAAAAATAGAGATCCTCAACTATTATCTGAAAGTCATCCCAAATAAAATAGACAAATTAGAAATTTATTTCAATTGAATGTGATGAATGAGAAATCCATCTTAGGAAAGAAGATTTGCAGGGGAAAAATGTCAACTTCATCAACAATAGTAAAGAGGTATTTTGTCATAGATTTTCAAGAGTTATATCGGAAATCTGAAAAGACATCTTTGGAAGCATGAAAGCCTTTGTGAACATTTCTAGATTAATTCAACTTGATTGAAGTATTAATTAGTCAAAGTAGTTGATTTGTGAATGACAAATTGCAAGTAATTGTGATTTGTGTTGAGGGTTGCTAGGAGTTGTGGATGTCAAGATGCAGGGAATTAATTGCTGGAGAGTGAAATTTACTGCTTGCATGAAATATGGAGCCAAATTGTTGAAGGCTTGTACATGTGAGAGACACGGGTGAGAGGATGCGGCCCAATGGATATGAGTGTTATGTGCATTGTACGAGATTAGTGCAAGGAGCCAACAAATGTGGACGCATACATAAGATTTGTGCTAGAAGTTGAGGAAAGGGAATGTAAATTGCATAATTGTAGCGCGCAAGGATGCAGAAGTGGTTGATTTGCAGATGATGCAGGAGTGGGATTGGAATCTAGGTGCAGTTGATTTGTAGAGGACAAACTGTTTGCATGGAACTATTTGGGTTTAGTTTGAGTTGTGTCTTTCATCTATTGGTAAGCCTCACAATTTAGCATGTTTTGAGGTGCTTTGAATTTTCTTTAATTATTTATATTGGGGTTTGAATTCATTGGATGGTCTATAATTGAGACTTATAATATTGAGAATGAGAAAAGCTTGATAATACTTAATTTGGATTATCATATGAAATTTGATACGAGTATTAGAGATGGTAAATCTATTTTCTACAGAGGTATAATGGACTAGACTTGTAAATTAGATTTTCAAGAGAAGCCTAATGAAGATGTTATCGTTTTGAATTTAGAATGACATATAAGGGTGAGGCTTACGTTCCTGTCTGGCAAACAAGATGACCTGTATTATGGAGATTTTAATGTATTCCTCTAGGAAAAGTGTTCTAGGGCCCGATGCAGTGAATAACTAGGAGCCTTGCATTAATTGGCAATCAGTATGGTCAAAGTAAGGTCTTGGCTTATATGCCTATTTAAGCAGTTCGACACCATTTATATTTGAATTTTGGTCCTGTGCTATTATGGTGATTTTATTTTGAAAGGGGCAATTTGGTGATTTGTTATTCAAGAGAATATATTATAGTCACCTTGAATGAAGGGGGTACCTTAGGTTGAGTTGGAGTCCATTTGAATTTTTTAAGTACAATATGTTTTTTTGATGTGCTAGCATGATTACTAGTCAGTCTAGTCCATCGACACAATCATCAATATCTGTGAATTCAAGTTAAAGTGAAATGTGCTTTTCTTTAAGGAACCTTGAAGTCATCTCACCATGTTTTGTAATGTGAAAGATGCAAAGGAGCCTCTGAGCATTGCACGTTTGATCTCTCTTTTCAGACATCCAGCTTGCTTTTATGATATCTCATTCTAGCTTTCGACTATTCTATTCAGTACTTCTCTCTGATGCTGTCTTGTAAGTTGTATGCATGGTGGTTTTTACTCATCTTAACCCATGTTTCAATTACTTAGGTGCCAATAACTATTCGATGGAAGATGCTTTGTATTGTTTTCCTTTTAGGTTTTTTTGAGGAACACATGTGACAAGTTTCCAAAGGATTATGTTGCCTGTAAAGTTTCATTCAGGATTCCATTGTGATTATTGTAGAATGTAGAATACTGTATAGTTTCATCCAGGATTCCATAGTGATTAGTTGCATCTTTCTAGTTCGGACATGATGGAAATTTTCAAAATGCTTAAAGTTTGAACGTATCAGCAACAACCACCTTTGATGTTGTGAACTTATTTTCTTTGAAATTCTCTTGCAGGCTTTAAACATGGTTAAGAAGACACCTGCTTATAAGAATAGGTTAAGAGCTTTAGAGCTTGAACGGAATGGACATGTTACAAACAAGAAAAGTCTAACAGACAACTGGACAAGTAAGATTCAGTTCTATTGCAAAGATCATAAATCTTTGAGTCAAAGCACCCAAAATGGTCCTTGCTCTTCTTTCGCCCATTTCTCTGATGATTTGGGCATGTGCCCGTTGTCTTTTTCTGTGCATTCTATTAGTACATATGTATTGCTCTTGTATTTGTTTTGTGCTAGGAACATAAAAAGCCTTGTAGTGTTTTAATAGTCTAATAGTAGGTCTGTTGACTTATTAATGTCTTGATCATTGATTTCCCATGTCATGCTAAATATTACTTACGGTGCTTCTTCACACAGTATGATCTATTGCAAACCTACGCCTGCAAATAAAGATGCATGTTTTATTTTACAAATGTAGTGTTAGTACCTAAAATTTCCAACTGATAGAAAATGCCCAGTTTAATCTATTGATAATATTTATGCAAAAATATTAAGTTTAATTTGAAGTCAATCATAAAGTAAGTCCTCACATTTTTATGGATAGGAAAAAATATATGATTAACTATTTGCTTTTAAGTAAAAGAGGATTGTCCTAAAAATGCTGACTTTTCTAACTTTGTTTTTGAATGTCTTATAATTCTTTTGGATCTGATTTCATTATCCATCGTAACACTAAGATGACTTTTTTTTATTCAAAAGTATTTAATAATTTGCAAGCATCATTTTAAAACTTGAATCAATTTTATATTTGGACTTTTTTTAAGGATTATGACCTACTTTTTATGATATCTAAACTATTCATTTTGAAAATTTTTGAAGCATTTTCAATCTAAGTAATACATGAACTTGTGCTCAAGGTTTTTATGATTCTTAAGAGATCGATGATGTTGATTGTATGTCTAATGCTCTATAGATTCATAGTGTTTCATCCAAGGGGCTTTGTAGACATTTACGAGAGTTTATTAAGGATGACAAATCTAAGTTTAATATATGCTCGCAAAGAACCAACACCATATCAACTGTTTTCCTTGATCACTCTCAAATGTTCTATTGTCAGAAGGAAATAATGTGTCTTTTGCCCACATGATTTTACTAGAAAATGACACTTTAAAAGTAGAGGTCATAACTAGAAATTTTTGATTAGTTGTTTTGTCTCTCAATGATATCATCATAGTATGGTCACAATCATAGCTCATATGTTTCATAATGCCTCAACACTTTTGAGTGTGAATCATACAATATATTTGATAAGGCATAAAGTTCTTTTTTAGCTAATATTGACTTGAAATTGTCTTTTAGATAAACATTCACCCAGGTATATAAGATTTCATTGGACTAAACAACTCATGATTATCAACAAGAATTGTTTAGTTAGGTTAGTCGATTATTTTTTTGACTAAGTAGATAAAAAATCATGGCAATTTAGGATGATGAAATAATATGATTTGATTTGATTTATCATCATTCTCCTTACCATCTATTTTAAACTAATAGTGATGAATTTCTTAATATTAAGACTAAATTGTTACTATTATACACTATATTCTTAGCATCTAACTACTGGTCTTAATAAAAGTTCTCTTATTGCTAGGTGGGATAGTTAATCATAGGTATTTGCACTTATGGGAAACCTGAAACTTGATTTAAAGTTTTTATAAAAGAAGATAAAATCTCTAGGCAGTATCTTATTTGTAATTTAATTTGCTTTCTAAAAATTTGACGGAGAATAACAAAATAAGCTCTCACTAGAGTCAGGTGTGAATTTTAAGAGGCCACATGATTGCCTATTTGATGTTTTGTAGATTTATAGTGATTACATAAAGTATAACAATGAAAGCATTTCACAATATAATTGTCCATTTATAAGTAATTAATGGAAAAAATTTTAATTACTTGTTTATAGACAAAGTGAGATATGAGAGGCAATATGATCTTGTTTCAAGAATGCGACTACTATTAAAGAAGTAAGACACCTACAAGTTGAATTAATTTACATATATTAGGAGAAGATTTTGATGATGGAGAATAAAAATGCAATGTGAAAGCAATTATATATATTTTTGGGATGTAAATGGTTTAGCATGGCATGTGCGGGATTTTAATTGCGTACAGATTGTGCATATCATACAATATATAGTGTCATACTGTTTCCAAGCGCCATTTGTTCATAATGTGTTTGTACCTTCTAGAAGCAACAATTCTTCGTAGTATTACTGATCTTCTTTTAATTCTGCAACAAATCTGGTGGGAAAATGATTTTAATCTTACTCAAATGGTTACAGGTTCCATCCTTTGTTATGCTCCTTTTATATTTGTCTAGATTTCAATTTTCATTTTGAGGCAACTACACAAAATGATGCTATTACTAATTTTATACCGTTAAATGGGGAACAAATAATGCACTCATCCTTTTTTTTTTGTTGCAGGAAAGTCGAAGAGGAACTTAGCAATGAGCTTGAGTTGCAAATTCAAGGGGCTGAGAAACCCACCATGTGGAATATTTTAGCTGTCCAATTTATACTTCTACCTTACGCTGTTGGCAAGGTTATTGATTTCCCTAAAACCAGACTAATGCTCAGTATGATTTATTATTTCACCTGTTTTGGTACCTTGTATTGTATTTGATACGTAGTTTTTACTGAAATGCTTTTTGTAGGAAAGTGAGAACTGATCTTCATATTATTTAATTATATCACTCTTAGATATTGCTTTGGAAATTCTGTTGGTTCTGGAGATACCAGATAATGAAGGCTCCGTTAACGTGGGATGATGCCAGCTACTTAACACAGGCTTGCCTCAAAGTGCCTCGTGATGCATGGCAGAGCATGGGTAACTAACAACACTAATTCAGTTTTGATTTATTTTGTTGTTATCTCTATAATTCATTAGGACGTTGACAAAAATTTTGTAGCAAGTTAATGTCAGTTTCAAAATTGCAGAATGATTAAAAATGATTGAATCAAAATTGTCAATGTACAACTGCATTGTGATATTTAACTTATTTTTTTAAGAGTTGTTTGGTTCAAAATTCTACAAATACATGAGTTTGTTTTTTTCTTCTATTTGGTAAAATAAATGTTATATAAAGTATTTGAAAAGTTGTGGGAGGCGGGGTGTTGGCGTCAGGAAATAAGGCTGAAGTGGCGGAGTAAGCCACAACACTTTATATTAGTGTGATTGAATTCTAAGACCAAATACAACAAAATTTAACCTTCTAATTCCAACGCATTATATCACTGAAATTTTACTTTGTCAACAAAAAAAAAGTTAAAACCCCTGCATTTATTTTATTGCATTTATTTTACTTTACTTTACTCTCAAAGCAAACAACCCCATAATCTTTCATGCGCAAAGCACAAATAAGCCTACACTTCCATTATTGAAGCGCATATATCATAGGAAACTACACATAGTATTGTTTTGTTCAACAACTTTCATGCAAATTAGAATTATCAAATGATTTATGACATTTCAAGTCAAATATCAACAACTAAAATTCTATTAACTAATGTGCAATTTAAAATTCAAATTAAGTACTTGTACTTGAAAAGACAAGGAATCTGGGGTACCGATGAAACACCCAAACAACAAAATTAGTTGAGTAGCATGAACAGAAAATCGAATCAATAGAAAAGTGAGCATAAATAAAAGGAATTCAATGATTTGAAAGTTGAAGGTAGAATATAATACATGTAATGTCTATAGCAATGATTTTACCTATAAAAATGGGAGTAGAAGAATCACGAGGGAAGAACAATTATCAAGAAATTGTGATATGATATTCTAGGTTTCAAAATTGAGAGGAGTAAAATAGCATGGGGAGAAGAATCATAGTCGACTACTGAGTTTGAGAGTTGGAGTGTGTGTGTTAGTGAGAACTGATCAGGGGGCTATCAGTATTTGTATTTGAGATGAAACACATTTTGAAGTAATAATGCACTGTAACATTTGCGTTCCAATGCGGTTTACTGTGAGGCCTTGGCATAACAAGTTGCAATTCTGCGCTTTTCAGCGAGAATTGATCAGGGCGCTATCAGAACTTGTCTTTGAAATGAAACACATTTTGAAGTAATAATGCACTGAGCACTGCAACATTTGCTTTCCAATGTAGTTTACCGTGGTGAGGCGCCTGTGACATAACAAGTCGCAACTCAGCTTGCGCTTTTAAGCATCCTTTTAAAAAGGCTGGATTGAATGTGGAAAACTGATTGATATATGGGTGGTGGAGGATCTCCCTTGTTACTAAGATTGAATTTAGAGAAGTATAGAAGGGCATGATAAAGACTAAAATATAAGAAACAAGTACACGTTCAAATAAATTAAAGTAGATTTCACCCCTGACATCCTAAGCAAAGTAACTTGACCTTGACATCATTGGCCAGTTTCTGGCACAAAAGCATATAGTCTTCATGGACAGAAGCAACTTATAATGAGATCCCTACGACAAACAGTTCTAAGCATTGCAGAATGCGGGGGCCGTAGGACATAAGATATTTTATACCGATGTGCTCACACATTTTTAGTTTAATTTTAATGTTCTTAAATTTATTTTTATTTTTATTTTTTGTAATGTAAACTTTTAATGCTCAGATGAATCTGCAAAGGAGGATCTTGTTATGAAGCGTTTATGGGACAAAACCAACATGGAGAACTACCTGACAGAGATGAGAAGGGAATCAAAGCGTCGAAGATGACTAAATGTCTACCAGGTTTATTTTTCAGCCTTCTTTTTCCCAATGAAGAAAGAGTTCAACGATTTTGCTTCCTTTTGAGAATATTGTTCGTGCCTGCTCGTCTCTAGTGGAAATAAATATTCAAGTTGAGGTGTGAGTTCTCTCATCACAAACATTTAATCTGGTTGAGCAAATTTTCTTTCTTTCTTTCTTTTTGCTGAGTCGAACTTTGTAGTTAAAATCTTGATTACATTGGCACAAGATTAGTTATAGAATGCTTTCAATCAGTAAGTTAGTGATTATTAAAGGCTGGACTTAAACGTGATTTCTACCCTCATACTGCTTGAGTTGGAACCCTTCGGTGAATTTTAGTCAGAGTTCTTCTTTTTCTTTTGCAGCAGAATACGAGTAATAAGCCTGCGTTATCATACATTTCAGAATGATTGATTAGTAGTAATTGAGAACAACTGTTTTCTCGATAAATATTTACCAACGAAGATTCAATTTTAGTTCATTGGGTGCTTTGAATTCTTCATCTAATTCTTTAGTTCATTGGATGAATTATCATTATGATTATTTTTTTTGGCTTGATAGAGCTTAAATCAATTCGGATGTCAGAAGGTAAATCAAGTTGAGATTGGATAATGAACTAAAATAGATGATGTAATTAGTTCTTCGATAATTTTTTTTTTAATAGTATATTGAAATAAAACTTATGTTTTCTTATTCACTCTTTAAATACTTGTGTGTGTGCTGGATTTCACAACAAGGCTAAGACGTAAACTTTCACTCTATTGCAATTGATTTTCTAGCATGCAATAATTGTATAATATGAAATAAAACTTATGTTTTCAATTAATGTCTTGTTATATAAAATTATATATAGGCATGTAAAATACAGTGGTATAACTTGTAAGTATTTTTCACATAAAATAACTTGTAAGTATTTTTCACATAAAATACTTACAAGTATAATTAATGTTTTCTTGTTTTAATTTTTTTATAATATAATGTTTTTTTGTTCACTCTTTAAATACTTGTGTGTATGTTAGATTTAACAACAAAATTAAGATGTAAATTTGATGTTTTTATTTTTTTATTACCAAATTGTTGACAACATTATATTATCTAAGGCTTCTTGAAGTGATCTTATTAAAATTATATGTAAGGTTAATAAGTTTTTATATCATTGTATGTGAGGCGAGTTAATTTGTAAGGAGAGTTATGAGTATTTTCTCTTCATAATAAAGAAATTTTAAATAAATATTATTATTATTATTATTTTCATTTAATTATAATGATTGTTTGACTTAAGTTATGAGTATTTTCTCTTCATAATAAAGAAATTTGATGATGAATTGATTTGAACTCAGAATTAAACTCAGAATGAAGAGGCTTAAGCTTAATTAAACTCATTTATACTTTTAAGTCAATAGATGGCCTGAGTTGGAAGTCTTTTAACTTCCAATTCTTCTAATAAAAAGGATAAACTCTTCATTTAAGCGGAAAACTTATTTATTACTCCTTTATTCTCATCTTTTATTTTGAAAGTGATTTAAGAGATTTGAGAATTATATAAATGAATATAAAATCTTCTGAGTTAGACATATAAATACATAGTTATTTTGTTGGATGCATGCAAATATCCTAAGCTTATAATGAAAACTTCAGTCCATCATCTTGACCTGATTTCTCCCCCAACCAACCAAACATTCCAGTTCATCTCAAGTAAAATCAAGCCCCATATCCTCTCTCAAACATAAAACATTACCAGTTTTAAGGTTCAAACTTCTTCACACCACAATCTGAGTCAAAAATAAAGATCAAGAAAACAACCCATAAAGAGAAATCTAGGTTCAACAAGCAAATTAAATACTCAGGAAGTGGCAGACTATGGAACAAACTTGATCGAGATGCTGTTAACACAGTGACGCTCATCAGTTGGCGTATTGAATCCCTCTCCCTTGAAGACATGACCGAGATGCCCTCCACAGGCACTGCAGGTTATCTCTGTCCTCCTCCCATCAGGATCAGGCTGACAATAAGAAACAATCCCTTCTTATTTCTTTCATTCAATCTTATTAAATTTGCTTTGGAGATTCATGCAATGTATAGTTGGTTAATAGCACAACTATTATATTTCATTCATCTCAAAATAAATTCAATGATACTTTGTGTAATTACCGAGCGAGTTATGGCTCCAGGAAAGCCCTCGAAGAAAGCCGGCCAGCCGCATCCAGAATTGAACTTTGTGGTTGATTTGTAGAGAGGTGTCTTGCAACCAGCACAATGGTATGTCCCTTCCTCAAAGAACTTGTCGTATTCGCCGGTGCCACGTGGCCTTCGAGTTTGAATTGCAAAACAAAAAAAAAAGATTAAATGAAACGTTTGTAGTGATAGTGATATTTTGATGCGATATTAATAAATGTACGAGAATTGTGTGGTATGTATGAAGATCCCCAAACTTTAAATAGTAGACGAAAATCTATAATAGTTACACTTTTGGTGAGGTGCAATCTTATTGCATAGATAAATATTCTTAAAATCTTCTATCGTAGATAATCATCATCTTTTAAGGATTTAAATCAATAGGCACACATAAATTGCATTGTGTATATTAAACCCTCCTAAATTCTATGTTTATGGGAGCTTCATGCTTTGGGTATGCAAATCCATCATGACAAATTTTATTATTATTCTCCATTAAATTTATAAGGCCTTTTACCATTATCACAAGTACTAAATATTTATAGTTTATAGTAATCATATGCATTAGTTATTACTATAATATCACATCATTATCGATGATATTCTCATAAAAAATTATTATATTTTTCATTATTACTCTCTATTATCTTCTATAAGCGCACTTGTACTAGCCTAACATTTCAATAAAGTAGTCTTTCATTGTATTAGAGACCAACCCACCTCTCTCTCTCTCTCTCTCTAAACTTTCTAGCATTTTCTAGAAAAATCCACAAGCCATTGCAAATCTCTCTATAACATCAACTCCTTTACTTCCTATCTTTATGAGAGAGAGAGAGAGAGAGAGAGAGAGGGAGAGTTCAAAAAACACTCCTACAACCTATCTCAAATATGTTGAAGAGTGGTTAGAGAGAGAAACACAAAGGGAGAGAGAAACAAAAAATACAAAGGAATTTGAAAAAAGATTAAGGCTTGGAAGTTTTACTTTTAAAAGTTTGTTTAAGTAATTTTAAACGCTACTTTAAAACATCATATAAACAACTTTTATAAAGAGAGGAAAACGACGTTTTGTAAAAAGTGCAGAAAATTCAAACGGATTTTAAAATTTATAAACTCCGTTTTAAAAAACGCAACGCAGGGAAAAAGCCCATCCAAATGGGGCCTAAATCAGTCTATGCATCTATAAATTGGCCTAAGAACTTCTTTCTAATGTAAGAAACTGAAGCTGCCTTTCACTTCACAAATTTAACACACTTGAAACAGGACTACACAAAGAAGTCTACTCTTATAAGCATGGCATAATTAACAATGGAGGAAGAAGAAAAAAGATTTCCAACTTTAAGGATCTGTTGGATTGCAAGATTTATCCAAAACTTGATTATGATTTAGATTAAACCCCGGATTCAATAAATCTTGAGAAAGTAGCATTTAAGAGATTTACATCACCATTCCTCCCTATGCATCTTCTTCTTCTTCTTCAATTGAATTCTATATCTTAAAACTATTTCCAACAAAATTTCTTAAGATTTAACCACATTTCACATCTATTATGCATAACACTTGTCAAAAATTTAATGTCTACAGGCAAAACATAAACTAAACAAATTAAAAAACATTAAAAAAAAACAAAAACATAAAAAAAAAAACAAAAAATAAAAGTGATCAAAACTAAAAACTCTAAATCCAACCTAAAATAGGAAACGAAACACTCCCTTGCCGATCAAAACTAAAAACTCTACAAGCACTCGACATTCAATCCACTGAAATAAACTCATCAAATATCACGATAGCATCTCATGGAAATAACATACAAAAACCCCATCAATAAAACCATTCAAACCCCAATCAATAACAGAAATTGAATGCAAAAGTAAATCTAAGAACTAAGCACCACATACAAATAGAAACTCAAGAATACTTTAATAAAGCAGAAATGTTTCGAAATTTTCCATCCAAAACCAAACATACCTGCTGATTGTTTGTTTTCCTAAAAAAATGGGAGAAATCTAAAATTTCAGGGACGAGATTGAAAGAAATTACTCAGTTCCTTTCTCCTAAGAATCCCAAACTGCTATTTCCATTCTTCTTCGGATTTCACGCGCTGCATGATATACATCCACTCAAGTTCTCGGTGCAGGATATAAGCCTGAAAGGAGTTTGGAAGGAAATTATAAAATATTTTGATTTGATAAAAGAAATATAAAAAATATTATTTTATAAATATTAAAATTTGGATTTGGATGTGAAATATGTGAACCCATAAAAATAGGTGTATGTAAATTTCCTAATGATAAAACTGTTAAAAATTATTATTAAAAATTATAATAAAGATATAAATTTTATTTATTATATAAAAATTAAATTTTAATTCAGTCAAATTGAAAAGCATAACTTTTTAGTTAACGTAATCATAACCTCAAATGGGGGCATCAGTCATTATAAAATTTAATTTTTAATTTTGATAATTTGGCTAAGATTTAATTTTGGTTGTATTTGTTTGCTTCATTATTAAATAATATTTACTAATATTTAAGGTAAGAAATATAAAGAATTATTTAATTTGTTTTTAAAATTATAATATATCAACAAAATTTGATTAGACCTTAGAGATATGAGAATTTTATTCAATCCATTCATATATGAGAGAGAAAAATCTTTAAAATGTATAATTTTTTGTTTTATTTTGAGTAGATAGTAGAATATTATTTTTCATCTCTTCAAATATCATAATATTCTTTAAGTAGTGATAAATTGTAAAAAATAAATTTAAATCAAATAAAGAATTGCATTTACATCTCATATCAATTTAGAAAACTTGCATGATTTATTCATTTAAGTTAGGTTTTAAAATCAAATGAATCAATAACCACTTTATGATTTTTTAATGTACATATAGTGTTTTAGGGTCTCTTTGGTCGTTTGAAAAAAAGAATACAGTGTAAAAAGAATGTAATATATTTGAATTACTTTAACTTGTTTCGTTGAAAACTCTACAAATACATGATTTTTTTTGTTTGATAAAATAAATGTAATGTAAAGTAATTTTGAGATTATTGACGACGGCGGTGATCGGCGACGGTTGGCGATACCGACAGAGAGGTGGAGGTGGCGGTGGAGGCAATGGCGAAGTGGTCGTCAAAACACTTTATTGTATATTAGAATCCCAAATCGATAATTTTAAATACACAAAAAATGATCATTCTAATGCATTTCAAATACACAAAAAATACGTTGAAATTTCACCATACCAAATGCTCAAAAAGTTAGATTCTCTTATACTCAATATAAAATAAGTATATTTTATGAGTCCCGTACTTAATATATACATTTTTATTTTTTTTGGAAATTTAAATCATTTTGCTCTTGAGTCTATAGTAAAATATGATCACATCTCTCAAATTATTATAATATTTCTAAACCAATATCAAATCATAAAAATTAATTTTAAAATTTAATACAAATTTATCTATTTCTCATAATTATAAATTTTATTTCTACATTTCACAGTAATATAATATGTCTCTTATACAAAATTTACTAGATAAGTATCCTTATAAGTTAGCCCTTATCATTGATAAAAGCTACTAGATAAGAGGCATTGATGCGTACCCTTTTAAGCACAATAATTAGAGTCGGCTATAACATTACATTAGTTTAATCATTTTTACTTCAAAACAATCTAGAGATCGATAGGAATTCATTTCAATAAAATTAAGGAGAATTTACATACATACCACCTCAAATTATAGTAAATACTCCTCTAACATCTAAACTATTGTATTTTACCTGAGTACCACCGAAATTCCCCTTTACCTTTCTAAAATACCACTCCGTTACGTCACATCAACCCTGTACCCTAGTTCACTTAATTTTTCACCGTGAGATTCTTTCCAGCGTCGAATCCTGTTCGATGAAGGTTGCCTCCTGTTTCACGAAGGTCGCCTAGGCCCCTTGCGATCCTAGTCAAGGATTCCCGCATTCCTGCATTGCACGCCGATTATCATTCTTAATTGTTCAGTTGAGGTAAGTAGCTGTTTCATTTGCAAAAAAATGATTCTTGTGGGTAGTGATGTTCTCCCCACCCATCTTCTTCATCGCTCCTCTTCTTCATTACTCCTATCAAAATCTCAATCCCGTGCCCTAATTCTTCTATGCAAAATTATTGTTGCTCGTGGGTGATACTATTCTTCGTTTTTATTTTTTACAATGCCGCATTTTGTTCATCATCAAACTGGCATTCAACTGAGAGCAAGTATGTTTTTCTGTAGTTGTTGTTTCAATTGCAAAACATTGCTTCTCTTTTGAGTGTTCTTGCTTTTAATGCAGTTGGGGTGGATAGAGCTATACAATGTAAATTCATACGGGTGAAAAGAACAGAGCACTTAAATAAATGTAGTTTATGTGAGCTGGTAGATAGAGATATTCAATGATTTTGGTTTCGGTTTTAATGTTACATTCTCATGTATTTCACTATTTCATGAGCTATACAATGTATTTCACAATTTTGGTTTCGGGTTTCAAAATTTTATTTTATGTAAGCAAATTTTTTAATATATTGTATTATTTGCTCATGTAGTTATGGATATGACTAAGTTCTGCTCTATTATCTTCAAATTTGGTAGATATTGGAATATGATCAGGGGATAGAGCAGAATGAGGTATGAAGGTGGCAGTCAGAAAACTATGAAGTTTGAGATAAGCAAAATCACTTTCTTGTCACTAAAAGAACAATCTGATCGACTTTGTCCTTGTCTTAGAGGTCATGACTTTGACTTACACTATCATATCAATGGAACTTCGCCAAAGGTATACATGCCTATTACAGGTGATACTAATGTATTTGACATGCTTAACAGTTTTGATAAAAAAAGTAGAGTAGAGGTGGTGGTTGCAGCGAAAGTTAATGAAGAAGATGTGGTTCAACAACAAAATTTTGAGATTACAAATGATAATCAATTATTAGAATTATATCATTCAAGTTCTGAGAGCGGTGACAACAACAATATTATGCTCGACGGTATGTGTAATGATTTCTTAAGTTGTCGAAGTGATGAGGCAAACTCTTTATTTGTTGGTTCTCGTTTTGAGGATGCCACAAGTTTTATACAAGTACTTCAGACTAATTCAATTTTGTAAAATTTTGTTGTTAAGATCAAGGCCAGTGATAAATCTAGAATAATAGCCACTCGTGCATATCGCGGTTGTCCAAGGAGAATACATGCATATGTATGTCTAGATGGCCACTCATTTGAAGTTAGAAAATTAAATGCCACACATTTGTGCCAAGGCATTAATAGAGCTGGAAACAAGCAAGCCACTATAGGTTGGGTAGCTCATCAAATAAAAGATATTGTCAAGAAGAACCCAGACATCACTCCAAAACACATAGGCAATAGCTTGGAGTCCTCTTTCAAATTATCTTTACCATATATGAAAATATGGTGTTCAAGAGAACAAGCAAGAGCAATCATACAGATCAATAGATGACAACTATATGTGGGTTCCTACTCTAAAGTCAGAGTTAATAAATAGAAATCCAAGTTCACACATAACATACACATGTGATATTCATGATAGTTCCTTCAAGCATTTCTTTATTAGCTTCAAGATTTGCAGTGATGGTTTCCTTGCTAGGTGTAGATATTTAATTGGAGGCGATGCTTGCCACATAAAATCTAAGTATCTAGGTGTACTATTATCTGCAAATTATTTGGATGGCAACAATGAGCTATACACTATTGCATTTGCGGTAGCTGAATCAGAATCTAAAAGAAGTTGGGAGTGGTTTATGAGAAATTTGTCACAAAGTTTTGGTTCTGAAATAGATAATTTGGCATTCATTTCAGATATGGAGAAAGGGGCTAAGTAAGGCCATGAAAATTGTCTTTCACAATGTTGAGCATAAGGTATGCATGAGACACTTATAGAAGAATATGAAAAAACACTTTCGTTGTGATGATAGCCACAAGCTCCAAAGTTTGGTTTGGACAACCACCAATGCTTATAGCAAGCATAATTTAGTGTTAAACTTGAAGAGATTTCTAATATTAATCCGTAGGTGTATTCATATTTGTGCTTATTTCCATACAAGTGGTCCAAGGCCACTTTCTCTAATGAGATTAAAACTCACTACAACACCAATAATATATTTGAATCTTTCAATTCTTGGATTGAAGAAGCTAGAAGTAAACTTGTAGCTGACTTAGTCGATATGATTAGAGTGATGATTATGAAACAACGTGCTCAGAGGAAGTTAAATGCCACTTCCTGGAAAGGGACACTAGTACCTCTTATTGAGGAATACATTAGAGATATTAGAACAAGAAAATAACATTTTATTATTAGACAATCTACAATAACCAAGGCTGAGTTTGTAAGTACACATGAACGTCCTGTAGTCGACATAGAGGAAAAGGAGTGTAGATGCCTTATTATATTATTTTGGATAGATATAAAATGGTCTACGAAGGGGCAATTTCAACACTTCCAGGGAATGAGCAGTGGACAATAGTGAATGATGGAGTGTAGGTTGGTGTTCCCAATTCATTGTGGCCACGAGGTAGACCAAAGAAAAGGAGAATCTAGAGTTTCTTGGAGGGCACGCAAAAAATAAAGATTGGTCATAAATGTGGCCATTGTGGTTTATGGGGACACCATAGAAGCACTTGTAAGAACCCATTGCATGTGGAAATAGAAGAAGTTCATCAATCAATTGAACCTGGTAATACTTCGGGTTCAACCATAAACCTTCGAGCTAAGCTCTCAATTTGGCGTATAAATACTTCAAACATATCCTAGACTTGGAAAGTGTGAATTTTTTTTGGAGGACATTAAACATTACATTTTTTTTAGATAAATTGTATTATTTTATAGTTGGCCTCCAATTTTTTGATGAATTACATTTTTTGGATGAATTGGTGGTTGTTGCAGTCTCTGCCATGGGGATTTATATGCTGTTTGGATGATTTGGTGGCTGTTAGTTTTTTTTCTTGGGATAGTTTATTGGCTGTTGTTTGATAGCTGTAGCTTTGCCATCTATGCCATGGGGCTTTGAAATGGTTTACGTGTTTCTTGATTGCTGTTTCTTTGCTATTGTTTACGTGTTCTATAGCTGTTGGTTCGTGCATATGTGGGTAAGATAGTTTAGGTGTTAGAAGTATTTTTACTATAGTTTGAGGTGATATGTATGTAAATTTCCATTCTGATTTATTGCTTGGTGGATGTTAATTTTTCTTCCTGGGATGGTTTGTTGGATGCTAGTTTCTTTTCCTGGGATGGCTTGTTGGCTACTAGTTTTTTTTCCTTGGATAGTTTGTTGGCAGCTGATTTCTTTTCCTTGGATAGTTTGTTGGCTGCTGGTTTGCTGGCTGTTGCCTAGTGGTTGTTGGTTTCTATGGTGTTTATTTTTATGTTATGTGTGTTTGTGTGAGAGGACACCACATAGATCCACATATGTACTTATTAGAGTGATCGGGTATGACATTAAAGAATATTGTACTATCTCGAAAGATAGAAGTCACTACCCTATAATAAACCTAATCACCTAATAAGGACTCCTAAGACATGATGGGTTCTCGAATATACCAGAAATTTTTCCCTACTTTACATAGAAAAGTAAACCAGGGTTTATTTAAACTAGGTTCATTAAGTTTCTTATGGAGGTAAGCCTCCATAGTTAATTACATCATAAGGGAAATGAATTCTTTAAGAATACTCTCAATTAAGTCATGATGGGTTTTCGAATATACTAGAGATTTTTTCTCTACTTGATATAGAAAAGTAAACCAGGGTTTATTTAAACTAGGTTCATTAAGTTTCTTATGGAGGTAAGCCTCCATAGTTAATTACATCATAAGGGAAATGAATCCCTTAAGAATACTCTCAATTAAAGTAGACGATTATTGTCGCCAAAGAATTCAAATATATGACTATCAAAGGATTAGTTATCTTTTGAAAATCAAGCGGGGGAGATCAAAAGGGAAGAGTTCTTATCAAATCAAGGGAGATGAGTAGGGAGTGCTCATAATACTAGGAAGCCTAGTGAGCACTCCAATCTATCCTATGGTTGGACTTCATACATTTGAAATTGAGAAGATTTATTTATTTGAGTTGAATTTTTATTATAAGTCTAGGACTTATAATTCCATAATACAAGATTATGAAAATACATAAGAGGTGAGGATTTATGCTTGTAGCCCACAAAGAGAAACAGCAACCTCATATCCTAAATCTAGGGAGCTTTGACGAGGGCCAAAGCACGACCTAAATCTAAGACAAAAGTGGGTATATGACTTATCTCCATAAGAGAGAGTAAATCACCCGACTGCTGAGCTTATTACCGTTTGGAGTGGTAGCCAGCTAAATTCTCGTACGTTTTAAATCCATGTAGGCAAGTCATATGCTTTGCAAGATGGTTAGGCTGTTATTTATTTAGAAAAGAAACCAAGTCTTTAAACACACCCCCTAAGAGACTATATCATGAAGGGCATGAATAATGACTTAAATATAATACAAATTTTGTCAAGTTTTATTTAATTTTTTGACTTGTCTTGACACAGGCTATAGATTTTATATGCTTAGATGCATGAGAAATTTATTGTGGGCTTAATCAGGAGAGAAAGAGATGTCTTTCCATCAAAGGCTTTTATAGGTTAAGCTTTTATTCTTTGGCATAGATGGAAGCTCTCTCTTAACAAGAGTGAAAGAATATGATATGCATGATATTATACATTCATTCATCCAGCTAAGGGGTTACTAAAAATTTTATTATCTTGATTTAATTCCCAGGCTTTCATGTGAGGTTATGAATTATTTTAAAATTTTAGTTATGAGTTGTTAGTGGGATAAAAAGTTTATTTTTATCCTAAGAGCCTAATCGCATCCAGGCCACACAACAATCACCAATCATAAAGAAACTATAAAAATGTATGTTATTTCTAATGCACAAGCCAAACAAAATATTACACAATTTTATAAAACTATCGCAAAAGAATAAGAGGCTAGTGTGGTCGGGTACCTCCGTAGAACCCAAAAAGAAATGTAAGTAACCGAGCTCTACCCTTATACATCCCGGTATAATGAAAGAATAAATTATAATTATGAAGTGATAAGTGTTATGGGATTCTTCATTCTTCATCCTCTATTCTTCACTCATTGTCCTTCATCCCTTCATCTTGATTTTCTCCATTTCTTTCTTTCTTTTGACTTGAGTGAGATGTAGTTTGCTTCAAAGATATCACATGGTATATAAGATATGATCTTATAACTAATGCTTATCCTTAATTCTTATAACACTTATCTAATCCTAATGCAAAGTTGCATTAAAAGAAGGAAAGTAAATCTAGCTACCGCAAAAATAAATGTTAGTTAAACACACCATACAACCCAAGCAGTTATAAGAATAATTTAGACTTAACACCCCACACATGGGTAACCAAGTCCACCTGCCCAACTAACTTTGGGCTACGATTTAGGGCTAGGCAATCTGCATAGCAAAAAATATTTATATATTTTTATTATAGCGACCCGTTTAGCACAACCCTTACATAAAATATGATCAGGCTAATATCGACCTAACATTGAGGCTACACACATACACCATAACATCCAGTCTAAAATAATACATCATAAAAGTACACATTCATCAAATCATGCACCGCCCTAATATAAAACTAGAAATAGTGACTTAGCCAAATGTGCATGTGTTAGAGCTTGTGTGGTATGTCCTAACTAGACTTTAGGGTTATGATTTGTTAAATGTGAGAGATTTAATTTATAAAGGATTGATTTCAATTTATATGGTTAGTTGATTTGAAGATTTTACTTAGTATTTTCTTTTATTTCATGTAGCCTATACTTAGCAACTAACTGTTATAAAGAGAAGAAAGAGAGGGAGAGTCTCTCTTTTATCCTTACCTTAAGTAATTTCTAAGGTAAATTAATTAATGAATTTTCTTTAGTGAATGATTTATTATGTGTTTTAATTAATCATAAGTTTAGATTCATTCTAAATAGCTCGATTCAATAAGAAAGATATCTTAGGCTTAGTTAGGGTAGATTACTATCACATAATACACACCCATTCATTTCTTTCCATCATGTATACCATGCATATAAATAATCTTAAGCAGACCTATACATACAATGCAAATCTTAACATACTTTGGGTGATGAATGCAAAGAAATATATTTTGAATTTAAATATTTTATCTTATTAATTGGATCATGAATGTATGTCTTTGTTATGTAAAAAAAAAGAGGATTTTTTATTCAGTAGCTAAATACACATACACATGTATAAAAGTTATAAGTGAGTACGACACCATTATTTTCTACAGCGTATACAAGACCTAATTAGGTTACTTAAAGCTCAGTGATATCTGAGATATACCACTTTTCTTAGATATATGTAAATGTATGAATACTATAAGGATAATAAAATCCATGCAAAAATTATGTTTTATTTATTTGATTTTTTATTCTTTATTTATTGGCCACATCACACATGTATATGTATAAGAATTTTAAGTGAGTACGATGCCATTATTTCCTATACTAGAGGCATAAGGTACAGAACCTACTTAGGGCTACTTAAAGCCTCTCAGCTCCATGTGAAATTATTCCTAGGTCTTAACGTGAAAATGTATAGGAATAGATTTAAGCAAGTGTCATGTTCTTTTCAAATGAACTATACACTTACAAATCCTATGTGAATCCATATTAAAGTAGAGAAAGAGAACTTCACATTATACATATTATATTATCATCATATGCAAGCTTATAAATATTTATAGCTAGCATTATTTCATTTATAATTTTTGATTCACATGTTTTGAAAATAGTTTTTTGTTTAATAGTGATAATAGCCACTCATATTCTCAATTTTAGCCAACACATGCAATTTGATATAAAAGGAAACCTTTTATTTAATTAATTTTTAAGAGAAATGAATGCATGATTTCATATAGCAAACAATATTTAGCATGATTGGAAAGAAATAAAGGAATATAAACACATGATTTCATTCACCTTAATTAATCCATAAGGACAATCATATAAAAGAAGATTATTTGAAATGAATCAAAATTCTTTAAGGAAATTTTTATCTTTGAATTTGAGTTGATTTAAGAAATATGAGAGAGATTTGCTAATCCTAACCCATTTCTCCATGTGTGAATTGGTTTGGTTTAATTAAGAAAAATTAAGTTGATTTTATATTTTGATTAGGTTAATGTATGAGTTAAATGAATTAATTATCCCTTACCTATATCACCTTAAGTTAATTAATTAATTAATAATAAGTCAATATTATATGCAATCACATGAAAAGTAAATTTGCAATGCTCCTAAGAAATAAAAAGGGGCCTGTTGACCTCACTTTTGGAGTGAGCTCTTAACATCCTCTTAGACTTAGGAATCTTTTAGACACTAAGATTTACTTCATAAGACACATCTAGTGATTAGGTGAACACTTAACCTAAGCCTAGAGACTTAGAAGTGTTAATCATAAGATTAGCTATGCCTGTGGTTTAAAGAAATTACCCATCATACCTAAACCTAATCTAGATACACTTTCACAAATCAAACCCAATCAATTCTCAAATAAAATCTCAAAATTCAAATTCAAATTTCAAATCTAATTTCAAAATTTGACTCCAAATGATTGAAACCCAAAATCAAATTCAAATCCTAAACCCTTCCTAAGCCATATATGAACCATATTCATAAGCAGCCAAATCTTTCCTTAAATAAAATCAAACTCATTGATCTTTTCATAAATCATTATTCCTTCATTTATATTCACAAATATAAATGAAATCCAAATTCAAATGACCAAAACCATATTGAAAATCAAATCCAAACTCAATTTAAACCCTTAAGCCAATTCTTTGGACTTAGCTAAATATCCATCAAGTCAAAACCAATGAATTTTCTAATCAATCATTTCAATTATCTACCCAAATATAAATGAAACCTACAATCATCAAATCAAATCAAAACTAAACCAATTGACCCACTTAGGTACTTGACCTAAAGACCTAAAGGACCCATTTGAGCCAACTCTAATCCAACCCAAATTGAATTAAACCAAGCTCACCAAAATCTTCCACCATAATTTTATCACCCTAGGATAATTATAATCAATTGGGCCAAACCCAATTGGCCATTTGATCCAAATTGACCCAAATTATTAAAGAACCAAATCGGTCAAATCATGATCTAACCCAAATTGATTGCAAACCAATGGCTCAAGTTCATTCCAAATTGATTATTGAACTTGACCAAAGCAATAACTCAATTTGATCAATCGAGCCCAATTGGTCAAGTTGACCCAACCTAGCCCAAATTGGCCTAATGGGTCAATTTAGCAAATCAAAATTAAATCCAAATTAAAAATAAAGATCATATTCATCTTCAATTAGTTAATTGAACATGAATCAACTCATTACCATTAATTGGCCAATTTTCAAATGGGTCAATTTGACCCAAAATGACCCATATACCCAAAATTGGGCCAAACCCTCAAACCAAGCCAAAACCCATTAGGGAGATTAAAACCGACCCAAACATAAGTCAGCCCAAAATAAACTCAACCCATTTTAAATTTCATGAATCATCCTCACGATTCCACCAACCTCATTTAATTCTCCTATCACATGCACTTAACCCCCCATCACATGACCCCAATATTTTAATTAAACAAATCTCATCATATGGCAGCAAGAGAAGACTTTAGAACAAAAATCCAAAGTCCTTAATCAATCTAGATCTAGCCCTAACCACCCCAACAAGATGGCATTCAATTTGGAGCCAAAATAATTCAAAAAAATTTGTATTTTCATCCATTATAAAAGGAGAGGGAGATGAGACTTGAGCTCTCTTCCTACCACCACTATTCAGCTCCCAAAAACTACCTAAAGAAAAAGGAAACCCATCCCCAACTTCATTTAGCCATTTTGAGCTCAAATAATGCAAGAATTTGCTCTTCCGGCGAGGCGACGGTAAATATCGGAGAAGGAGACGTTCCGAAGAGAAGCAAGGGCTAAAGATTACTCTGAAGCTTCCTCACACACATAGATCTTGATCTTCACCGTCAAAATCATATCCTGAGGTAACTTTCCAAACCAATGCCTTAGATTTTGCATATTTTGTTCATGATTCTAGAATTTTGAAAATCCAGCATTTTATTTTAAATCATCCCGAAATAGAATTTTTTTGCGAAGCAAAATGGTCCATTTGGACAAGTTTTGGCTTAAACTTTCATTTTTCCAAAATACCCCGAAAATATTCATCGCGTGAGGCTTCATACCACCGCCGATCCGTAGTTCGCAGATCGCCGACGCTGGGATCGCGCGACCGCCTTCGATCGCGGATGCGAGACCGTCGATCATGGTTCAATCGACGCACCGATCGATGGTTCGACGATCAGACCGACGCGATGCCCGAAGCCATCACGGAAATGATCAAACCGATCACGTGGTTCGCATCGGACGGCCAGACATGCCGACGCGCGATCGCCTCGATCGCGATGATAGACCGTCCGATGATCGGACAAAGAGGCGCTGGTCGTGTTTTCCCCAAACCGCGATATATATATATTTAATCAAAACTAAATAATAATAATTCAAATCATCGAAAATTCAAAATTCATAGAAAATAAAATACTAACCAAAAATTACAAACAAGAGCTCCTTTGGATTAATCCAAGAAATCCAACAAACCAAAATACTTAAAATTATCGAAATTGTGAGCGTAATTTAGGTTTTAGTGAAAATTATATTTCATTAATTAAGCCAAAATATAAGTCAGATTAAGTTGAGATATTCAGATATTGAAATTAATGTTAAAATACACCTACAATAAATATTTCAAGTTAAAAGAATTTCTAGATTGGGAAAAATTAAAATTTTAATTTCAGATTATCAATTTTAATAAAATAAATTAAATAAAAATTCAAATTTACAAAATCTTCAAGATGACCTAAATCACTCAATTGACTTCCATGACTCTTAAGAAAATGATTTGATCTTCTGAATCTTAAGAAACCCAAATAAACACTTAAGATTAGAGTTTAAACAATTAAAAAGTTAATTAAAATATAATCTAAAAATAACTCAAATATTAAATAAAAAAAAATCAGAAATTGAATAGCATTCATTAAATCATTAATCAAACTTTAAATCAGAAAAATATCATCTTTAAAGGAGAATAAATTAAATATGATTAAATCTATTTAAGTTAATAAAACTTAATTAAATGATTAAATCTTAAATCAAACTCAAAATCAAACAAACTTATAAAACTTTAATAATTTGATACTAATCAATTAAACTAAATAAAATTAAAGCAAACTTAATTAACCTATGATTAAATCATCAATTTGGAATGAGATAATTAAATAACCAATGAATATTTCAACCTAATAACTAAATTGAACATGTTAATGAAATCAAACAAACATAATAAATAAATCAAATCAAAACCCTAATCATAAATAATCAAACTCAATTAGTCAAACATTTAATTAATGAAAATTTAATAAATTTATCCATCATCTTAATTAATCAAATTAATTTAAAGTTACATCAAAGCTAACTCTAAGATTAAGTTTAAATCAAACCTAATTAAATTTATAATCACACCTCAATAAACTAATAAGTTAATTAAATTAATCATATTAAACCTAAACTTAATCAAATATAATTAAATGCAATTAAACATCAATCAAAACATAAATTAAACCTAAATTATTAAGTCGTTGATCTTTAATTAAAACAAACCTTTAATTAATCTAATCAAACTTAATTAGTCGAACATTTAATTAATGAAAATTTAATAAATTAATCCATCATCTGAATTAATCAAATTAATTTAAATAAGTTACATTAAGCTAACTCTAAATTAAGCTTAAATCAAACCCATAATTAAATAATCACACCCTTTAAATAAATTAATTAAGTTAATTAAATTAATCATATGAAACCTGAACTTAATCAAACATAATTAAGATGTAAACACTAATCAAAACTTAAATTAAACTTAAAATTAAGTCATTAATCTCTAATCAAATAAACCTTTAATTAATCTAATAATTTTAATTGACCCTTAATCAAAATTAATTAATCAAACATCTAATTAATATAAACTTAATAAATTAATCCATCATCTTAATAAACCAAATTTAACTTTATAAATCAGATTAAGTTAATTCAAATTAAATACTTAATTAATCTACTAATTAATTTAATCACCTATTAAATAAATTAATTAAGTAAATTAAATTAATCATATTAAACTTAAGCTTAATCAAACATAAAAATGCAATTAAATGATAATCAAACCCTACTTTAAACTTTAATCATTAATTCATCAATTACATCATTAACTCAAATAAACATGAAATCAAATTAAAAGTTAAACAAATCTTTATTAATTTAATCATACCTTAAACAACAAACTAATTAAATTAATCAAATAATTACATTCAACTTAATTAATCAAAATGCAAAATATTAATCAAAACATAAATTAAACCTAAACCATTAAGTCATTAATAACATCATTTGTCAAACAAATATGAAACTAAATTAAAAAAAATTAAACAAACCTTTATAAACATAAATACACTTATTAATTATTAAAATCAACATAATCACATTGAACCCAAGCAAACCCATAGACCAATAAAGCTAATTAAATCAAATTGAATCAAATTAAGTTAAATTAAGAAAGATTCTCATCAATTTAATATAGAATCAAATCAAATCTCATTCAACCCCAATTACAAAGAATCAAAACCAATTAGAATCAAAAATAAAATCTTAATTAATCTAATCCGATCAAACTACAAATAAATGAACCATAATCAATTAAATAAACATAAAGTTAAATCACATAACCATGATCAAAGAAAAGAATTAAATATTTAAAAGGATATTGAATTATCAAGATTCAATTAAATCAAAACACCTAATCTAAAATTAATCAACCAAAACACATGAACTTAAACAAACTTAAACTCATTGATTAAGGATATTGAATTATCAAGTTGCAATTAAACTAAAACATCTAATCTAAAATCAATCAATCAAATACTTAAACAAACTTGAATTCTAAATTCTAAATCAAGTCAATAAATCAATCAAATGAATTACACAAATTCAAATGGGCTAATCACACTTAAGGACTTTAGTTAGATTCCTTAGAATTAGGATGTAATAGTGAGTCGCCTACAGATGGAATTCATCTACTCTTCATTCTTAAGAACCTAAATATCATTTCAACCAAATAAAATGAAATAAAAAATGAAAAGCAAATCATTAAATCATTTAATCACCCAAAGGTAAAATTTAAATTCAAACTTCAAATTGAACTTAAACTAAAGAAGCCTAGTAAAGTCTTGCTACACAAGCCTTATGCACATTAGAATACTAAGTCACTACTTCTAGCTAAGTTAGGGGTTGTATGTATGATGTTGTGTTTTGTTTTTTGTGATGTAATATTTTAGACTGATGTTGGGTGTATGTTTCAGAATGGATGTTAGCCTATTAGCCTAATCATATTTTCTGCAGGGTTGTGCGTCGCTATAATAAAATATAAATATTTATTGTGTTGTTAGCCCTAAGTGTAACCCATGTTAGACAGTGGACCCATGTGTGGGTGCTAAGTCCAAATTATTCATATAATTAGGTTGTATGTTTAGCTAACATTTGTTTTATATGTAGCTAGATTTACTTTTTCCTATTTTGATGTAATTTTGCATTAGAATTAAGATTAGTGCTATGGGGATTAGATGAGCTGTGAAGGCTTAGTCCTGGGTGCCCCAGATGCCTTTGGAGCAAATCAAATCAAAAGAAAGAGAATGAAGAAAAGAAGAAAAGAAGACCCCCATAGATATATATATTATTTTATAATAAGGGTAGAGCTTTATATCTTTTTTTTCTTTGGTGTACTGAACCCGACCATGGCCTTTTATTCTTTTATAGTCTATAAAATTATTTGATGTTGTGTTTAGATTATGCATTAGAACAACATGCTTTTCATAGTTTATTTATGATTGATGCTTGAATGTGTGGGCTCTTAGGATAAAAAAATTAATTTTTCTACCCCAATTAACAACTCATAACTAAAATTTTAAAACAACTCATAACTCACATAAAAGCCTAAGAATTAAATCAAGATAATAAAATTTTTAGTAACCCCTGGATGGATGAATGTATAATATAATGCATATTCTTTCACTTTAAGAGGGAGCTTCCATCTGCCGAGAAACAAGGCTTTAACCTATGAGAGCCTTTGGTGGAAGACACCCCTTTCTCTCTTGATTTATAATCAAATTCTCATGCATTTAGGCATACAAAATCCCATACTGTGTCAAAACAAAAAGTCCAAAAGAATCAAATAAATTTGATAAAATTTACATTAGATTAAGTCATGGATTCATACCACTCATGCTCTAGTCTCTTAGGGAGTGAGTCTAAGGACTTAGTTTCTTTTCTAAATGAACAACAGTCTAGCCATCTTGCAAATCATAAGACTTGCCTACATGGATTTAAAGCATGAGGAGTTAGGGCTACCACTCCAGGTAATAAGTCCAAATGATTTTATTCTCTCTTGGAGGTAAACTATATACCCATTTTCTTTTAGATTTAGTTTGTACTGCCCTTAGTTTAGAATCTATAGTTTCCTTTGGGCTACAAGCATAAATCCTCACCTCTTAGGCATTTTCACAATCTTATGTTGTGGAATTATAAGCCCTAAGAATCTAATAAAATGTCAACTCAAATAATCAATTCTTCAATTTAAAAATATAAAGCCCAACTATAGGTAGATGGAATGCTCACTAGGCTTCAGTATCATGAGCATTTTACTTTCTCCCGATTCCAAAATAAATCTTCTCCTTGATCTATCTCATTTGATTTTCTAAAATAGCCAATCCTTTGATAGTCTTAACCTTGAAATCTTTGGAGACCCTAATTATCTACTTTAATCGAGTGTATTTTTAAGAAATTCTCATTCCTTAGGATGTAATTAACTATGGGGGCTTGCCTCCATAGGGAACTTAATGAACTTGACTTAAAATAAACCCTACTTTATTTTTCCATGTAAAGTAGAGGAAAGATCTCTGGTATATTCGAAGACCCATCATGCCTTAGGAGTCCTTATTAGGTGATTAAGTCCATTATAGGGTGGTGATTTTTATCTTTGATAATAATACATCATTCTTTGTCTACCATCACTTCAATAAGTACCCCCTAAGATCTGCGTGGTGTCCCACATCCCAAAAATAAACACCATAGATTTTTCTGACAACTCTGCTGAGGAGAGGTTCCTCTCTCCATCTTTAGTAGACAATTATTATCTCCAAGCATCGATAGTGGACTTATGTTTTATATAGGCCCGAGACTATCATTCTTTCCATTGGCACTTAGCTTATTTCATCCTTAAGCAAAGCTCGCCAACATCCTTTATGTTTTAGGACCTCACTGTGTCTTAAAATCCCTATGGTTCCCCAATAGGTGAAAATTAAAATTAATCAGAGGAGATGACCAAATTTAAAAAATATCTTCAACATTCTGATGGTGAGGCAAGGTTCATCCCATGAACAATAAGAGAATAAAACTCTTCTATAAAATTACATGTCTTTCCAAAAGCACTTTTTCAAAATCCACATAATAAGATTTGTACACCAAAGTTTATAAGAAATTTTTACAAAACACATATAACCAAACCTCGTTTAACAAATCCGATGATTATTACAGGAGGTTCTTTAAAACAAAAAAAAATCAAATCAAATCAATAATTTAATTTTTAAAAAGTACATACATTTTGGAAATGGCTATCTCCCACACACTCAAATTTGTTGGATGGAGATTCTATTTTAAATAAAACCACCATAAAAAAAAAAATTGAAACTCACTTAGCATACTTCACATGTGCTAGAGTTGAAGTTTCCTTTTCAAAAGCAATAAACCATACACACAAAAGAGAAGTCAAGACATATTTGAACCCCCACATACATAACCAAATTTGTCAAATGAGAGTTCCCTTTGGAGAAGGTAGAGCAAATTGAATTCTATTTGCATTTGTCTGATAGAATTTCTTCATGCCAAAGTCTTGAACTTCAAAATACATTGGGAGCTCATTTGATACGCCCAAGTATATCGAATGAGAACTCCATTTTTGAAAATCATAAGTACAAAGTGAACTCCATTTAACATACCTAAGTCTATTAAATAAGTTCATTTTCTTTAAAAAAAATTATAAACACATTTGACTTTCACTTAACATACCAAATTTGTTAAGTGAGAGTTTCATCAAAATCATAAACATTTGACTTTCACTTAACATACCAAATTTGTTAAGTGAGAGTTTCATTTTCAAAATCACAATCACATTTGACACTTAACATACCAAATTTGTTAAGTGAGAGTTTCATTTTCAAAATCAATACATTGACTTTCATTTAACATACCAAATTTGTTAAGTGAGAGTTTCATCTTCAAAATAAAATAAATCATAAACACATTTGACTTTCACTAACATACCAAATTTGTTAAGTGAGGGTCTCTTTTCAAACATTTGATCCCTATTTGTTAAGGATCCAATTTTTTTTCATGTCCACACTTGAACTTCCGCTTAACATACCAAATTTGTTAAGTGAGAGTCTCATTCTCAAAGAAAAAAAAATATATCTCAAACAAATTTGGGGCTTTCACTTAACATATCAATCTTGTTAAGTATGATTCCCATCTTCAAAGAAAACAAATTTATCTCAATCACATTTAACTTTCACTTAACATACCAAATTTGTTAAGTGAAAGCCTCATCACCAAACACAAATCACATGTGGCCTCTACTTAACATACCAAATTTGTTAGAAAGAAGCCCCATTTTCAAATCAAAATATCACACAATCAAATCTTCACAAGCAAAAATATTTCAAACACACAATCACAACCTCTTCTTAGCATACCCAAATTTGCTAAGTAGAGGTCTTTCAAACTATCAATATTTTCAAACAAGATGCACAAAACATAAATATCTCCAAGAAAATCTCTCAAATTTTAGAACCCCACCCAACATACCTAAATCAGTTGAGTATGGGTTCTAAATTAAAATCAAATGGCAAAGACTCTCCTCAATATCCAAAATCTCTAATGATCAACCCCACTTAACATCCTTAAGATTGTTTAGTGTGGGTTCAAATTCAGAATCAAATCTTGAAATCAATGATTGAAAGTGAATATCAAGGCAAGTGTTTGACTCACACGCTTTCAACAATGCATTTCAATTATTTCAAATTCCTCAAGATCTATGGCTCCCAACAAGCAGTGTTTTCCTTCCCCACCGCCTAAACCTAGCCTTGGATCAAGCTAGTTTTCTACCACTGCTCCACCAAGGTCATCTACTTTGGCTGGTTTTGAGGGAGTGAGGATTTCTTGGAGGGACCTCACCAGCAAGGAGGAGGTGGCGACCACTCATTCTGAGATATGCCATCCGACTGAAGTTTCCTCCACTAAAGAGGAAGGCCATGTGTTCCCACCGCCAAGATTTTCACTTGTACTGGTGGCCCCATTCTACCATGCTACTACCCTCCTTGGATTCCCCTAAAAGGGAAGACTGTCATGCTTTCTAAAATAGTCTCCTCCACATTCGAGGTGGGTGCTAGCTCTCACTTTGCCATACCTGCACGTTCACAACGCCGCAACAAGAACCGCAAAATCAAGCAACATCACAAGAGGGCAGAGAGAGAGATGGATGTAGCTTCCCATGTGGCTGAGGAGGGATCTCCCTGTGAGACCTCTCCACATTTGAGTGATAGTAGTTTCACTCTCCTCGATGGAGAGGAGGACTACAGGAGGATTCCGCACTACCTCCACCACCAAAGATATTTCAGACAGCCAGGAGCAAGAAGCCTATGTCGCCGATAGTTCGCCGTTGGGTCGAAAGCTATTTGATCAGGACGATCCCTGGAGAGTCAGTCGACAGAGGGAGAAAGCCTGAGGCTCAACATCAGATGAGTAGGAGAGAACGACAAAGGTTTGTTAGGTAGTCACACTCCACTATGGATTTTCTCATCCTACTGTGGGTCAATCGCTCGCATAACATCATCCATGCTACTCATCATAGGAGAGTAGATAGGCATCGCATCGCCTCCACTCACCGCCACCATCACCCATCCAACTCTCTCATTCCACCAAGATCCAAGCCCCCATCCGGGAAAGACCACACCATTGGTGATCCTACCCAAGGATCCACTCTACTCCACCCATTGAGGTGAGGTCGAGCTCTCCTTTCGACCTCCCACCCTCAACCACGGAGAAGAAGGAATGGCGACCTGCACCGTGGTCATCATCACCACCATCTAGCTTCCACACAGCGCGTAAGGGATAGGGATATAGATGTAGTATCCATGGCAGTAGATCCTTCCACGGTCAGTGTTTAGCCAATGGGCAATGATCAACATATACCTTCGTGATAGTCCCTCTGAGATAAGATATATGACAAGAAATTCATGTATTTCGTGAGTATAGCCACCGTCAAGTGAGTGTTTGTCCTCGACTAGACCGCCGATGAGATCGCTTCAAGACTTTGAGAAGGGGAACTCTATGGGATGATTGCTCATGAAGAGGATGCTAGGTCGCTTTGATCCGATGGGGATGATCTCTTGAGGACTCATAGGTCCATATGGGGGTTCCCTCTTGGGATCAAGATAGCTAAGAGGGTGTTGTAGTTGAGGAAAAAGACACAGCTCATTCAACCCAACACCTTTGTTAAGCGAAAAAGATGAGCATATACAGAAGATGGAAAAGAGTTGAAGATTTATTAGCGGCGCTTAGCACTTCAAGCCAAGCTCCATCAAGATGCCTACTCCTTAGAGGCACCACCGGTTGTTGCATGTTTTGATTAGCCCAAGAGTACATCTCAGACCAGATAGTGGCAAGATGCATAGGAAGGTGGTGACCTGAAAAAGATTAAGCAAGTGGAGCGAAGGAAGTGAAGGATGCATTGCACAAGCCGAGGTGGCTCATCTGCTCCAAAGGGTAGACCCGAGGAATTTGATGGTGTCCAATATCCTAAGTTTTGCCTCCTTCCTTTTTTTTCATATGGGAACCCCACATAAGCACATTTCAGGCCGGATGTAGTGGCGTGATGCACTTCTATTCGCCTCTTCATCATAGTTTGTGGATCATTTGATTGGTACGAACTACCCAATGATTCAAAGACTTTCGAGTTGGAGCACCTCTTCATCAAGAGGTTTGTTGGAGCCCAAAGAAAGGGTAACTGGTGACCTCAGTGGCCCAATAAATCCAAATGAGTCCCTTGTTGATTATATTCTCAGAAACTGAGTATGAAATGAATCATATCAAGATGCTATAAATTCTTCTCAAGAATATTCATGGCCCGGTTGCTTTCATGCTCAAGGGATTTACGATCAAAACTTTTGAGAAGTTAATCAACAAGGCTAATACAAGGGGAAGCAAACAGTTACCTTTTCAAGACCAATCATTCAAGCCCAGAAAAAAGCATTGAGAAGAAGCCGGGTAGTAGGTTAGTAGAGAAAGGAAACCACGAGCTCAAGAGAGACCTCATGCAGACCTCATTGCCACCTCCTACCACCACTCACCAAGATATCGACACCACAGCACATGCCGCTCCATAATATACTCAACAACGCATTATATTCCACCTACTCTTGATAAATTGAATAAGCCATATTCATTCAAGAGGAGGTAGTTAGAAGATCTTTAAGAATCTCTTAAAGAAACCTTTTTCACTACCGAGCCCAAGAGGCCTGAAGATGTGGGAAGAGTGATGATCCTAACTTGCCCTACCCATTGATGTCTTGAGGATTGTGTCACCTTTAAGGACTTTGAGCTGGTCAAGTTTGTATCCAAGAATATATACTAGAACAACCCCTAGTTCTATCGAGTAATTCTTGGGGATACTTACGATCCTTTAAGACAAAAAGAAGGTTGGGATATTGTATCCCAACCTCTAAAAAAGTGGTCTCTAAGATCAAGAAGCTTTCTTTGGAAAGTAACTCAAACCTCAACACCAAGGAAGGTTTGCAAGTTGCCAAAGACAACTTGAAGAAGGTGTCACCAAAGAAAGAGCCTACCTTACTTGCTGATAGATAAGTAGCACAACCACCGAGCCCAAAGACTCCATCCACCATTGCATACTACTTCTTTTCCACTAGCTCCTCTTTGCCAATAGAGTTGTATCAGGACAAGGGCACTATACCCCTTTTCCGCTTACTTTATTAGATTTCTATCATGTACCTCCATCTAAGAAGAAATCAATGAAGAAAGCTTTCACTTACATCTTGTCCACTTGATACTCTAGATTTTATTCCTCTCAAAACTCTTCAAGTTACAAAATAATGATGACTCTAGTTCGATCATTCCACCTTTGATTTAGAAATGGATTTTCCATTCTAATCATTCGTTCACCCATTGAGATTGATTTGGAGTCATCTCGACGATGATCCCATAGGAGAAGTGTAGGTACACCCAATGAGAAGGTAGAACTTCTACAAATTCATCATTCCAAGAGGTCACAAGTTAACCTTCAGAGTGGCAAAGTTCTACCTCCTGGGTGGCACCGTGATAAGGGTAAGCAAATCATTGGTTCTAAAGAGATAACATCTCCACAAGATGCTCCACCCATGGATATGCTTGTGGAGGATGCCAAGGTTGACTACAATGTCCTAGCATCTTAAAGGCCGCCTAAGTAAGTATATATGACGCCCTCATCTTATCCAAAGAGATGAGGGAATCTAATCAAGGCCCTCTTGATCCGGAGATATGCTTAGCCCAACCCATCATCAAGAGGAGGCTTGCGCTCGAGAGGACACTCTAGAGTTACATTCAAGATGAAGACTTGCTTCTGGGAACGACCAAGCACAACCGCCTCTTTACATTAGTGGATGTTGGAAGATACAAGATATCCGAGTTCTTGTTGACCAGGTGCATCGGAATATTATGAGTCTAAAACCTCGCTTACTTAAAGATTGACATCTCCAAACTTTCAAAAGAGAGGATGATGTTGAGAGGATTCAATGAACAAGGCGAGGGAGGCTCTATAGTGTTCCATTAGAAGTGGATGATTGGAAGACTACCGCCAAGTTTCATATTATAGACCATACATCTTTCAATGCTTTACTTTGGGAGACCGTGGATACATGAGAACAATGGTTCCATCCTCTCTACATCAGCATGAAGTTCATGAGGGTGGGATTGAATACTATCAAAGGAGATCTTAAGCCATTCAGCTAGAGGTCGAATATAAAGACGCGAACCTACTATCTCCCTCAAAATCAACAAGTCTATTCTCATGAACTTGGTGAAAGTTCAAAAATAAAAGAAAAGAAAAGAAAAGAAAAAAGAAAAAGAAAAAGAAAAAGAAAAAGAAAAAGAAAAGAAAAAAGAAAATGAGAAAGAAAATAAAAGGGAGCGAGAAATGGACTTGGAGGAGAAAGTAGAGCCTAACATTATATTCCACCCACAGTTTGTTACTCCATTCGAACATATGGGTAGATGACTGACCTCCACTAAGAGAGGAAGAGGTAGATCCGTGAGACATGCCTAGAGATGGAAGACCTCCCATCCATCCAGAGTTATGTCCGCTATCGACTACACCTACTATCTATCTTAGACTTTAATCATGAGTCATATATGATTAGTATACTAGCTATCAATTTTAGACAGATGTCCCCATGCAAGTGACTGACGCATGATGAAGACTGCTAAGCAAAGCATAAGTGTATCAAGTCTATATGTGAAATAAGAAATATCGCTTGGGAACTTTAGCTCTAACCCCACTTTCCTCACAAAAAAGTTGAGGGTTTGGTAGTTAAGGAAGCCCCAAGTCTTCCACAAATGTAAAGGTGCAGTTCTTTCTTGGAGCATCATCCTCAAGTCAAGAAGTGTAGAACTTGAGGATGATTCATATAAAGATTTAATAGAATTACCTTTTGATTGGTATTCCTTGTGTTCTTAATTTAGCAAAGAAAGGATTAATTCCACATGCTTGGTCTAAACAAGGATTACTTTGAAAGGTTATGGGACAACAAATGCGCATTCACAATCAAGACCGACTAGATTGCAGTGGGTCCATTGATGATGATGATTACTTAGTCATCACCAATCATTTGGAATCGATAGGTTCTTTTCAAATCATGCTAACTCATATGAGGAGGTGTGCTTAGAAACTTGATGATCCAAATGACTTTGAAGTCAAAGATGCACCGCCGAGTTCAAGAGGAGATATCAACTATCACGAAGCTCAAAGAAATCAACTAGAAAAGAAGATCCACACCAACATATATCGTTTCTCTATTGAATGAAAAGAAATCAATGATTTAGTGAAGCTATTGATTGAGTTTAAGGATTACTTTGCATGGAGTTATGAAGAGATGCCTGGTCTATCTCTTGACATAGCAGTCCATAAACTAGCAATAGAACCTAATGCTAACCCTATCAAACAAGCTCCTGGGACATGATTAGATTGAACAATGGTCACTTGAAATTAAAAGAAATTGATCGATGGCTTTATTAGGAAGAAAAATATCCTACCGGTTAGTTGGTCGCCCCATTAAGAAAAAAAGAATGGCCAAATTCGCATTGATTTTAGGGATCTAAATAAAGGCATGTCCTAAGGATGAATTTTCACTTCCTATACTAGAATTAATGGTGGACATTGCCTCATCTCATGCAAGATTCTCCTTTATGGATGGGTCATCCGCTACAATCAAATTAAGATGGCCAGGATGAAAGAAACACCTTTCAACCAATCAATATATTATAAGGTCATGCCTTTTGACCTTAAAATGCTCATACCACGCCATGACTGAATCTTGATGAACTCATTCATCATCAAGTTGAATGCTACGCCAATGATCGTTGTCAAAAGCAAAGAAAAGGAAGACCATCTCTTTGACTTGAGAGTAGTTTTGAATGGTTAAGACAATACAACCTCAAAATGAACCCCTAAGTGTGCATTCTGAGTAGCTTGAAAATTTTGGGTTTGTTGTCCACAGGGAATTGAAATCGATCCGTAAAAGATCAAAATAATATTATAAATGACACCCCTAAAAGCCTAACACAACTCGTCATTCCAAAGGCGGTTGCTAACATTCATTTCCAACTTATAAGGAAGATGCCAACCATTCTCGACTTATAAAAAAGATGCCAAGTTCAAATGGGATGATAAATGCCGATGCTTTCAAGATATCAAGCAATATCGATGACACCTCCATTCTAGTATCCCGCAAGCCGCTCATATTATATACCGCATTAGATGACTGCTTTGTTGGCTCAAACCAATGATGAAGGGAAGGAGAACTCTCTATTATCTCGCCATCGCCTAATCCCGAGGCAAACTATCCACCTATTAAAAAAGCACCGCCTAGCTTTAATCTTTGCATCCCAAAAGCTACATACATTACATGCTTTCTCATAAGGTGAACTTGATCTCTAGAGTCAATCACTATAATATCTCATGACACGCCTTATCAGACGGGTTGGCACATTGGTCCATGATTTTGTCTCGTTTGATATAACATTCGTACCTCCATGCCATAAAAGGACAAGCACTGAATTTCTTAGCAAAGACATCCACTCCTCCGATTCTCCGCTAATGATGATCTCCCCGATGAACAAATCATGAACTTAGGGGGTACTAGTGCTCGACACTGGGAGATGTACTTTGATGGTCCACAACTTACTATCCTAGGGAAGGCAGAGGTAGGAATAGTTCTCCTAACTCTAAACTGCAATGTGATGAGATTCTCATATCATTTGTCCAATCCATGCACAAATAATGAGGCCGAATATGAGGCTCATTGTCCCAGAGTTAGTCATTACACTATATCCGTGAGTATCAACATCTTTGGGGATTCTCGTCATCAACCAAATTGGGTCCTACAAAATTCTAAAGCATAAGCTCCATCATTACCATAAGTACACTATTGAGTTATTGGCCCAAATCCCAGAGGTTACCATCTATAAGATTCCTCGAGGAGAGAACACAATAGCAGATGCATTAGCCAAGCTTGCCAAAGAGTTGGCATGTCGAAAGATGAGTCCATTCCAATAAGGGTCCAAAATAGACAAGTCTTATCCCTTATTGATGCTGAACTCATTGAGAGATTCTCTCTTGAAGGGGAGGTTGCCATTACCCAAGGATGAGGAGCCGACAGGCAACCATTCATAGATTATTTAAATGTAGGCAAACTACCTCAAGAGAAATCACCGCACACCGTGTGAAGAGAACCCTTTCCTATACTCTGCACCTTGTACCTAAGTCTTCGATCATATGTGTTACTTTGTTTGGACAAACATAAGCTAGAATCATGACCGGTACACTCGGTTATGAGCATCAATATGGTTCAAGATGAAAGCCAAGATCAAGAGACTAGGATACTACCGCCTTCGATGATCACGATCGCATGGATAGCTAGAGATGCCATCAATGTCAGGTACATGGTGTGGTCCTACATCAACCTCCTAACATTCTACATCCTACATTGGCCTCATGGCCATTCGAGTGTTGGGGTACTGACATTGTGGGTCCGATCGATCCTCCTTCTTCCAAGGGTCATCGATTCATTCTAGCTGCTACTGACTACTTTTCCAAATGGGCAATCCCACTTAGAGGTCACAACTCAACATGTGCTCCATTTTAGGAACCATATCATAGGTTCGGGTGCCTGATGAATTATATCCGATAATGATAATGCATTCAAGAGCACTAAAATTAATATTTTGCTCAAGACACAACATAGATTGGAGATATTCTACCATCTACTATCCAAGAGCAAATGTAAAGCCTTCAATAAAACCCTCATTCAAATCTAAGAAGACACTAGATGACAATAAATGACGATGACATGAATGAAGCTTTGGGCCTACCATACCACATATATAGAACTCAACAATCTACCCCTTTCTCAAGTATGGGTCCAAGTCGCTCTTCCATGAAAGTCTAACTCCCATCACTAAGGATAGCCATGGTAGAAAATCACAACGAACAAATGCCAAGTTACTTGGAAGAGCTCAAGGTTTGGAGAGAGCTAGCATGCCAAAACCTCGAAGTTATACAAAGCCAAGATGATTCAAGCTCATAATAAGTTGGTCCGCCCTAGAGCTTTTCAAGTAGGAGAGCTTATTTTAGTTCTAAGGAGACCAATTATTGCTTGTCGAAAGATAGGAGGAAAGTTTGAACCCACTTGGGAAGACCCTTATGCCATAGAGAAGGCCTACTAAGGAGGGTCTTACCAACTCATAAATTGTAAAGGAGAGCGCCCAATGCTTCCAATTAATGAGCTCTACTTAAAGAAATATTATCCATAAACCTTGTTTGAAAATAATTATCAATAAAATCTCTTTTCATCTCAAATTTTATTTCTTCTGTGTTAGAAATATCTTGTTTGTGAATTCACCATGGTATATTTAAGGTCCCTGGAATCCTATTCCTTCATATCAAACACAAACAAACATATCTGTCCCTATTTTGATGTGGAGGCCCATCAATCACTCATTAGGCTCTATGTCGAGTTTGATTTGTTGTCCATAAATCATTGGTCATTTGAAAATGAGTCCCTATGCTTGTTCCTAATTTGACCATAAAATACAATATTTTCTTTCATGCCTTTGTTATTTCATGTGTTTTGTTTAAGATATCTTTCTTCTTGAACTAGCCATACTCTAACCATGATATGAGGTTTAGAGTCCCCGTGGCATCCTATTCCTTCATATCAAACACAAACATACATATCTTTCTCTTACTTTGATGTGGGAGTAAGCCCCTGTCACTCAAATTCAGGGTTCAATTTGTTGCCCAAAGCAACCATCACCCCATGGTCATTTGTTGGAGGATGTGAGTCCCCGCTTTCTTCCTAATTTGACCATTGCAAACCGACTAGCATCTAGTTTCACAACCTTGAACTACCTTATTTGGCTTTGTTAAGAAGATGTGAGTCCCACTTTCTTCTTGAACTAGCCACCATACCGACTAAAGTTTCCCCGAGGTTTAGAGTCCCAGTGGCATCCTATTCCTTCATACACAAACAAACATATATCTTTTTTTTTCGCTATTTTGATGTGGGAGAAAGCTGGCACTCACTCATTAGTCGCTAGTCGGTTCGATTTGTTGTCCAAAGAAATTGATCACCCCAGTGATCATTTATTGGAGGATGTGAGTCCTCGCGATTTCTTCCTAATTTGACCATTACAAACCCACTTTTGTTAGTTCATAGCCGCCATAATAAGCTACCTCATGGTTGATCCTATTTGAGAAGATGTGAGTCCCTGTGCTTTCTTCTTGAACTAATCATCATGGCCTAACTAGGTCAACTATATTTGAGGTTTAGAGTAAGTCCCCCAGAGGCTCCTTTTCTCTTGACTACGTTTGAGTCGATATAAGCCCCGAGTGACATTCACTCGAGTCGCCTGGTGGATGGAACCTCGAGCGGATTACTATCCCAACAATGCCGCTTAGGAGAAGCCTACATGCTTTCTTTTTAGACTGATTGTTGCAAATCGATGGGCACCATAGGTTGGTTGATGTTCGCTATGCTAACAGCGACTCACCCGGTGGATACACCACTCTTGGAAGATGTAAGTCCCCGCACTTTCTCCATGAGTTGGCCACCGAATACCTATGTGATATATGACTAGCCATATCATTTTCGGTGTTGGATTGAAGCCCCATTGGCCCCTTCCCCCGTGGCATTCTATTTGGATCATGTCCTTTGAGACCCCATTTAGACACTACCGTTACTTTTGGATTGGACCTTTCCCGGTAGCCACTATGGTTGGAGAATTTGTTCGGATGCATGATTCTCCAGTTCAAATCGAGATGTCTAGTCGATATATAAGCTCCTTCTCGCTTGATCCTCACAAACTACCACGATAAAACAAATTAAACAAACAAAAAAAATATTTGTGGATTAGAATTCAAGCCCCTGGCTCTTTCCCAAGCAGCATCCTATCTTTAGGCAAGCAAAAACTCCCATAGAATTGCTTGACCCCTAAGTTGAGATAAATCCCTGTGTCGGTACTCACTTAGTCTCCTTAGTCGGGTTCAACTTGTTGTGCCACCAATGTTACCGTCATGCTTTGAAAGATATAAGTATATTACACATTCTTTCCAAAGACGATCGTTGTAAACCGACGGCGCCGCCAGTCGGCCCCATTTATTGCGAACCGATCACCCCTGGATTCTTGTTTAGAAGATGTGAGTCCGCTTTTCTTCCTAACTTGACCATTGCAAACCGAAAGACACCCCAGTTGGTTAGTTCTACTTGATGGTTGGTAGACTATCCCTTTGGATTTGTAAACTAAGATAGGCCTATAGATATTCCTTCTTAGTAGATCCAAAACCATAGGGTCCATCTAAAATTAAAGTAATTTTGACTATTCTTGAGTCGATATGAGTCCATTCGCTCAAATAGTCACCTAGTCGATTGATTGCCATCAATGATCACCCCAACTTGATCCCTACTTTGGAAGATGTGCCACGCTTTCTTCCTAGTATAGTCGCACAATCAAAAGGTAAACTTGTAGATACCTACCGTGGGTAGACTACCCCTTTGGACTTGTAAATCAGATAGGTCAAGGTCGACATAGCTCCTTCTCATCCATCCATCGCCAGAGGTCCACAATATAACAAAATTAAAATTAAATCAAATCAAATCAAATTAATCATCGACTACTCTTGAGTTGTAAGACCCCAGCTCACTCAAGACGCAGTAGGTTCGATGTGTTGTCGTCCAATAGATCACCCCAATGACTTTTCTTGCTTTGGAAGATGTAAGTCTACGCTTTTCCCTAGCATAGTCTTGCACACCAAGGTAACCCTTAGGTTGGATAGTCCTACCATGGCAAGTAGACTACCCTTTAGACTTATAAATCTAAGACAAGCCAAGGCCCCGTTCTTAAGATAGTCCATCGCACACCAACGGGTCCATAACAAAATAAATTCAAAACCAACCTCCCTAGTCAAATTAAACATCTCAAACTAAATTTCTCCCGAGGCACAAATCAAATTACCTCTGGGAGTTTATATCTAAATCAAACAAATTCAATCAGTGTATATCCCCGGATATGCCCTCAATCTAGAACCCTTCTAGTGGATAACAAATTAAACCACCTCCCTAGTGGAGTCTGATCAAACAAATCAAAGAAATCCAATTAAATTTATATCCCTAGTGGATACACACCCAAATAAATCATATTCATAATCAAACTCAGATCCATATCCCTTGGATAACTTGAACCTGCTTTTCCAGAGGAAGGTTCATGTACTCAATCCCTAAGATTCTTATTGCTCTCTTATGCCCTTGGCATAAAGAGAGCTACACAGCACTAAGATCGTGATTCTATCTACCTTCGCCCAGTATAGATCACTTCCATTGTTTGTTGCAATCTGGATGTTGATCATTTCTAATTGGTGTGCCTCGCCACACCACACCTATTGGGGTCCTTTGTTGACCTCACTTGGAGTGAGCTCTTAACATCCTCTTAGACTTAGGAATCTTTAGAACTAAGATTTTCTTAGTCAAGATACATCTAGTGATTAGGTGAACACACTAACCTAAGCCTAGAGACTTAGAAGTGTTAATCATAAGATTAGGTTATGCCTTAGGGTTTAAGAAAATTACCTATCATATAAAACCTAATCTAGATACACTTAAATCAAACCCGACTCACCTCAAATCAAAATTCAAATTCAAATTCAAATTCCAAATCTAATTTTAAAAATTTGACTCCAAATGATTGAAACCCAAAATCAAATTCAAATCCTAAAACCCTTCCTAAGCCATATATGAACCATATTCATAAGCTTAGCCAAATCTTTCTTAAAAATCAAACTCAATTGATCTCTTTATAAATCAATTATTCCTTCATTTATATTCACAATATAAATGAAATCCAAATTCAAATGACCAAAACCATATTGAAAATCAAATCCAAACTCAATTTAAACCCTTTAAGCCAATTGACTTAGCCAAATTCTGATCAACTCAAAACCAATGAATTTTCTCTTGAATCAATAATTTATTCAATTATCTACCCAAATATAAATGAAACCTAATCATCAAATCAAATCAAATCAAAACCAAACTCACTTGACCTAAAGGACCATTTGAGCAACTCTAATCCAACCCAAATTGGATTGAACCAAGCTCACCAAAATATTTCATCATGATTTTGATCACCCTAGGATGATCAATTGCAATCAATTGGGCCAAACCAAGCATTGGCCATTTGATCCAAATTGCCCAAATTGGCCTAAAGAACCAAATCGGGTCAAATCATGATCTAACCCAAATTGATTGCAACCAATGGCTCAATCTCATTCCAAATTGATTATTGAACTTGACCAAAGTAATAATTAACTCAATTTGATCAATCGAGCCCAATCACAACTTGACCAACCTAGCCCAAATTGGCCTAAAGGGTCAATTTGCCTAAATCAAAATTAAATCCAAATTAAAATAAAGATCACATTCATCTTAATTAGCTAATTGAACATGAATCAACTCATTTCAAGCTAATTTGGCCAAATTTGGTCAAATAATTTGACCCAAAATGACTCATATGACCCAAATTGGGCCAAACCCCTTGAAACCAAGCCAAAACCCATTGGGGGCTGATCAAACCTGACCCAAACCAATTTAGGGTCAGTCCAAAATAAACTCAACCCATTTTAAATTCCTCATGAATCATCCCCCACATAAGATTCCACCTAACCTCATTTAATTCTCCCATCACATGCACTTAACCCCCCATCACATGGCCCCAATATTTCAATTAAACAAATCTCATCATATGGCAGCAAGAGAAGACTTTGCAAAATCCAAAGTCCTCAATTAATCTAGATCTAGCCCAACCACCCCCAACAAGATGACATTCAATTTGGAGCCAAAATAATTCAAAAAATTTGTATTTTCATCCATTATAAAAGGAGGGGGAGATGAAACTTGAGCTCTCTTCCTACCACCACTATTCCCTCAAAACTCCCAAAGGAACCCATCCCCACTTTGTTTAGCCACTTTGAGCTCAAATAATATAATTTGCTCTTAAGGACGATGATAAATATCGAGAAGGAGGCATTCAAGAGAAGCAAGCTAAAGATTACTGAAGCTCACACACATGATCTCTGATCTTCACCGCTAAAATCATCCTGAGGTAACTTTCATCAAACCGTCACTTAGGATTTTGCATATTTTGTATCAAATTTCCGATTCTAGGAATTTCCTTAGAAAATCAAGACTTTTATTTTAAATCATCCAAATAGAAATAAAATTTTTTGGTACGGGCAAAAAATGGGTCCATTTGGATAAATTTGGCTTAGAACTTTATTTTTCCAAAAATATCCCCGAAAACACTGCTCATCATCTGGCTCACCACCATCCCGAGTCGGATCGGATGCTGATGCGGATCGCATCCGCCTATCGTGATGCGATCATTCATGTGACTGTAAGGGACGACCGATGGATGCTCGGATGGCACCACGACGCTTTTGAGCTTTGGAGAGTGATTTGAGCCAGACGGAAATGATGTCATGATGGCAATCGGGACAGGCATATCCCGCCGATCTGATCTATATCATCCATCTGATTGATCAGAAAACATTTTCTAAATATATAGATTTAATAAAAAAAATAATAATAATTCAAATCATCCAAAATTCAAAAATTCATAAAAATAAAATACCAACCAAAAATTACAAACAAGGGCTCGTTTGTTCTATCCAAGAGGAATCTAACAAAACTAAAACACTCACTCAGTATTGTGAGCTAATTTAGGTTTTAGTGAAAACTATATTTCATTAAGTCAAAAATATAAGTCGATTAAGTTGAGATTTTCAGATATTGATATTAAGTTAAAGTAAACACACAAAAAAATTTCAAGTTAAAAGAACATTTGAGAGAAAATTTAAATTTTGATTATCAATTTTAATAAAATAAATTAAAATTCAAAATTTACAAAAATCTTCAAGATGACCTAAATCACTTCAATTGACATCCTGGACTCTTAATAAAAATGATTTGATCTTCTGAATCATAAGAAACCCAAATAAATACTTAAGATTAGAGTTTAAACAATTAAAAAGTTAATTAAAATATAATCTAAAAATAACTCAAATATTAAATAAAAAATAAATTGAATAGCATTCATTAAATCAATCAAACTTTAAATAAAAAAAATATCATCTTTAAAGGAGAATTAAATTAAATATTATTAAATCTATTTAAGTTAATAAAACTCAATTAAATGATTAAATCTTAAATCAAACTCAAAATCTAACAAACTTAGAAAACTTTAATAATTTGATACTAATCAATTAAACTAAATAAAATTAAAGCAAACTTAATTAACATGATTAACGCATCCATTTGGAATGAGATAATTAAATAACCATTGAATATTTCAAAATAACTAAATTGAACATGTTAATGAAATCAAACAAACATAATAAATAAATCAAATCAAGTAAAACCCTAATCATAAATAATCAAACTCAATAGTCAAACATTTAATTAATGAAAATTTAATAAATTTATCCATCATCTTAATTAATCAAATTAATTTAAATAAGTTACAAAGCTAACTCTAAGATTAAGAAAACCTAATAAATAATCACACCCTCGAATAATAAGTTAATTAAATTAATCATATTAAACCTAAACTTAATCAAATACTAAGATGCAATTAAACATCAATCAAAACATAAATTAAACCTAAATTATTAAGTTTGATATTTAACAAACTTTAATTAATCTAATGAAACTTATCTAACAACATTTAATTAATGAAAATTTAATAAATTAATCAATCATCAATTAATCAAATTAATTTAAATAAGTTACATTAACTAAGCTAAATCAAACCCATACTAAATAATCATTAAATAAATTAATTAAGTTAATTAAATTAATCATATGTCCTAATCAAACATAATTAAGATACAATCAAAACCTAATCAAAACTAAAATTGCTAATCTTACATCTAATCAAACAAACCTTAATTAATCTAATAATTTTAATCATTAATCAAACTTAATTAATCAAACATCTAATTAATACAAACTTAATAAATTAATCCATTTTTGACCTCACTTTTGAACTTTTAAACTCTTAACATCTCTTAAGGAATCTTACTACATTTCCAAAAAAATATCTAGATAAAGTGAACACCAACCTAAGCTACTTACAAGTTAATCATAAGATCTATGCCTTGGCTTAAATAAATACATCCTATGCCTAAACCCAATCTAGATGCACTTTCTCAAGATCAATCAATTTAATCATCATTCCAAGTTCTAGCTAAAATCACAATCAAAACCATCAAGTAAATCATTCAAAATCAAATTATAATTAAAATTAATTCATTGATCGAGCTAATAAATCAGATAATTTAAGTTATAATACCTAAAAAATTAAAATTCAAATTTGTTCAAAAGATTATTCACAATTTTAATAAATTATTTGAATCAAATACAATTTTAGTCAAATTAAATTAAATCAAATCATGATTTGATTATTAATTCACTAATATATATAAATAATAACAACAAACAAAAAATTTAATATGAATAATCCATTGAAATTTAAAATAAACTACAAAAAGAGATTAAACCAATTCTAAATATCAAATAATTTTGGACAAACTTAAATCAAAATAATTAATTTATTAAATTATGAATTTATGATATAATCAATAAATATTAATCATAATTAAAATTATCTTATGGATATAACTTATAAAATTTCATTCAATTATTTACTAAAATCATTAAAATTATGTAAAAAAAAATTAAAATCATAATAATAAATAAAAATCAACTTTCACCAAGTTAAAAAAATGAATAAAAAAAATGCAAAAATAAATTTTTAAAAAATACCTACTCCACGTGATCATGATAACACAATAAAGAAATGCAAAAATAAAAAATAAAAATAAAATAAAAGGGAACATGAGAGTTGTTGGGAGGAAGATAAAACAAAATCTCTCTCTCTCTCTCTGCGGTATCCTATTTTCCCTATCACTGACAACCCAATAAAAAAAGAGAAGGCTGAGGGCTCTCCATCAAGCCATTATGATCTCGGAGCGTCTTTTTTTTGGCTGAGTTCTCCTTGAAGCAAAAGTCAAGCACCCTCTCCGCTCTACACATCACGCATGGGATTTCTAGATCTCGTGCAGCTCCCATCCACTGGACAGAGCTTCCTCCCTTCTTTGCTGTGGCTGTAACTCCTTTCCCAACTTTCTTTCTCATATCAATCTCTTGATGGCTTCTCTATGGATCCGATCACCGCTTCATGCGTAAAGGCTCCTACATCGACGACTTCCTTCAGCACGTCACGCTAAACTTCATCCTAAGCCGCGACATTTCTTCCGTCGCACTCTCCTGGTTCTTCTGGGTCGTCTCAACCCACCGCCGCCGAGCAGGCAATCGAGCTCTGCTCTCCCAGACACCCGCGGCTCCAATGACTTAAAAGCCTGGTTCGACTCCCCGCTTGCCTTCGAGGAACTCGAACGCCTTGTATATCAAAGCCGCCTTCACACGCTCAGATTGTACCCTCCGTCCGGAGGACTCAAAGCATGTCATAATGACGTTCTCCCGGACAACACGTTCATCCCTGGTTCGATCACATACTCCATCTACTCAACTGGATTGATGAAAATAACTGCCTTGAATTCCGAATGGCTCTTGACGACGGCTTTCAATCTACGACTTCGTTCGGCATTTAACGCTTACATGCCTAGGCAAAGACCTTGCCTATCTTCAGATGAGGTCCATAAGCCATTCTTATTACCACCTTGCACTTGTCCCAAGCCACAAGGAAGATGTAACCTTGCACTTGTCCCAAGCCACCGTGGAGTAGAAGATGCCGTGACCTGCATACATGCCAAATCCTGCTTGATCTGCAGAATAAATCATAGAATTAGTACATCACGTCATGAGTGAGCTTATAGATACTTGGCGAGGCAACAATCACTCAACAGACGTTCCTCTAAAGCCACCTCTCTTAAATCCAGGACATTGCTCTATAATTCTTAAACACTAGAAGCCTTAAATCTCATGTTTGATGCATATGAGCTTAAACCAACCTTTCTGTACTTAACCTTTTAATTCTTTCGACGAGAGTTTATAAAAAAAAGCAGACTATTCATTTCTGAAGTGAATAGTTTTGATTAAAGAATGTCAGAATGATCTGATTTCACCTATTATTATTAACTCATAAATATGATTTTTGATCAAATGATCACCATTAATCTAAATATTTCATAATAAAAAAAAGAATTAATCAATCTTTAGAATTTCAAACAAAAAAAAAAGAGTAATAAAAAAAAAAGTGCAAATTAAATTATCATAAAATCTAAGTAAAACTTAATATAAAAAATGATTAAAATATAATTAAACCAATAAGCCAAGTAAAATTATGAGCAAATATCATAATCAAATCAAATAAACATAAATTTAAATATAAACTCTAAAGTTATTAAATCATATCCAATTACTCTAATTTCAAACAATATAAAAAAAACAAAATAAAATAAAAATAAAACTCAAATAAATAAATAAGTCAAATTAAACTAAATTAAGAAAGATTCTCATCAATTTAATATGAATCAAATCAAATCTCATTCAACCTACTTAAATAAAATAACTAATTAACTATCCAATATATGAAATCAAAATGCAAACCAAACTTAGATGAACATGACAAATGGATGTGATTAAAAATATGATCCCAATTACAAAGAATCAAACCCAATTAGAATCAAAATAAAAAAAATCTTAATCTAATCCGATCAAACTACAAATAAATGAACCACAATCAAATTAAATAAACATAAAGTTAAATCACATAACCATGATCAAAGAAAAGAATTAAATATTTAAAAAAGGATATTGAATTATCAAGATTCAATTAAATCAAAACACCTAATCTAAAATTAATCAACCAAAAAAAAACACATGAACTTAAATAAACTTAAATTCCTTTAGATATTAAGGATATTGAATTATCAAGATGCAATTAAACTAAAACATCTAAAAAAAAAAATTAATTAATCAAATACTTAAACAAACTCAAATTCTAAATTCCAAATCAAACAAATTACACAAATTCAAATGAGCTAATCAAGATACTTAAGGACTTTAGTTAGATTCCTTAGAATTATGTAGAATGGGTGAGTCCATCTAGTGGAATTCATCCTACTCTTCATTCTTGAGAACCTAAATATCATTTCAACCAAATAAAATGAAATAAAAATGAAAAATCAAATCATTAAATCATTTAGATTGAAATCACCCAAAAGGTAAAATTTAAATTCAAACTTCAAATTGGAACTTAAACTAAAGAAGCCTAGTAAAGTCTTGCTACACAAGCCTTAAGCACACACATTAGAATACTAAGTCACCACTTCTAGTGCTAAGTTAGGCGTGTATGTATGATGTTGTGTTTTGTGATGTAATGTTTTAGACCTGGATGTTAGGGTGTATGTTTAGATGAGATGTCAAGCTATTAGCCTAATCATATTTTCTCAGGGGTTATGCTTAAAGGCAGAATAAAAAAATATATACATGCTTTTGTCAGGTGTTGCTTAAAGTGTAACCCATGTTAGAGGTGGACTTGGTTACCCATGTGTGTGCTAAGTCCAAATTATTCATATAACCGCTTGGATTGTATGGTATGTTTAGCTAACATTTATTTTCTGTGTAGCTAGATTTACTTTTCCTATTTTGATGTAATTTTGCATTAGAATTAGGGTTTATGGGGATTAGATGAGGAAGGCATAGTCCCTGGGTGCCTTGTGATGCCTTTGGAGTAAATCAAATCAAAAGAAAGAAATGAAGAAATGAAGAAAAGAAGACCCCCATAGCATATATATTATTTTGTAATCCGGTTGTATAAGGGTAGAGCTGGCTACCATCTTTTCTTTTTTTTCTTTTCGGTGTACGGCGAACCCGAACGTGGCTTTTATTCTTTTACGGTAGTCTATAAAATTGTTTGATGTTGTGTTTAGATTAGACAACATGCTTTTCATAGTTTCTTTATGATTGATGTTTGAATGCCTGGATGCGTAGGCTCTTAAGATAAAATTAATTTTTCTACCCCAAGTAACAACTCATAACTAAAATTTTAAAACAACTCATAACCTCACATAAAAGCCTAGATTAAATCAAGATAATAAAATTTTTAGTAACCCCTTATGGATGGATGAATGTATATATCATGCATGTCATATTCTTTCACTCTTGTTAAGAGGGAGCTTCCATCTTGCCGAGAATCAAGGCTTAACCTATGAGAGCCTTTGGTGGAAGACACCCCTTTCTCTCTTGATTTGGCCCATAATCAAATTCTCATGCATTTAGGCATACAAAATCCCATAGCTGTGTCAAACAAAAGTCCAAAAGAATCAAATAAATTTGATAAAATTTGCATTAGATTAAGTCATGGATTCATACCACTCATGCTCTAGTCTCTTAGGGAGTGAGTCTAAGGACTTAGTTTTCTTTCTAAATGAACAACAACCTAGCCATCTTGCAAAGCATAAGACTTGCCTACATGGATTTAAAGTGTAGGAGGAGTTAGTCCCGCCACTCCAGTGTAATAAGTCCAGAGTGGGTGGTTTTCTCTCTTGTGGAGGTAAACCATATACCCTTTTCACTTAGATTTAGGTTATGCCTTTGTTTTGTACCTTAGTTTAGAACTGAGGTATGTTTCCTTTGGGCTACAAGCATAAATCCTCACCTCTTAGGCATTTTCACAATCTTATGTTATGGAATTATAAGCCCTTGTAATCTAATAAAATGTCAACTCAAATAATTAACTCTTCAATTTCAAAATATAAAGCCCAACTAGTAGATTGGAATGCTCCAGCTTCCTAGTATCATGAGTATTTCTACTTTCTCCCTTTGGATTCTAAAATAAGTCTTCTCCTTGATCTATCCCATTTGATTTTCTAAAATAGCCAACCTTTGATAGTCTTAACCTTGAAATCTTTGGAGACCCTAATTATCTACTTTAATCGAGAGTATTCTTAAGAAATTCTCATTTCTTAGATGTAATTAACTATGGGGCTTGCCTCCATGGGGAACTTAATAACCCACTTAAAATAAACCCTACTTTACTTTTCCATGTAAAGTGGGGAAAGATCTGGTATATTCAAGACCCATCATGCCTGGAGTCCTTATTAGTGATTAGGTCCATTATAGGGTGGTGATTTCTATCTTTCGAGATAGTACATCATTCCTTAATGTCATACTCGATCACTTCAATAAGTACCCCCTAAGATCTGCGTGGTGTCCCACACCCCAAAAAAATAAACACGATTTTCTCGACTCCGGGGAGAGTTCCTCTCCATCTTTAGTAGACAATTATTGTCTCCAAACATCGATAGTGGACTTATATTTTATATAGGCCCGAGACTATCATTCTTTCCATTGGCACTTAGCTTATTTCACCCTTAAGCAAAGCTCGCCAACATCCTTTAGGTTTTAGGAGCTCACACCGTGTAGGTCTTAAAATCTCTATTGATCCCCAATAGGTAAAATAAATTAAGTAAAAAAAAATGGAAAATAACCAATATAAAATTTTGAACCTCTTACCACTAGCTTGGTGGAGTAAAGTTCATCTCATGCTTAACAAAATTTCAATAAAATCCAAAGTAAAATAAAAACATCTTAAAAAAAAAAATAAAATAAAAGTCCTTTCAAAATAAAAATAATATGAACTCCATTTAACATAATCCAATTTGTTAAGGGGAGATTCTCTCTTTAAAATCAAGATTAAAAAAAAAATCATTTCTCAAAAAAAAAAAAAAAAAAAAAAATTAAATCCCTTTCAAAATAAAATTAATTGAACCCACTTAACAAACTATGTTTTGTTAAGTGAAGGTTCATTTTTCAAAATCAAAATTAAACCAAATAAAATCTTTTCTTCAAAATAAATATCAAAACTCTTTTTTCTTTTAAACAAAATTAACCAATTTCATTTAACATACTCAAATTGGTTAAATAATAGTTATCTTTAAAAATAAAAATCAAACAACGCCAAACAAAACAAAACAAAATTCCTAAATTTTGAACTTACCATCATTTGGAAAGTAAAGTTCCAAAATTTCTTAAGTCTCACCAAAGCGCTTTGAACCTACATCATATCAACATTTGACAAATGAAGTTCCAAAAAATTCTCTTCAAAATCTCTCCAAATTGAGATCTAATTATTTGAACCCCTTTATCATATCCAAATTTGATGAGTGGGTTCAAATTCTTTAGATTCATCAAAAATGTGAATCAAATTTGACATGGAGCTTGAAAACGTTAAGATGACTTGATAATGTAATATTCATTATTATTGGTCACAAAGTTATGAATCATAAAAACTGTTATGATGAAATTCAATTAAAACCAATATATGGATTTTCACCCTAATGGAGAAAGGCCATAAAGATTCCTTCAGGGGCCAAGAATGAAATTGATAAGAATGTTGAGTATGTCTTATTTATTCCAGATAAGTATGACTCAAATGACTTGAATCTTAATTCCCAAAAGAAGACAACTCTCAAAATATTGATCGTAATCCATAAAATAGCAGTGCTGATGGACTTTATGCTTTAATGATTCCAACTCGGGTAGAAATGCCCCCATTCTATGCTTTCATGGTGTCAATATCGATAAAAAAATAGAATCATCAAATTTCAAAGGTCTAATGGGATAAACTTTGAAAAAAAAAGAAGAAAAAAAAGGAAAGAAAAAGAAAAAGAGAGAGAGAGTGAGAGTAGAGTAAGTAGACATCAATTCTACCTCTTTCAAGATATCACGTCAATTATTACAAGGTGGTCCTACCACTTTGATCAACAACATAGGAAGAAGCAAACCAGTTTGAAATAATCAAATTCTAAATCCTTCTTAAGATACACTTCACAATCCAAAATAAGGGTGGCAAGCTCAAGGTTAATCTTAATGTCTAGACTATCTTGGAAGGTTGCCACTAAGCTAAGTAATAAGTGCACTCACATTCTCTAAGGAGGTATAAAATTTTGATTCTTTCTTGCTTAAGCGGCAACCTCCTCAAGTCATATTCAACATAGAATATCCTATGAAAAAAAAAAAAAAAATGACAAGCACCTCCAGAGAACACAATATAGACAAAGACTCAAAAAAAAAGGAGAAAGAAAAAAAGAAAGAGAAGAAAAAGAAATAAAACACCAACAATACATATTGATTTAAAATCCAAAAAAAATCATATGTATTAGGTAAATTCAAAAAAAAAAAGGAAAAAAAGTAAAGCACCAATAATACATATTGATTTAGAATTCAAAAAAAAATCATATGTATGAGGTGCAAAAAAAAAAAAGGAGAATGAGATAAAAAAAAGGTGAAGAGAAGAAAAAAGGAGAAGAAGAAAAAGAGAAAAATAAAGCACCAATAATATATATTGATTTAGAATAAAAAAAAAAAATCATATGTATGAGGTGTAAATTCAAAAAAGAGAGAAAATAATACATGAGTTAAATTTGAGTCAAATTTTGACAAATCTATCAAAAAAAAAAAAAAAAAAAAAAAAAAAAAAAAAAAAAAAAAAAGAGACTAGAAACTTAGTAGGTATGCAGCACATTGACTCCAATTTACTATCTCATGATATTATTATAGGATTGGAAGTTAAGAGTTGCTCCTAACCTCTAGCAAAAAAATATATATATACATTATGAGATTTCAAATTTCCACTTCATTTTTCTTTCAAGCTCGAAAGAGGATTCAATGCTTGTAGATAGACCTTCAAATGCGGTAATAAAATTACCTTTTGCCTAGTCTACCTACTTTACTCAAACAATGTTGAAGATTTTCAAGTAGAGAATGAGCTCCGTGAAAAAAAAAAAAAAAAAAAAAAATTCACCTCAAAACATAAAGGGAGTCCACCCACCCTCCCAACATTCATATATGATATGTTAGAAGGAAAATTCCAACAACTTGGTTAGGTTACTTTTGTAGTTTAAAGACTGATTTACCTAAGATCATTATAAAGTGCCCAATACATCTCCAAAGGTAGCCGTCTATAAACTCAAAATTGAACCTATTGCTATTCCTATTTCTAGAAACTTTTGATGCAAGAAGAGGATCAAAGTTTGAAGTTAATCTTATTGAAGAGAAAGATACTACCATGATTCCCCAACATTATTCCTAGTCAAAAGAAGAACATTCAAATCTACACATATGTCAATTTTGAAGATAAGATAGGCATGCCTTGAAGACAATTCACATTACCTATATCAAATTTAATGGCAACATAGCCTTTTAGATACGCCTCATTCAAAGACGGGTCAAATGATGTCGGAGGATGAGAGGTTGTTTACATGTATAATTTCCATCAGAATTTACTGCTATAAGGTCATACCTTTCAATCTTAAAAATACTGGCATCACATACCTGACTGAATCTTCAACAAACTCATTCATCACCTAGTTGAATGCTACGTTGATGATCTCATGGTCTAAAGCAAAGAAAAGGAAGATCATCTTTACGATCGAGTAGTCTTCGATTAATCATGATACTACAACCTAAATATGAATCTCTAAAGTATACAATTGGGATGGCTTTAAGGAAGTTTATAAGGCTTGTAGTAATGCATCATGGGATAACAAAATTGATCTAAAATAGATTAGAGTGATATTAGATATGCAACCTTCAAAAAAAAAAAAGAAAAAAAAAGAAAAAAAAGAGAAGAAAAAGAAAAAAGAGGAGGGTCTCAACACAATTAAAATCATTTCAAAGAAAGGTTGTCATATCTAAGATACTTAATATCTCATTTTTGGTAGGTGTCAATCATTCACTACTTTAACAAAGAAAGTAGATCAAGTTCAAGGATGATAAGTTTCAATACTCATCCAAAAGCATAAGGTAATATTTCATGACACCTCCAGATTGGGCCCTCCATTCACCTTAGCCACTAGTTTAAGGCTATTCCATTTAGGGTACAACTCTTCTTGTTAAAATTTATCATCAACAATCAAATTACAAAGCTCTATGCATCCATTGAAAAGCTTGAAGGTAAAAAAAAAAAAAAAAAAAAAAAAAAAAAGAAGAAGAAGAAGAAGAAGGAAGAGAGATCTCAATTAATTTGAATATAGATGGTTTAAACTCTTTCAAAGTCTATCTCAAAACTCTTCAAATGAAGATTTTGTTTTGATCATTAAAAGGCCTACTTTGGCACTTCAAAGGATAGAAAGTAGTTTAAACCACTATGATAGAGAGTGTTTGTATTTCTATGTCAACATTACTTCAAAATCCATTACACTCAAAGTAAAATTTAAATTTGAGAATAATTCAAGTAATTGGAATGAGAATTTTCTTTCATTCAAATACAAATTAGAGCATAATATTTGAGAAGCCTTGGTGAGTTTCTTTCACTAAGGATGATCAATTACTTTGAGGTCTTAAGGATTTTGGAGAAAGAACACCATGCTCTATTGTTCTTGTTCCATTTGCACACATCAAAGAAATTTTTTTAAAGAGAATTAAAAAAAATCAAAAATCAATTCCTTAATGAAGTTATGTTTTCAAATCTACATTGATTGAGTCTAAATTAAAAAAAAATCAATCTACTATCACCCTTCAAAATTCCTCATCAATCTAAACATTCCTTCAAATTTACATAAAAGCAATATTTATCTCAAGTGCTATTTAGGGTAGGTGTAAGATTCCCCTGGCATCCTATTCCTTCATATCAAGCACAAACATATATCTTTGTCTCATTATTTTGATGTGGGAGCAAGCCCCGTGGCACTCACTCATTATTTTCTAGTCGGGTTCGATTTGTTGCCCAAAGCAACTAATCACCCTGGTCATTTGTTGGAGGATGTGAGTCCATGTGCTTTCTTCCTAATTTGATCATTGAAACCAACAAGTGCCTTGTCTAGTCTTCACCGCCTGAACTACAATGTTGGCTTTGTGTAAGAAGATGTGAGTCAGGCTTTCTTGAACTAGCCATCATACTGACCAGTCGAGTTGAGGTTTAGGTGTAAGAGTCCCAAGTGGCATCCTATTCCTTCATATCAAAACAAACATACATATCTTTGTCTCGAACTATTTTGATGTGGGAGCCCCCCTGACACTCACTCATTATGCTCTAGGTCGGTTCGATTTGTTGCCCAAAGCAACCAATCACCCATGGTCATTTGTTGGAGGATGTGAGTCCCTGCTTTCTTCCTAATTTGATCATTGCAAACCAACGAGCTCCTTGTCGGTTGGTAGTCTTCACCGCCTGCCAAGAACTACCTGGTTTTTGTGTAAGAAGATGAGTCCAGTGCTTTCTTCTTGAACTACCATCACCGAAGTCCCGAGGTTTAGGTGTAAGAGTCCCCTGGCATCCTATTCCTTCATATCAACACAAATACACATATCTTTCTTCGGCTACTTTGATGTGGGAGCAAGCCCTGGCACTCACTCATTAGTGCTTCAGTCGGGTTCGATTTGTCCAAAGCAACCGATCACCCCTGGTCATTTGTTGGAGGATGTGAGTCCCCGCTTTCTTCTAATTTGACCATTGCAAACCGACGAGCCTTGTTTTGTAGTCTCGCCTAACTTTACCTCATGGTTGATCTTTGAGAATATGAGTTCTGCTTTCTTCTTGAACTAATCATCATGACCTAACTAGGTCGAATATATTTGAGGTTTGTGGTAAGTCCCCAGGCTCCTTTTCCTCTTGACTACGCTTTGAGTCATATAAGCCCCTGGCATCACTCGTCGCCTAGCCTGATGGCATCCGATAAGATCATCCCAGCCGGCCCGCTTTAGAGATGTAAGTCCACGCTTTCTTTCTAGACTGATTGTTGCAAACTGATGGGCACCATAGGTTGGTTGATGTTCGCTATGCTGACAGCGACTCACTGGGTACACCACTCTTGGAAGATGTAAGTCCCCGCGCTTTCTCCATGAGTTGGCCACAATACCTATGTGATATGACTAGCCATGTCATTCTCTACAAGGTGTTGGATTGAAGCCCCATTGTGGCCCCTTCTGGGCATTCTATTTGGATCACGCCTTTGAGACCCCATTTAGACATTACCTGTGTTACATTTGGATTGGAAGCCCCCCTTCCGGTAGCCCGTGGTTGGAGAATTTGTTCATGGATGCGCAGATTCTCCTGTTCAAGAATCAGGTCGATATAAGCTCCTTCTCGCTTTGATCCCCAAAACTAATGGGTCCATGATAAAACAAATTAAACAAATAAACAAAATATTTGCTTGTGGATTAGAATTCAAGCCTCGTGGCCCCTTTCCCAAGGCCCTATTTTAGGCGTGTCAAAGAAAACTCCCATAGAATTGCCCACACCTGTTGAGATAAATCCCTGCATTCACTCCTCGTAGCCTTAGGGTTCAACTTGTTGTGCCACCAACGAGTTACCCCGACGGTCGCCTTTGCTTTGAAATATATAAGTCTATTACGCATTCTTTCCAAAGACGATCGGTAAACCGATGGCACTCCAGTCGGGCCCGATTTGTTGCACAAGCAACCGATCACCCCAGTGGATTCTTGTTTAGGAAGATGTGAGTCCCCGTGCTTTCTTCCAAACTTGACCATTGCAAAACCTAAAAGGCACCCCTTAGTTGGTTAGTTCTACCTAACGGCCGGTAGACTATCCCTTTGATTTGTAAATCTAAGATAGGTCAGTATATTAGCTCCTTCTTAGTAGATTCATCGAAACCAACGGTCCATCTAAAATTAAAGAAATTCTGACTATTCTTGAGTCGATATGTCCACGCATTCACTCAAATAGTCGCCTAGTCGGGATTGATGTTGTGCCATCAATAGATCACCCCAATTGATCTCTACTTTAGAAGATGTAAGCTACGCTTTCCCTAAGACAATCGTGCACACCGAAAGGCAACCCTTAGGCCGGATAGTCCTACCTTGTGGTTGGTAGACTATCCCTTTGGACTTGTAAATCTGAGATAGGTCAAGGCTAACATAGTCCCTCCTCAGTGGGTCCATCGCAAGCCAACAGGGTCCACAATATAACACACAAAATTAAAGTAAATCAAATCAAATTAATCATCAGGACTACTCTTGAGGTAAGACCCCAGGTTGCTCACTCAAGAGTCGCCTAGGGTTCATGTGTTGCTCGTCAATAGATCACCCCAATGACTTTTCTTGCTTTGGAAGATGTCTACTACGCTTTCTTCCCAAGATAGTCATTGCTCACCAAAAGGCAACCCTTAGGGTTGGATAGTCTACCCTTATGGCGTAGACTACCCCTTTAGACTTATAAATCTAAGACAACAAGGCCCCTGGCCCCTTCTTAGTAGTCCATCTAAACCCATTGCGGTCCATAATAAAATAAATTTAAAACCAACCTCCCTAGTGAGTCAAATTAAACATATCAAACAAACAAAATTTCTCTCGAGGCACAAATCAAATTGGCCTCCCCAGGGGGACCTAGATCTAAATTAAATAAATTCAATTGAGTGTATATCCCAGCGGATATGCCCTAATCTAGAACCCTTCTCCCCAGTGGAGCCATAACAAATTAAGCCAACCTCCCTAGTGGAGTCTGATCAAAAAAAAAAAAAAAAAAAAAATCAAAGAATCCAATTAAATTCTTATCCCTAGTAGATACACACCCAAATAAATCATATTCACAATCAAACTCGATTCATCCCTGGATAACTTGAACCCGTTTCCCTGTGAGGAAGGTTCATGTACTGATCCCTAGTGGATTCTTTTTTACTCTCTTATGCCGCATAAAGAGAGTCATTGCACTAAGATCGGATTCTATCTACCGCCTGTATAGATCACTTCCGTTGTTTGTTGCAATCTTCTAGATGTTGTTGATCATTTCGTCAACGCATAATGCGCGCGCTTGTCGCTACACCACACCTATGGGGTCCTTTTGTTGACCTCACTTTTGAGTGAGCTCTTAACATCCTCTTAGACTTAGAATCTTCTACACTAAGATTTCTTAGTCATAAGACACATCTAGTGATTAGGTGAACATTTAACCTAAGCTACAGACTTAAAGTGTTAATCATAAGATTAGTATGCCTGGCTTAAGGAAATTACCTATCCCAGCCTAAACCTAATCTAGATGCACTTTCTCAAGATCAATCAATCCTTTAATCATCATTCCAAGTTCTAGCTAAAATCACAATCAAAACCATCAAGTAAATCATTCAAAATCAAATTATAATTAAAATTAATTCATTGATCGATGCTAATAAATCATGAGATAATTTAACTCAAGTTATAATACCTAAAAAATTAAAATTCAAATTTGTTCAAAAGATTATTCACAATTTTAATAAATTATTTGAATCAAATACAATTTTAGTCAAATTTAAGCTTAAATTAAATCAAATCATGATTTGATTATTAATTCACTAATATATATATAATAAATAATAACAAACAAACAAAAATTTAATATACGAATAATCCATTGAAATTTAAAATAAACTACAAAAAAGAGAGAGAGAAATTAAACCAATTCTAAATATCAAATAATTTTGGACAAACTTAAATCAAAATAATTAATTTATTAAATTATGAATTTATGATATAATCAATAAATATTAATCATAATTAAAATTATCTTATGCATATAACTTATAAAATTTCATTCAATTATTTACTAAAGTCATTAAAATTATGTAAAAAAAATTAAAATCATAATAATAAATAAAAATCAACTTTCACCAAGTTAAAAAAATGAATACAAAAAAAATGCAAAAAATAAATTTTTTTTAAAAAATACCTACTCCACGTGATCATGATAACACAAAATAAAGAAATGCAAAAATAAAAAATAAAAATAAAAATAAAAGGGAACATGAGAGTTGTTGGGGAGGAAGATAAAACAAAATCTCTCTCTCTCTCTCTCTCTCTCTGCGGTATCCTATTTTCCTATCACTGACAACCCAATAAAAAAAGAAGGCTGAGGGCTCTCTCCATCAAGCCATTATGATCTCGGAGCGTCTTTTTTTGGCTGAGTTCTCCTTGAAGCAAAAGTCAAGCACCCTCTCCGCTCTACACATCACGCATGGGATTTCTATATCTCGTGCAGCTCCCATCCACTGGACAGATTTCTCCTTCTTTGCTGTGGCCGTAACTCCTTTCCCAACTTTCTTCTCATATCAATCTCTTGATGGCTTCTCTATGGATCCGATCACCGCTTCATGCGTAAGGTTCCTACATCGACGACTTCCTTCAGCAACGCTAAACTTCATCCTCGCAAGCGACATTTCTTCCGTCGCACTCTCCTGGTTCTTCTGGGTCGTCAACCCACCTCCGAGCAGGCAATAATCTCCGAGCTCTGCTCCGTCCTCCCAGACACCCGCGGCTCCAATGACTTAAAAGCCTGGTTCGACTCCCCGCTTGCCTTCGAGGGAACGCTTTGTATATCTCAAAGCCGCCCTTCCCGACAGCTCAGATCACCCTCCGTCCGGAGGACTCAAAGCATGTCATCGCTGAACGCTTCTCCCGGACAACACGTTCATCCGCTGGCTCGCCATCACATACCCATCTACTCAACTGACGGATGAAATCATTCGACGCTTGAATTCCGCCCAAGGCTTCTCGACGACGGCAGGTTCAACCACTTCTTCGTGATTTAACGCCGCCCCCACGCTGCCTAGGCAAAGACCTTGCCTATCTTCGATGAGGTCCATCGCAGCCAGCGTGTTCTTCTACCACCTTGCACTTGTCCCAAGCCACCCGTGGAGTAGAAGATGTAGACCTTGCATACATCGCCAAATCGCTTGATCTAGAAATCATAGAATTAGTACATCAGCGTCATGATGAGCTTATAGATACTTGGCGAGGCTAACAATCACCTCAACAGACTCGCTTCCTCTAAACTAAGCCACCTCTCTAAAATCCAATGACATTAGCTCATGAGGTATAATTCTTAAACACTTAGCCAATCTCACGTTTGATTGAATATGAGCAGTAGAACCAACCTTTAGTCTGACTTAACCTTTAATTTTCTTGAGAGTTTAGAGGTAAAAGCAAGAGTATTCATTTCATGTGTTTGAAGTGAATAGTTTGATTAAAGTCGAATATTAGATCCGATTTCACCTATTAAGCCATATTAACTCGAGTCATTTGATTTTTGATCAAATGATCACGATTAATCTAAATATTTCATTCAATAAAAAAAAGAATTAATCAATCTTTAGAATTTCAAAAAAAAAAAGAGTAATAAAAAAAAAAGTGCAAATTAAATTATCATAAAATCTAAGTAAAACTTAATATAAAAAATGATTAAAATATAATTAAACCAATAAGTCAAAATTATGAGCAAATATCATAATCAAATCAAATAAACATAAATTTAAATATAAACTCTAAAGTTATTAAATCATATCCAATTACTCTTAATTTCAAACAATATAAAAAAAAAAAACAAAATAAAATAAAAATAAAACTCAAATAAATAACCTAAATCAAGTCAAATTAAACTAAATTAAGAAAGATTCTCATCAATTTAATATAGATCAAATCAAATCTCATTCAACCTACTTAAATAAAATGAACTAATTAACTATCCAATATATGAAATCAAAAATGCAAACCAAACTTAGATGAACATGACAAATAGATGTGATTAAAAATATGATCCCAATTACAAAGAATCAAACCCAATTAGAATAAAAAAACAAAAAAATCTTAATCTAATTCGATCAAACTACAAATAAATGAACCGCAATCAAATTAAATAAACATAAAGTTAAATCACATAACCATGATCAAAGAAAAGAATTAAATATTTAAAAGGATATTGAATTATCAAGATTCAATTAAATCAAAACACCTAATCTAAAATTAATCAACCAAAAAAAAACACATGAACTTAAATAAACTTAAATTCCTTTAGACATTAAGGATATTGAATTATCAAGATGCAATTAAACTAAAACATCTAAAAAAAAATTAATTAATCAAATACTTAAACAAACTCAAATTCTAAATTCCAAATCAAATGAATTACACAAATTCAAATGAGCTAATCAAGATACTTAAGGACTTTAGTTAGATTCCTTGGAATTATGATGTAGAATGTGAGTCTCTACGATGGAATTCATCCTACTCTTCATTCTTGAGAACCTAAATATCATTTCAACCAAATAAAACCGAAATAAAATGAAAAATCAAATCATTAAATCATTTAGATTGAAATCACCCAAAAGGTAAAATTTAAATTCAAACTTCAAATTGGAACTTAAACTAAAGAAGCAAGAAAGTCTTGCTACACAAGCCTTAAGCACACACATTAGAATACTAAGTCACTACTTCTAGCAAGTTAGGGCTTGTATGTATGATGTTGTGTTTTGTTTTGTGATGTAATGTTTTAGACTGGATGTTAGTAGCAGAGACTGATGTTAGGCCGTTATTAGCCTAATCATATTTTCTGCAGGGGGTTATGCTTAAAGGAGTCACTGTAATAAAAAAATATATACATGCTTTTGCTGTGCAGGTTGCTTAGCCCCTTAAGTGTAACCCATGTTAGGACAGGTGGACTTGGTTACCCATGTGGGTGCTAAGTCCAAATTATTCATAACTTGGATTGTATGGTATGTTTAGCTAACATTTATTTTGCTGTGTAGCTAGATTTACTTTTATTTTGATGTAATTTTGCATTAGAATTAGGTTAGTATGGGGATTAGGATGAGCAAGGGCTAGAAGGCTTAGTCCTGGGTGCCCCGTGATGCCTTTGAGTAAATCAAATCAAAAGAAAGAAATGAAGAAATGAAGAAAAGAAGACCCCATAAAGATATATATTATTTTTGTAATCCAGATAAGGGTGAGCTCGGCTACCTATCTTTTCTTTTCTTTTTTCTGGGTTGGAAACCCGACCATTGTGGCTTTATTCTTTTACTAGAGTCTATAAAATTGTTTGATGTTGTGTTTAGATTGCACATTAGAACAACATGCTTTTCATAGTTTCTTTATGATTGATGTTTGAATGTGTGGCCTGGATGCGGTAGGCTCTTAAGATAAAAAATTAATTTTTCTACCCCAAGTAACAACTCATAACTAAAATTTTAAAACAACTCATAACCTCACATAAAAGCCTAGGGATTAAATCAAGATAATAAAATTTTTAGTAACCCCTTAATGGATGGATGAATGTATAATATCATGTCATATTCTTTCACTTGTAAGAGGGAGCTTCCATCTTTGCCGTGAGAATCAAGGCTTAACCTATGAGAGCCTTTGGTGGAAGACACCCCTTTCTCTCTTGATTTGGCCCATAATCAAATTCTCATGCATTTAGGCATACAAAATCCCATACTGTGTCAAAACAAAAGTCCAAAAGAATCAAATAAATTTGATAAAATTTGCATTAGATTAAGTCATGGATTCATACCACTCATGCTCTAGTCTCTTGGGAGTGAGTAAGGACTTAGTTTTCTTTCTAAATGAACAACAACCTAGCCATCTTGCAAAGCATAAGACTTGCCTACATGGATTTAAAGCGTAGGAGGAGTTATCGCCACCCAAAGGTAATAAGAATGGGTTTTATTCTCTCATGGAGTAAACCATATACCCTTTTCACTTAGATTTAGGTTATGCCTTTGTTTTGTACCAAGGCTCTTAGTTTAGAACTGAGGTAACTTTTGGCTACAAGCATAAATCCTCACCCTTGGCATTTTCATAATCTTATGTTATGGAATTATAAGCAAGAATCTAATAAAATGTCAAATAATTAACTCTCTTCAATTTCAAAAATATAAAGCCCAACTATAGTAGATTGGAATGCTCACTAGGCTTCCTAGTATCAGCATTTCTACTTTCTCCCTTGATTAAAAAATAAGTCTTCTCCTTGATCTATCCCATTTGATTTTAAATAAATCCTTTGATAGTCTTAACCTTGAAATCTTTGGAGACCCTAATTATCTACTTAATCGAGAGTATTCTTAAGAAATTCTCATTTCTTAGATGTAATTAACTATGGGGCTTGCCTCCATAAACTTAACTAACCCTAAAAATAAACCCTACTTTACTTTCCATGTAAAGTGGAAAGATCTGCATATTAAGACCCATCATGCCTTGGAGTCCTTATGATTAAAGTCCATTATGGTGGTGATTTCTATCTTTCGAGATAGACATCATTCCTTAATGTCATAATCACTTAATAAGTACCCCTAAGATCTAATTCCACACCCCAAAAAATAAACAACAATCCATCATCTTAATAAACCAAATTTAACTTTATAAATCATTAAAGTTAATTCAAATTAAATACTTAATTAAATCTACTAATTAATTTAATCACACCTATTAAATAAATTAATTAAGTAAATTACATTAATCATATTAAACTTAAGCTTAATCAAACATAAAATGCAATTAAATGATAATCAACCAATTTAAACTTTAATCATTAATTCATCATACATTATTAACTCAAATAAACATGAAAACAAATTAAAAGTTAAACAAATCTTTATTTAATTTAATCATACCTCTTAAACAAACTAATTAAGTTAATCAAATTAATTACATTAAACTTAATTAATCAAAATGCAATTAAATATTAATCAAAACATAAATTAAACCTAAACCATTAAGTCATTAATTACATCATTTGTCTAAACAAATATGAAACTAAATTAAAAAATTAATCAAACATTTATAATTAACGTAAATACACTTATTAATTAAACAAATCACATAATCATTGAACCTAAGCAACCCATGTAATAAAGCTAATTAAATCAAATTGAATCAAATTAAGTTAAATCAAGAAAGATTCTCATCAATTTAATATAATCAAATCAAATCTTATTCAACCTACTTAAATAAATAAACTAATTAACTATCCAATATATGAAATCAAAATGCAAACCAAACTTTGATGAACATGACAAATGGATGTGATTAAAAATAAAATCCCAATTACAAAGAATCAAACCCAATTAGAATCAAAATAAAATCTTAATTAATCTAATCCATCAAACTACAAATAAATGAACCATAATCAATTAAATAAACATAAAGTTAAATCACATAACCATGATCAAAGAAAAGAATTAAATATTTAAAAGGATATTGAATTATCAAGATTCAATTAAATCAAAACACCTAATCTAAAATTAATCAACCAAAAACACATGAACTTAAACAAACTTAAACTCCATTAGACATTAAGGATATTGAATTATCAAGATGCAATTAAACTAAAACATCTAATCTAAAATCAATCAATCAAATACTTAAACAAACTCGAATTCTAAATTCTAAATCAAGTCGAATAAATCGAATCAAATGAATTACACAAATTCAAATGGGTTAATCAAGATACTTAAGGACTTTAGTTAGATTCCTTAGGAATTAGGATGTAGAATAGGGTGAGTCCTGTCTACAGATTGAATTCATCCTGCTCTTCATTCTTGAGAACCTAAATATCATTTCAACCAAATAAAATTGAAATAAAAATGAAAAGCAAATCATTAAGTCATTTACATTGAGATCACCCAAAGGTAAAATTTAAATTCAAACTTCAAATTAGAACTTAAACTAAAGAAGCCTAGTAAAGTCTTGTTACACAAGCCTTAAGCACACACATTAGAATACTAAGTCACTACTTCTAGTGCTAAGTTAGGGCGTTGTATGTATGATGTTGTATTTTGTTTTGTGATGTAATATTTTAGACTAGATGCTAGGGTGCATGTTTCGTAGACGGATGTTAGCGTATTAGCCTAATCATATTCTATGGGGTTGTGCTTTATAATAAAAAAATATAAATATTTTTGTGTGTTGCTTAGCCCCTAAGTGTAACCCATGTTAGACAGATTTTGGTTACCCATGTGGGTGCTAAGTCCAAATTATTCATATAATTATTTGGGTTGTATGGTGTGTTTAGCTAACATTTGTTTTGCATAGCTAGATTTACTTTTTCCTATTTTTGATGTAATTTTGCACTAGGAATTAGGATTAGTGCTATGGGAGATTAGGATGAGCAGTGGCCAGAAGGCTTAGTCCTTGGGGTGCCCTGTGATGCCTTTGGAGTAAATTAAATCAAAAGAAAGAGAATGAAGAAATGAAGAAAAGAAGACCCCTCATAGCATATATATTATTTTTGTAATCCGGGTTGTATAAGGGTAGAGCTTGCTACCCATCTTTTTTTCTTTTTGGGTGTATAGAACTCGATGACCGGTCTTTTATTCATTTACGATAGTCTATAAAATTGTTTGATGTTGTGTTTAGATTGCGCATTAGAACAACATGCTTTTCATAGTTTATTTATGATTGATGCTTGAATGTGTGACCTGGATGCGATAGGCTCTTAGGATAAAAATTAATTTTTCTATCCCAATTAACAACTCATAACTAAAATTTTAAAACAACTCATAACCTCACATAAAAGCCTAAGAATTAAATCAAGATAATAAAATTTTTAATAACCCCTTAGCTGGATGGATGAATGTATAATATAATGCATGTCATATTCTTTCACTCTTGTTAAGAGGGAGCTTCCATCTTTGCCAGAGAAACAAGGCTTAACCTATGAGAGCCTTTGGTGGAAGACACCCCTTTCTCTCTTGATTTGACCTATAATCAAATTCTCATGCATTTAGGCATACAAAATCCCATAGCTTGTGTTAAAACAAAAAGTATAAAAGAATCAAATAAATTTGATAAAATTTGCATTTGATTAAGTCATGGATTTATACCACTCATGCTCTAGTCTCTTAGGGAGTGAGTCTAAGGACTTAGTTTTCTTTCTAAATGAACAACGACCTAGCCATCTTGCAAATCATAAGATTTGCCTACATGAATTTAAAGCGTAGGAGGAGTTAGCTGGCTGCCACTCTAGGCGATAATAAACCCAGCAGTCGGGTGGTTTATTCTCTCTTGTGGAGGTAAATCATATACCCATTTTTGCCTTAGATTTAGGTTGTGCCTTCATTTTGTACCAAGGCTCCTTAGTTTAGGAATCTGAGGTAGCTGTTTCCTTTGGGCTACAAGCATAAATCCTCACCTCTTAGGCATTTTCACAATCTTATGTTATGGAATTATAAGCCCTAGCAATCTAATAAAATGTCAACTCAAATAATCAACTCTCTTCAATTTCAAAAATATAAAGCCCAACTATAGGGTAGATTGGAATGCTCACTAGGCTTCCTAGTATCATGAGCATTTCCTACTTTCTCCCTTTGGATTCCAAAAATAAATCTTCTCCTTGATCTATCCCATTTGATTTTTTAAAATAGCCAATCCTTTGATACTATTAACCTTGAAATCTTTGGATACCCTAATTATCTACTTTAATCGAGAGTATTCTTAAGGAATTCTCATTCCTTAGGATGTAATTAACTATGAGGGCTTGCCTCCATAGGGAACTTAATGAACCTGGCTTAAAATAAACCCTACTTTGATTTTCCATGTAAAGTAGGGAAAGATCTGTATATTCAAGACCCATCATGCCTGGAGTCCTTATTGTGAGTCCATTATGTGTGGTGATTAGGTCCATTATAGGGTGGTGATTTCTATCTTTTGAGATAGTACATCATTCTTTAATGTTGTACCCGATCACTTCAATAAGTATCCTCTAAGATCTGCGTGGTGTCCCACACCCCAAAAATAAACACCACAGGGCCTAATGCAATTGGCTTATGATTAATAATTAATTAGGCTTAAAAGATCTCACTTAATTACTCTTATAATTTTCTCACACATGTGAGCCAATCATAATTTTATTATCTCTCACATTAGATTATTGAACACCCAATGAGTTACTTAAGATCCAGTAAAGGTTGCTTAGGTTAGGATGATTTGATTTTTAATTTTAATTTCATTAGGCTTTTAATGAATTGATTAAATGTTTTGGTTATATTTTAATTTGAATGATGAAATTAACTTAAGAGAAAGGATCAAGGGCAAGGCCTCAATCCTAATCCCTAAATCTTTCAATCATTCCATTAGGTTTTGATTCCCTCATTTTGAAGATCTAATCACTTAATTAATCAACTAATTATTCTATTAACCCATTAATTAATTTAATTTTCAAAGGTAAAGAATACTTAAGAAATAAGTTAAGAAAAATATCCCCAATCATATTCCTTAAGTGATCTTACTATTTAATAGGGATAATTATGTTCAAATGATTAATCAAGCTATTGCTCATCCCTTAATTACAACTAATTAGATTAAGAGAGTGATTATGGCTTACTCAAATGATTTCCCTAATTAAGTAATCAATAAAATCCTAGAAAAATATGGGAGGCAGATGACATCCTCCTAAACATCCACAAAAATTGAGATTAATTGAGTAATTAATTAAGGTGTAATTAAGTTAATTAGATATTTGATAAAATCCTAATTAAGCCAAAGCTACTGTTCAAAATCCACTAATTATACTTTTCCTAGATTCTCCTCTAAAATATTTTCAAAATGAGCCTAAGCTTGTATTTTTTGGATTTTTTATAATTAGTTATGATTTTAGGAAATTTTAGGATTAAAAAATAATTAAATAACCCTAGATAAACCCTTAATCCCGTCGGGTCACATGGATGCTGACGTGGTGCACTAATGCGATGCGCATTCCACGTGGTGATATAGGATTGGTTATTTAAGTTGTCACATTCATGCCGACCACGGCATGACGGCTTTTCTCAGTGGCCGTCCGATTTAAGATCGGACGACCATGATTTAATCCATGGGTTAACAAGAAAATTAACGGATCTACTGCAGATTTGATTAGAGCCGTTCATCTCGATCATGCGATATGGATGGCTCGTGTTCTATCTCGTTCGTGAGCGATGAGAGATGAGCACTGTTCATCTTTCTCCATTCAATTCGAGCTCACCCAAGCTTGGATTTTGATCAAATGGATCCCACACCATCTAAGGGAGCATACAATCACATCCAACGGCTAGGATCCCTCGACATGGAGATTCCTTTCACAAAAGACCAACACACAGAGGCCTAAAGCTACGATTTTGAGAAATTACCTCATTGGAGCTAATGTCCGGCGGTGCAACGCTGTAAGTAGCTTCGCCTAGTTGAGGCGAGGCCCTATTGAAGGAATCCGAGCTCAATTTAGTGTGGGAATCTTGGTTGACCAATCCACGCACGAACATGCCTCGGCTTTGATCAAACTCCAATGTCCAGTGCTCGGGAAGCTCTGGAGGTGATTCGATCAGCTTCGATTAAGTACGAGGATGGTGTATGCACAAGCAATTGAAGTTTGCTTGCACGGGGAGGGAGTTAGAACCGAAATAAAGGTGTCCTGTTTTGGTTCTATGCACAGAGGGGAACCCTGAGGAAGAGGGAGCTCGGGAGGAGTTTTGGAAGCTTTGGGGAGTTTCAAAAACTTCTCTTGAGCTAATGGGATTGAATTGATGTCAAAACCGATTGAAATGAGGGAGTATATCCCTCAATTGAGCCAGGTGGACGGACGAGATCATTCCACAAATTCTGTCAATACGTCAGAGGGGTCGCCGTCAATCCGAGGTGGGATGCTATGAGTGGCCGAAGCCATGTAAGGGGTCTCAAGGCTTGATATGGGTAGGTAGGAGGGGATTTAGTTCTCCTTGCACCCGTCGGGTTTGACCATTTATGGGGAGAGTGAGCTCAGTTTGCTGAGTTTTCTTTGGTCCAAGGTAAGTTCTAGGATGCTTAGAGTGGGCTAGTGAACTATAGGAATATCTCATTTGGTAAAAAGAGGGCTGTCATAGGGAGTGCAAAATGGATTTTGCTACTTAGAGCAGGAATCCAAGGTGAATGGGTAGTCAACTTAAGGTGAGCTTGCTTGGATTTTAGGTTAGCTTGTGAGTGGCCCAAGGCTAGTTTGGGGTGTGCATGGTCGACCAATAGGGTTCCATGAGGATGGCTTGAAGTGGTTTAGCTCAAGTTGGGAAAAAGGGTTCAATTGGGTACATATTAGGTTGGGTTGACCAATTGGTTAAATTGGGTCAAACCAGGGGTTGGGTCAGGTCTAAGTCATGATTTGAAATATTTTGGTGTGATTAATTTGATATGGTTTGGCTTATATTTGGTTTTGACTCATTTGGCTTCAAATGGGTCAAATGGGTCAAGTTGACCAATTTGACCCAATTATCTAAATTGAGTTGGGTTAGGTGTTGAGTCAAGTTCAATTGGTTGATTGAAAATGTTTGTATGCTTTGGTTTGGTTTAATTTTGAATTACTTTGAATTTGGGTCAATTTGACCTTTTAGGTCAATTTGGGCTAGGTTTGGTTAAGTTGACCAATTGATCAACTTGGGCTCAATCATGACTTTGGTCAAGTTCAATAAGTGATTTGGAATGAACTTGAGTCATTGGTTGCAATCAATTTTGGTTAAATCATGATTTGACCTATTTTGTCTTTTAGGACAATTTGGGTCAACTTAGGTCAAGTGGCCAATTAGGCTTGGTTTGACTCAATTGATGACTTGATCATGTTCAATCATTGATTATGAATGGGTTAGGGTCAATGGTTTCAATCAATTTGGTATATGATAAATTTTGGCTAGTTTGGGTTTCATCTGGGCTAAATGTTAATTTGGTCAAAGGCTAAGTTTGACTTGGTTTGACCCAATTCAAGGTGGTTAATCACCCTATGATGATTGTTGATCATGATTGAGGTTTAAATGGGCTTAGTTCAATCTAATTTGTGTTTGATTAGGACTTGGCTCAAAAAGGTCCATTAGGTCACTTTAGATCAAGTGAGCCTAAATGGGTCAATTGACTTGATCAAGGCTTGATTCAAGTTTGGTTGAACTCACATAGGTATTTAGGATTGGGATATAGATCCAATTGCAATTGGTCTAGAGCCAAATGAGTTTTGATTCATATGACAATTTTAGATCAAAAGGGTCAACTTAGACTTGATTTGGATTGACTTAGATTTGGTTTGATAATGTTGGTTTATGTTTATATTTTGATCAATGATTGAAGGAATAATTAAATCATGAAGAAATCTATGAGTTTTGAGTTGATTTGGGTTTCATTTAGCCAAGTTCAAAAATTTGGCTAAAAGAGCTAAAATTGAGAATTTGGTTTAATTTGAGTTTAGTTTTGGTCATTTGAATTTATATTTTATTTATATTTGTGAATATAAATGAATATATAAATGGGTCATGAGAAATCATTTGAGTTTGGAGTGATTGGGAAGCAAATTTGATTAAGCTTAGGGATGTAGGTTGAAAAGGCTAATTTGGGTTTTGATTTGGTTTGATTTATTTTTGGTCATTGGGGGGTGGGTTTCATTTATATTTATGAGTATAAATGAATGAATGATTGATTTATAAAGAAATCAATCATGTTTGAGTTGATTTGAAGGAATTTTGGCTAAGCACATTAAGGTGGCTCATAAGGCTTAGGAAGAGATTTTTGGAATTTAGAATTTGGAGTTGATTTATGGTTGGATTTGATAATTGAAAAAAATCAATTGGGTTAGAGTTGATTTGGATTTGGTTAAGGATAAATTCATAAGATAAAATCAAATGGCCTAATAAGGGATTTGGAGTTTGAATTTGGTGATGGATTTCAATCATTGGATAGTTAGATTTGATTTTGAAATTTGAATTTGAATTTGAATTTGAGGTTTGGTTTGAAAGAAGGAAACAAGGATTGGGTTTGGGCTATAGGGTAGACAAGTTTTTCTAATTCCCTAGGGCGCAACCTATTCATATGGCTAACTCTTCTAAGTCCCTAGGGTTAGGTTAAGTGTTCACGTAATCACTAGAAGTGTCTTAAGACTAATGAACTCTTAGTGTCTATAAGAGTCTTAGATCTATGATGAGGAAGTTGAAAGCTCACTCCAAAAGTGAGGTCAATAATTTCTTTGCCTCAGGGCTTTGAATGCTGATGCTCGGGAGGCTTCGGTTAGCTTGGTGGTTGTTGGTTTCTCTGTCTATGGCTTTGGTTGGTTTCTCTATTTGTGGCTTTGTTGGTTTCTCTCACTGGCTTTGGTTGGTTTCTCTTCTAGGATGGCTTGGTGGCTTTTGGTTTCTCTGTTTGGGATGGCAGGTGGCATTGGTTGGTTTCACTGGGATGACTTGGTGGCTTGGGTTGGTTTCTCTACTTGGGATGGCTTGGTGGCTTAGGTTGGTTTCTTTGCTTGGGATGGCTTGGTGGCTTAGGTTGGTTTCTTTGCTTGGGATGGCTTGGTGGCTTTGGTTGGTTTCTCTGCTTGAGATGGCTTGGTGGCTTTAGTTGTGTTGCTGAAAACCGATGATAGAGTAAAAGTTTACTTTAGCTTTGTTGAGTCCGACACACCCAAATGTTTGAAGAATTAATGATAAAACTCAATTTTTTATGTGGAAAACCTAAAAAAGAGGGAAAAAAAATCACGGCCTAGTAAAATCTTTCACTATGTATCTATTTGAGTACAAAATTTTCCGATAACGGATTACAATTGTATATGAGAAGGGTCGACAATAAGAATCAGAATCGTAAATTATATAGCCATGGTTAGAGTGTAACAGCGGCTAGTGGTAGTAGATGATGGTGAAACGTCAATCGAAATGATGGTCGCCGGTGGTGACCGAACGGTAGTGATGCGGATCGACGACGGTGGTTGACGGCAATGCCCGGCAACAGTGGTCGGCGGTGGTGACCGACCACGGTGGTCGGCGAGGATAACCAGCAATGATGGTTGACGACGATGGCGGTTGCGACGGTCGCATTAACGGCACCGTAATGACGGTATGACGGCGCTGAATGGATGATGGCGACGATGGTGGTGACCGGAGGAGATGACCGATGATGGTCGGCCAGACCGGCGAATAAGTGGGCGATGACCGCGACGGTGATGACCGACGGCATGGCCGAAGGTGGTTGGTGACCAGTGGTGGCACGATACGCTGGAGGATTTTCAAGTTTTGTGAGCTCTCTTCTCTTAGCTCCCTCATGTGAAGAATGATGAGCTATTTATAGATTAGGGGTAGCGTTTAGAATACATCCAAAATCCAACTCCTCCATGGACGGCTCAAAATGATTCCCTTGATCAAGATGTATTTTGTGTATTTGAATGCTCAAATGAAGTCAAAATTATAAGATCTTGGGCTTGTTAGATCCGGCTCGTCAAGACGCTCGATTTGACTATAAACACTCCATGTTTAAGAGTCGATTTGATAATAAGCGCTTGATCTGAGTTAGTCTTAATCCGAATCAGATTGCTTTCGACATCAAGATTCGTGCTTCGACTAGTAGAATTTTCAGGATAATATCAGGTTGGTTTCTCAGTCTTGGGGGTTTTTTGAGGTATGGTTGCTGTCATGGCTATGATGTTTTCTCTATCTCTTATCCTTGGTTGGTAGCATTATAAGTGATTGTAACCCTTCTTTATGAAGTTTGGATGCTCATCTATATTATTACTCCTTGAGATGATTTTGTCTGAGCTTGAGCCTTTTTTACTTTGCTCTTTATCTTTAATCTCTTTTTTTTGTGCTTAACTTTTCTTTAGAATCTTGCAGAGGTATTTGACATGTTTGGAGTCTTGTAGGAGGATTATCTCTTCTCTCAGATGCATGAAGTTTTGTTGCTTAGTTGGTCTTCTTTTTTTGGTTCTATTATTGTATTAGTTTGGGGAATAATTTCTTCGGGATTATTGTAGCTTCATGAGCATTAGTTTAGAGATTTCTCCTCTTTAAGGACTTTGTACTCTTCAGGTAATAATTTAGATATGTTAATATAAAAGAATTGTGAGCTATGTATATAATTGCCCAAATTTTATATTTATAGTCTTTGCATGAGAAAAGATGCATTTTCCTTCACAAATATATTAATTTATTTACACTTTATTTCGTGCCTATCTCCTTTTTTGTCACTTATAATAATTAGACAATGTTCAGAATGCCATGAAATCTAGTTGTTGGTATTATGTTCCAAATGCGCTAATGACCTCAAAGTTTACTTGATCATTTGTATTATGTTAATAAAATTTTTTTACATTGAATCTATCATTGTGAGACATATGTCGTGTAAAAAAATTAGTTCCTCTCATTAGTTATATAAATAGTATAATATAATTAGTATATATATAAATATATAAGAGTTATATGGTATGTATGTAATTGCCTCTTTTCCAAAATAAAATAAAATTTTAGACTAAACTAAACTTAAACATAGAAGGTTTAAATAGCCATATAATCTAAACTTATACATAGAAAGTTTTTCCCATAAACATAAGTTCACTACAAGAACATAATTTCAACTTAAATATCAATCTTTAGTATATACTAAAAGTTTAAATAGCCACATAATCTAAACTTATACATAGAAATTTTTTACCATAAATATAAATTCACTACAAGAACATAATTTCAACTTAAATAGCAATCTTTAGTACATACTAAACTAAACTTAAATCACATTGATCTTAACTACATTCATAGTTTACGATAACAACTCCTTGATAGATAAACCACAACAATTGCTACAAGTACAACAAGGATCACTAACAAGAGTTTAATTTGTAGAAACTCAAGTTTGATGAATTCAACATTTCTTGAACTAATTTATTTTGTATTTATTCTTCTTAGCTGATTCATATGAGTCGTCACATCATTTACTTCTGCAACCCATTTGAAGTAATCACAATCGTCTTCTATTCTATTCCGTGGACATCTATAAAATTTTCTTCTGCAATTTGCACCTTTGTAAGAGGTGAAAATTATACATTGTAAATTGCAACGATAATAAATTTGATGGTATGTTGCATATTGAAGCTGTCGAGTGACTCATTTCACCGTGACAATACATTTTTGCTGATTATACTACAATCACCAAAAAAATAAGTAAGACTACATTGAACAAAATGCGGCTACCAAAAAGCGGAAACGAAGAATAGTATCACCCACGAGCAATAGTAATCTCGCATAGAAGAACTAGGGCACGAGATTGGGATTTTGATAGGAGTAATGAAGAAGAGGAGCGATGAAGAAGATGGGTGGGGAGAAAATCATTACCCACGAGAATCATTTTTTTACAAATGAAACATCTACTTACCTCAATTGAACAATTAAGAATGATAATCAGCGTGCAATGCGGGAATGCGGGAATTCTTGATGAGGATCGCAAGGGGCCTAGGCGGCCTTCGTCGGACAGGAGGCAACCTTCTGTCGAATAGGATTCGACGCTGGAAAGAATCTCGCGGGGAAAAATTAAGTGAACTAGAGCACGGAGTTGACGGGAGGTAACAGAGTGCTATTTTAGAAAGGTAAAGGGGATTTGGTGGTACTAAGGTAAATACAATAGTTTAGGTGTTAAAGGAGTATTTACTATAGTTTGAGGTGGTATGTACGTAAATTCTCCTAAAATTAAATCAATAATATTTAGTATAACATATTTCATGCCTTAAAATAATAGACATGTTTAATAATAAAATAAAAAATTTATCAAAAAATATATGAGAATTTACATGAATAATTTATATTTTTATGTATTTATATATTTAATATCTAAATTTAGATATTTATTATAACACTTTTTTATCTAAATAATATCCATATATATTATTTTAGAAAAATTAATAGTAATAATATTTTTGATGTAATTTAAAATGCTTAATTATGTAAATAAGTATAAAAATTAAAATGTTAAATATATAAATATCTAAAATTTGAATGATATTCACATGTATTATTATTTAGCACCAAAGTTGTGTACTTAATTCGCCCAAAAAGAAAAGAAAAAAAGGGGGATTTACATACCTACCATCTAAAACATTACTAATTACACCCTTACCACCTAAACATATGATATTTACAACCTAAAGATCGAATACCTCAAAATTGTCACTCTCCTTTATACCTAACCCTGCTCCCAGACAAAGCTTGCCGCTTACATGAAGCCAATCTACTCAAGGTGGTGTTTCCCTCCCGCTTATTTCCCTCCTCTCCTACGTAACTCCCGTCACGCTTATTCTCTATCTCCTTCCTCTATATTACTTCCCAATAAGCAAAGTTTTTGGCTTGCCCTACATTGAGCAATCCATAGTTTCTGAACTCTTTGTTTTTTGATTCTACGATTTTGTGGAGTTCCGCAATCTCTGCTTCTATTATACGGGTAAGATTTCCTATAACCCAAGGAAAACTCACAGCATAGCTTCCTTATAGAAGGTTTTTCAGACTATAAACCTAGCTCTGAAATTCTCAGCTCGTATCCAAGTATATTTAGAAAGAAGCATAGATCCTATTAAATTTGGTTTGTCTATTACTTTTAGTTTGATGTTGTTATATTTTCTAGCACAGTTATAAAAAAAATAATATTTATGCTTATGTTTTGCATAAGAAAATAGCAGTTAATTTCTAGACTTCATATGAAATATTTTGCTAAAGACTAAATTTTGTTCTTATATAATTTTTTCTTATATTTAATCCTGACTTTATATTTAGTTTTGTCAAATGTAGATTTTAATAGCATTGTCAAATGGAAGTTTATCATCACTCGAGCTCTGATAGTAGTAGTGAATCTATAGATGATATTAACGGATATACTGATTTGCAGTTATCTAGTCAAATTAACAATGATATATCATTAGAAGTTGGGATTCAGTTTGTTAATTCTACAACTTTAAGATAATTTCTTTGATCCATGGCTATCATTGAGAATTTTGGAATGAAGATTAAAGCAAGTGATAAAAGGAGAGTTATCTCTACTTGTTCTTACATTAGCTGCCCATGGAGAGTAAGAGCTTCAGTGTGTAGAGATGTCATACTTTTGAAGTTAGGAAAATAGAAGCTTCGCATTTATGTCCAGACATCAATTGAGCCGGTAACAAACAAGCAACATCTACTTGGGTGACCCATGAGATCCAAGATATAGTAAAAGGTGCCCAGATGTACCACCTAAACAAATAAATGATGGACTTAAAAATAAGTATGGGTTGTCATTGCCTTATATGAAGCTATGGCGATCAAGGCAATTAGCACGAACAATATATTTGGCTCAGTTGATGATAATTATAAGTGTGTTCTTGCATTAAGAGCAGAACTTGTTAAAAGGAATCCAGGTTCTCACATCACATTTGATTATATTGACAATGACTACACATTTGAAAAATTCTATGTTAGTTTTAGGATATGTATCAATGGCTTTCTTGTTGGATGTAGACATCTCGTGGGTTTTGATGCATGTCACCTGAAATCTAAGTATTTGGGTGTGTTGCTTTCAACAAATACTTTGGATGACAATAATGAACTTTTTACATTAGCATTTACGATTGTTGAATCTGAGTTAAAGATCATGAGAATGATTTTGAGGAACTTAGCTATATCTTTTGGCTATGAAATTGAACCGCTAGCATTTATTTGATATGGAAAAGGGGTTCGAGGCAATGAGATGTGTATTCCCATATATCTAACATAGGGTGGCGCCACCTCTGGAAGAATATTAAGAAATATTACTATTTTCATGGTAGTCATAAATTAAAAATGATGTATGGTTAGCCAGCGAATGCATACACAAAATGTGATTATGATGTGAAGCTAAAAGAAATATTTAAAAGTTGTCCACGTTTCATGCTTATCTATTAAGTCTTCCTATAAATGGTCAAGATGTCAATTCTTACTTGAAATAAAAAATCAAGCTAACACTAACAATATGTTAGAATCATTTAACTCGTGGATCAGAAAGGCTAGGGATAAACCAGTTGTTGATTTAGTTGATATGATTAGAGGCATGATAATGGAGCAAAGAGCTGAAAGGAAGATGAACTCAAGTATATGGACACATGACTTTGTTCCTACTACTAAAAAGTATATTAGAAATTTAACAGTAAGGAAGATGTGATTTATTATTAGACAATTAACACCATACAAAGTCGAGGTGGAGGGACATCAAAGGCATGAAGTGGATGTTGAGAATAGAAAGTGCGTTGTAGATATTGGAAAATGATCGGACTTCCTTATATTCATGCTACATCTTTTATAGGTACCAAAGAGCATGTATCATGACATACATATGTGGATGACTACTATCATGTGATGAGGTATTTTTTGATTTTAAACAAGGCATTATGTTATAATATATATATTTTTATAATGATAATATACCTATAGATACAAGATGTCCTACGACGGTGCAATTGCAACACTCCCTGGAAAGAGTCAATGGAGTGCACTCGATAATGGTCTTCATATTAGGCCACCAAATACAATAAGACCTAGAGGTAGACCAAGGAAGAAGAGGATGAAAAGCTGCTTTGAAAACACAAGCAAGAAGAGTAAAATGTCACACAAATGTAATATGTGGAAGTTGGGGTCATCATAAGAGCACATGCAAGAGTCCTATTGAACAACCAAATTCAAATCGCTTGATGTTGATTTTACCTGTACACCCGAAGTTTACATATGCAAATCTTGAATCAAGGTCAAAGCTACATGTGCGACGAGAAAGAATGTATGCGGCTGAACCTGATTGTAGTTGACGTTTTATGAGACAAAGTAACCTACTTTATTTTGGTTGGTGGGATTCTTTGCTTTGAGCTTAACCAAGCTGATTTGGTTGGATTCTTCCCTTCAAAAGTTTAATCATTTTGCTTTGAGCTTAACCAAGCTTTGGCTCATGATATATATGAGGGCTATAATTCGAGATCTTGAATGTTAGAAAAGCTAATTTTTATTTAATTTTGATGAATTTAAAATGGATTTAATTGATATGGCTCATTCCACTCTTGTGATAATGATATTGATTTAATGGGAGGCAAGATGAGGCATGCATGTAAGTTTAAGCTTGCTTTCACTGTCTGGCTTTCTGCATTAGGGGTTGACTATACTGATGGTTTACCTTTTGTAGTGATGCTCAGTGATTTTTTAACTATCTTTGATTTTGTTGGAAGAATTCATCTTTTTGGCGAGTTGGGCTGATGCCTTTAGGATGGTGATTTCTATGACTATGATGTTGTTTTCCCACTTAATCTTCTGATGGTTTTCAGCCAGCTAGTTTTTTTGAGTTGGATGGTTGAGGGTGTTGTTGTTGTGGTCATTTCTATTGCTATTCTTTTCTTAGTTGACTGGATGTCTTAGTGGGGGTTGGATTTTGGGTTGTTTGTTGCATTTGGTTAATTATGTAGTGTGGTAGACTGGTTGGATCTATGCTGTGCTGATCCACAGCAAGTTTCTTGCTTTTTTGGTCGTAGTTTTGGCCTATAGCTGAAATTATTCCACCAATATACAACAAGTTTTTTTCTTTTAACTGACTCCGATTTTGTAGTGATGATGCATCTTTTATTGTGATAACAGTTCTTATTGTCCCAAAGGCTATTTCTTTGTGGCTTAAGATAGTTGATAAGCTGGATGACTTGATTCTTTTATGATCTATATCTCTCTGTATTCTATATGGCAGGTTCTGCAACACTTTATGGATACTTCTATTGGATTAAAGGTAATAATCAATGTAAGTGGGCTATGATGGTCGATGAATATTTTTCTTATTACGACATTCTATGTGATTGTAACCCTTTATTTGAAGTTTGGATGCTCACATAGGTTGTTGCCCCTTAAGAAAACTACGTCTGAGCCTGAGCCTATTAAAACTCTCTTTCTATGGCATTTTTTATTGTTATTTGAATTTCATTATTCTCCTTATGTCTCTTGATCATAAGCTCCCTGACTTGATATATTTTGTAGAGCTCAGTTACAAGTCTTGGGTATTTGGTGATTTATGGAGTTTGCTAATGCTTTTCAAAAGAGATTCATCTGCAGATGCTCAAGTGCTAATGCTAGGTCTGATCATTCTCTGAGGAGCTTGGAGATTGCTATTGATGATCTCAATAATCCTTTTTGTTGCTTTGTTCTTTTACTTTCTTTTTTCATTTTGCTTTTATTATAATAGGTTGGGGATTCATCTCTTTAGGCTTAATGTAGCTCTTTTAGCATTAGAAATTGAGATTTATCCCCTTTTAAGGACCTTGTACTTATTTATTTGTGGGAATAAAGTTGCAATTAATTTGTACACCCAAGTTCTTTCTTCTATGATTGCGCTCTAGGCTTACTTCTGATTGCATTCATAAACCAAAATTATGAAGTCAAAGAAACTAGTCAAAAGGCAACATATAAGAAAACTTCAATTATATAAGAAGAAATTATGTAAATTTCTACATTCACAGCTTCCAAGAAACCACTCAACATTTAGATGTTTTGTGTTGAACAAACAAACAATACATAATATATCATTAATCAACACGTTTAAATCATTCAATCCACAATCACGTTGCAAAAATATGAAGTAGATAAACATTCTGATTTTTCAAATAAGCTTCACTCTAAACTTTTAGAGCTAAAAAACACATTACAAAATACATAATAATCCCAACAGACATACTAAACAAATTTAAAATACAATAGGATTACAATAACAACACCAACCAAAACCTTTAAATAAAATATGATTGTTTCGAAGTTCTTCTTAACCATATTGTGGTGAGCACGTACCAAGCACAAAATATCATGGATTGTTGGTTCATTCTCATCCACCCATTGAAAAAAATCACAATCAGTATCTGTTCGATTTTGTGGGCATCGATAGAATCTCCTGCCACTATTTACACCGCTTCTACATGTATATATAACACATCTTAAATTGCAACTACAATATACTTGGATATTCCTGAAGGCACTCCCACTTGCAGATGACTGGCTCGAGCTCATTTCTTTGACGAACTACTAGAACTTCTTCGTTCCTAAAACTCAATCAAACCACTAAAAAATTAACAAAATATAGTCAAGTATAATTTAAAGAATATTATTGCTACTGAAATCTATATTAATTTCAAACTGAATTTATATTTTTACAATAACTCACATAATATTAAGTAAGCATATTTTACAATGAAATTAAAAGCTCTCAAAGCCATAAATCAAATATTAATAGAGAGAGTAGAACACAAATTTCAATAGCTTCTTTTCGATTTTTTATAGCAAAACACAAATTTATCTCTAAATCGAATTAACAATTTACACATTATTAGCATATTAAATCTTCTAGTCTGAAAAACCTTTTATAAGGAAGCTATGCTGTGAGCCTGTGAGTTTTCCTTGGGTTACAGGAAATCTTACCATTATGAGAGAAACAGAGACTGTGAAACTCAACAAAATCGTAGAAGCATATAACAGATAGTTCAGAAACTATGGATTGCTCAATGTAGGGCAAGCCGAAAACTTTGCTTGTTGGGAAGTAATACGGAGGAAGGAGACAGAATAAGCGCAATAGAGTTCTGTGCGCAGGACGGAGGTAGGAGGTGGGAAATAAATGTCGGAGGGAAGCAACGATGACCTTGGCGGAGTAGATTGACTTCACAGTGTAAGCGACGAAGCTCTGTGCAGGGGAACAATGTTGGGTCTAAAGATGGAGTGGTGATTTTGAGGGATTCAGACTTTTAGGATGGCCAGTTGTAAATAAGTATGTTTAGGTGGTGAGGGTGTAATTAGTAATGCTTTAGATGATGGTGGGTAGGTAAATCCCCCCAAAAAAAAAAAAATCGTCGGTGGGTGATCATACGTACCATACGTTGGGCCAACTCAACGGTCAGGATGTTCTCAAGATCCCCATGGTCCGAGTAAGGAATAGCCGGCGGCTCACAAGATCTTCTCGGAGAGGGATTAGTATATTCTGTCTCCGGCGAAAAATCCGTGTTTGGAGCTATTCTTCTTCTTCTTCTCGCGTGGACTGCCGTCCTTGAATCTCTAATCTGAGTTCTAAATCCAATCGCTGCAAAAAGCATCATCGTTCTCCGGTCATTCCGTTGGTCCTTTGTTAAGAATGGCGACTGCCGATATTCTGAAGATAGAGGAGGAACTCCTCCATTTCTCCATTTTTGACTTGCCCGCAGGTTATTCTTGACGGCAAAATTTTTCCTTTTTATACGATCCCCCCTTTTATTAGCATATTTTGCGACTTCTGTGGTAATGAGATAACAAATTTTTTTTTTGGATCTGGGTTGACTTTTCGTTTATCAGTGTTGATCGTTCTGATTCTTTCTCTTTTGGATTCTGTTATTCAAGGTGAGGGCGCGAAGTCGCGCGGGCAGTTAATTGAAAGAAAGATTGAAGCTTTGGAGAAGTTGGCTGGCAAGGTGACCTTTTTATTTCTGAACTTTCCATCCTTTTGGTGGTGGTTTTAGCATTATACTGTGAGAGGCTGATTGTTACTCAAAAAAAAAAATGACGATTTTATCATGAGAGAGTTTTCTTCTTTCTAAATGAGTTAGTTTATCTGAAGTGTCTTGTATTCTCTTAACATGGTTATGGGAGATAGGATAAACCTAATTTGAAAACCAATTGCAAAGAAGAAAGGGATTGAAAAACGGAAAATGAACCCTAAATGGACAATAACAAACTATAATTTAATATAGGTTCACCCGAGTAATAGTTATGTCTTGTTATCATTCATTCAAATTTAACAGAATAACCCGTGACTAAATTTGCATAGCACATTTTATTCATAGGACAAAAATTAGGCCGAACAATTAAACATCCATGATTATGTTTCTTTGTCATAATGTTTGACTGCTTTTGGAGCATTTTTTGTATTTTTTTCTGATCAATTGCTTTTGATAGAATATTCTATCTTTTTGGCATTAATACTTGTGGTTATAAGATAGCTAAGTTGAAGATTGGAATGGTGGAGCTCGAGTACTTATTGTGATGGAAGGGACAATGCTTTGCATTTTATTTTGATGTGCATTAAGTTATACTATAATTTATGTTAAATTCATCTATTTTTCTAGCCAAGATTTTCTGGACAAAGTATCTGCCATTTGATATGCCTGTCAGCTTGAACAAAATTTTCATTTCTAAGATGATGAGTCAAAGTCAGGATTCAAGATTCGGGACTTGTTTCTCTCAATGAAAGCACCAAAAGAAAAAAAATCACTAAGTCCATCTTTACTTATTTAATATATATTTTTTCTGAAAACTCTTACTATGCCTTCTTGTTATTATTTTATATTAAAATACTTTATCTTTCCTTTGATTCTTTTTATAGTAATCATCTTAGAATGTTCAGGTTAGCAATCGAAGATCTCGTCGATGGTTAAATGATCGCTTACTGATAGAGCTGGTTCCGCGCCTAAAAGTTGAGGAAATAAGAGGCTTATTCGCTCCCCCTCCTTGGGGTATATGTTCCTTCACTTGTTCTCTTCAATGTTTAATAACTGATTGTACCCAATACACCTGATCACAAGTATCTGTTAGCAACTTTAATATTAGAGAAAATTTGAAAGTTCTTTACTTGTTTGTTCAATAACAGCTTTTTTTTTTTGAAAAATATTCTGCAGTGATGAGTTCAGTGTTTTTCTCCTCATTCATACCCATAAAGTGATTCCTTCTAAATTTACTGTTCTATAGATATATTTTCTGTGGTACCTAAGTAAGTGCTTTCACTGGTTCATGAATGGAGATCCCACCTCAACAGTATCATACTGTTCAGAAGAAAGAAAAAAAAACTCCTAGCATTTACCCTTATGATTCTCATGTGGATGCATAATTTAACTAAATAAAACTCCATATAGCATCATTACACTGTTTATCCTTTATGTCTGGATTCTTCAATAGTTCTTGAATGAAAGTTCATCAGTCTGATGAGCATAAATACAAAAAGAGAAATTTAATGTTGTTTGCTATGATTAGATTTACCTTATGTTAAGAAAGCTAGAGATAGACCTAAAAAGACTTGGTTAAGATGTATAAAAAATGATCTTAGTATACTTGATTTAAATGAGAATTTGACACATAATAGGACACAATGGAGACGAAGGATTCATGTAGCCGACCCCGCCTGGTGGGATTAAGGCTTGTTGTTGTTGTTCTTGTTGTTGTTATTGCTATGATTATAAGGTTCCTCGATTGGTGTTGCCTCTCGTCTATTTGCCTCAGCGTTGAGTTTGACATTTAAGCGAGTTTGGTGATGCCTCGAGAGATTATTGTAGTTACTGATTTAGAACTTTAATCTCTTTTTGTAAGTTTTGTTATCTTTGGATATTCTCTCTATTATGTTATATCTCTGTTTGATTTGTGGCCACCATGCTGGTTTCTACAGGTGAAAGTACTCCTCTATCAGCATTTTGCATGACAAATGTTGGAGAATGGGATGTTTTCAGGAACATTGACATGGATAAGGAGGTCTCCATTTCTGTTGCCACACACACTCACACACAATTAATTTTTCTATACATTTTCATAATCATACATTAATAACATTTTAGTGCACTAGTAAATTTAGTGATCGTAATTAAATCCCTTTTCATCCCAAACAAAAGTTAATAAAACATTATTATTCTAGATAATTAATTAATTAACTTAGGATTAATTGCTTTAGTAAAAAACTAATAAAACCATAAAAATCTTTATAAAAGTACATGCTGTTAATTCTCAATTAATTTGCAATTAATTAATTACTAGAGCCTAATTATTGTAATCACACAATATTAAATCCAAGATGTCTTTAATTGAAATCCTTATTAATCCCTACTTTTCCTAATAAATACTTAATTGTTAATTATTTTGGCTAACTAATCAATTCATTTTTATCCTAATTCTAACCCCATAAATAAACACTAATAAAATCTAGTTTTACCATTAATCTTCTCATTTAATTTATGATGTCATGTATTTACTTTTGCCATATGTTGAGCTGATTTTATATTTCTTGAACAGTGCCTTTATCTTAAAAATTTCATTAACTTATTATTCTTTTCTTCAAATAAGGCAAGGTTGATAGGAGCACTTGAGAGGGCTCCTTCAAGTAGAAAAAGAAGTGTTGAGAAAGATAAGTTGTTGGCTTTGAATGCATGGCATCGAGTAGATTGTCGATCTCGGGAGGCATTTAGGCACAATTTACTATCGGAATTGGTCGAGAATTATGAGGTAGGGTATTAATTCTAAAACATTACTTCATCACTTGAATGTTTCACCTACTTCGAGTTGTTTTTAGTAGTGTTTTCAATTGTGTTTGTTTGTCATCGATGGGTTGTTTTCAATTATAAATTGATGAAAATTTTGAAATTTTAGGAAATTAAATATGCTTATACATTTCTTGAAGTTGCGATATTTTGATGGGTTCGAAGAGTGATAATTTAATTAGATTTTTTTTAATTGAGAGAAAGTGTTAATTAAATTTTGTATAATTGGAGTAATCAATCATCTAAAATTGATATAAAGCGTATTATCTTTTCTTCTTTTATGCATTCACATGTTAGGTTAACATCCATATTAATTGATCTAGAATTTGAAAATAGAGTGGTCATAAGGAGGATAATAAGTTGCATTATTGGTAGGGAGCACTTAAATCAAGCCTTCCAAATTGTTAGATAAGAACTTTTAGGTTTTAAATCATTGGCCTTTTCTTTGAAGGAAATTGAACAAGAATGGTTGAAGATTCATCTTTAGTTTAAATTGAAGGTTCACCATGTCAAATTTAGAAATTGTGAGGAGTCAAATATATATATATATATATATAAATTATCTTTTTTTTGGGGTATTTATTTACATACATAACACCTAATTCTAATCTATTTATAAAACTAACACCCAACACCTCCATTTATTATAATACCACCCCAACAAAATCTTGAAGAACACAACATAAACTAAATCAATATCTAACACCTAAACCTTTATGCTTATATAAATGGAAAGATTTTGGTGTTAGACATGTTAATACATAAAAATTCTATGGTATATATGTAAATCTCCCTAATTCTACATGTTTTGATCATTCCATGCACAAATATGCATAAATATATAGTTCATGTTAAAATCATGATTGTAGTTTTGTTAATAAGTAAAGTTTTAATGGTATTTATGCAAATTTCCCTTTCTTTATCATGCTTGTTTCTTACTATACCATTTCAAACTGATTGAATTCTTCTGCTGCGCTACTCACAAAGCTTGTCTTTTAGGCGCAAATACGAGCTTTCATTAAAGATGGAAGTGATGAAGACATCCTTAAACTGCATGTTCAGAACCCTTTTCACAGATTATTGCTCCATGGTGTTTGCGAGGTAAATATTAGTGGTTAAAATTTTTTGTTATCTGAAAAGATTGGCTAGGGTTGAATCACCATCGTCGAAAAGGAGCAGTGGTGTTCATTTCTTCGTTTAGTTAAGCGGTAGAGCAACAGCATTTGGTCGATATATAAGCAGGCAGCGTCTAAACAAATTTCAAATGAATGACAACAGAGTTACGTTTTTCAAACTCGTTCGTTACATCCCTAGATCGGAGGATTATTGGTTAGGCTTTAAGGTTTCTATATTTGGTGCAAAATCAATACATCTTTTATGTGTTTATTATCACATCAAATTTTAATCATCCAAGCATACATAAGATCATACATTATAATTACATTTTTCTCAAAGCACAAGATAACACATTATAAGTTTTTCTCTTAGAATCATCTTTCTATAGTAAGATTCTTCTTTCCTTCTATGCAAGAAGGAATCTATTTATAATTTGTTGATTAACTTAAAGCATGTATTCATTATTGCTAGATTATAAGCTACTAGTAAGATCAATCATCAATCATGCTCATTCAAGGGATCGACAATGGCGGCAATGAAACGATAAAATGCCATAAGATAATCATAATCATAATAATAATCGTCAAATTCTTCAAAAAAAAAAATTAAAAGTTGAGTTAATAATGAAGTATAATAGCAACAATGATGAATGGTCATACAAAGAGACTCACCAAATGCCATTTCAAAACCAAATCAAATGCTATGCTGCATATAGTTCTTCATTCTGAATGTTTTTATGTATAATTTAACATCTTTGGCTTAAATAAATTTTGAATTTGTGCTTCATCTTCCTCATGGCAGTATTATAACTTGATCTCCGCCACTGTGACAACAAAAGATTCTAAGTTCTCGAAGGTGACGAAGATTAGGAAGAAGAGAGGGTCTAAGGAGGAGGCTCTTCCACCCATCAGTCTGTCTCAGTTTCTGAAGTTTTCAAAGGATGGGTTCCTGTAATATTAAAATTGATATTCAGCAGTCTTTCCTTGTTTCTAATCAAAATAAACCTTGTAAATTAATTAATTATAAGCATGCAATACTCGTATTTACATTTTGCTTCGGTATACTTTTGTAATAAAATATATTTGTAGCATGTAAATTATGCACTTATCATTATAAATATGTAAGTCATCGTAACCTTGTTATGAAACTGATAAAAGCTTGAAAAAAGTGATAAATACTTGATTCCAGTATGATCTTGTGTATTTATTTACATAAAGTGATAATTTTAAAAGATATCTTCTACTTCGGTAGAATATCACTTTGCATTTTATCAGATAATTTCTAATTTTTTTTTTTTGTGTTGCTTTGAATAATTATGTTTGATTTTGATTATTATCAAGATATGATTTGTGCTTACATATTATTGTATCATATCAATTTTTTTTCTTCTGATAATTAAGAATGATGAACTTAAATTAAATGGTTAATAAGGCCTATTTGGGTTGAGTGATTATGCAGTTTATATCATATCACAATGTTATTTAGGATATTATATTTTCATTGTTGGCCTACTACATGTCGCATTAAATTAAATCAATAAGTGATTTTAAAATCCCTTAAATGCGATCCGAGATCAAATTCGTTTTAATTCGACGATTGACATTTCGCGTCGAAAAATAATTAATCGAAAAATTTTGAATCAATTAAGGATCGATGGATAATTAAAATCAAATTATCATGAAATTATCGCATATCAGTCGAAGCCGACGGCGTCTAACCCTGTTCGCCAAAATAAATCAGCGTCGTCATGAAATGTCGAAACCTATCAAACGACATCTTAGTCGAATCGGCAAAGTATCGCGAGGGTCGATTAATTTAAACGCTGACGGCGCACAATTTAGGAATTTACTCCCGTCCGACATTATTTAAACGACGATCCGAAATTGATTCGTTTGTTGGCCGCGACAACTTAAATTGACCATATTGGGTTTGTCAAAAGTAATAAAATCGCAATTAAAATGATTAACAAATGTATTATCCTCTTAATCACGCGTTAATTCTACTTCCAGCCCTCAATCGAGATGTAAACTAAAACAAAAAAAAAAAATGGGAAAAATTTTCATTCGTGACCCTAAAGTGAAGCGAGGGTTATCCTGCGGCCTCATTTTTTCACGATCTCTCGGTTTTCTGTCCTCTTGACTTCTCCCGTACGAGCTCTCTTCCCCTCTCGAGCTCTTCTCTCGGCTCCCTCTCGAGCTCCCTCTTTGGCCGATTCGACTCTCGTTCGGCATCTCTGAAGCGCCGACTCTCATTCTCCTCTTCCTTCTCCCGTGGCGAGCTCCCTCTCGGTTTTGCTCTCGGCTCTCTCGAACTTCCTCGAGTTCTCTCTCCTCTCTTGCTTTCTCCTCAGAATGACGAGTTCTCTGCTCTTTCTTCTCCAGAATCGACGAGCTCTCGCTTCTCGGCTTTCTCCAGAACGACGAGTCTCTCTCGGTTTCTCCCAGAACGACGAGCCCTGCCTCCGCCGATCAGCCGACGACGGCCTCCCCTTTCGGGTCAAACTCCTCCTTCTTCCCTCTTAGTAAATCGACACCTCCGTGTCAAGCTTTCCAACCCTAATTTTCTTTTTATGCATTTGTATTCTCAAAATTAGGCTTGGCAAAGTGAGCTTTATTTGTGCTTAAATTCATGATAGCTATCGGAAAGGGGTTTGGGATATGGCCTTAAACCCCATGTTTGCTTTTGTTATCTATGAGATTACATGCATCTAGGTTGCTGAAATTTCTGCTTGAAAGCTATATTGCCTAGATCTCACTTGCTAGCTTGCTGGAAAAGGGTTTGGGATGTTGTATGGCCTAAACCCTATGTTTACATTTTGTTATCTATGAAATTGCAAGCATGTGTTGGCTGAAATTTCTATTTGGAGGATTTCGTTGCCTAGATCTTACTTGCTAGTTTGCTGGAAATGGGTTTGAGATATTGGGAAATTTATGAAATGGCCATCTAGAAATGTGATACATGCTGAAAGCATTTTTATGGAGGGGGAAAACTATTAGCTTATCTAGAGGCATAAGGTTTGAAATTTCTTTTATCTAGATGGAATTGCATTGTTTTTGCTAGTGGGAATTGTTGAAACTACCTTTTATAATGTGGTTGAAAATATTCTATCTAAGGGGAAATCAAATATATATTATTTGATGAATATAAGGCTTGCTAAACTTTCTTATCTAAGGGGAAAATCAATTAGCTTGATGAGATATGATGCTATCCCATGAATTTCATGCTTCTACTTTGATTCAATTTATTTCATATAAAGGAAATTATATATATATGTTCTTTCATATGCAAGTTGAAATCAAATTAAACAAAAAGGATTTGGTTATACCATTTGCTATTATCTATGAGTTTCATTCTATACTGATATGTGATCATATTATCTAAAATTTATCAAAGTACCACCACTGACCCATGCACTTTGGCATGCGTGCCTTCGCCTCTCATGGCAACCCTGGGAGAGGAGGCTGTAAACTTTGATAAGCAGATAAGGATTCGTAAAACCGCTATATTATGCTAACCCATGCACTTTCGCGTGGCAAATAAACTTTTCGCGAGGTGTCTCACGACACCATAACGCCTTTCTTATGCAGGATATTATCTCCCGGCGCTCTTATGGGATGACGAGGTCAAAAATTTTAAAAAAAAGGGGAAAGGTAAAATGCTTAAGTATTTTATGTGCATATGCTTATGTGTTTCTAACTCAATTTTTTCATGTCATATGACCCATGCAACAACTATTCATGCTTATGAATGTTGAATCTTTCTACCCCTTACATGCTTAACATGTGTATGAAGTGTGATAAATAACAAATGGATTTGTACTGTGACATGTATTTGTTGATGTTGGTTCTAATACTACTTAGCTTGATATGCTATTAGACATGCTTACACATGCTTAAATACATGTTTAACATGTTATCTTTACTATATGTCCATTTTACATGATCTACACATGCATGATTATGAAACATGGCAAAAAAAAAAAAAAAAAATTGTTAAAGGGAAGGGGAGGGTAAAAGCTTACAAATCTTTATAACAACTTAGCTCTTACAAGCAGAGAACTCAAACCGTGAAATCAAGGAGAGAGGGAAAGAAATGAGAGTAGAAGTGTAAGGATTTTATGAGGGAATTTCCTTATTTATGATTTTCTAGCCTCCTCTTTCTCATCTATGGCTATCATCTGACACATGTGCATTATCATAAATTGCATGAACCATCTAAGGTGATGCCACTTGTCATGTTGCATGCACATGCATGGACATGTATGCCTCAATCCTTATCCCTTTCTTTGAAAAGGAAAGTAAAGTCTTATACTCTCTAAATTTAATGATTTGTCACTTGCCATGAGTTTGATAGGAGGTGGATTTTAATTAATCCACTTGCCTTAAATGAAATATGACATCTACTCATATTTTATATTCTTCCCTTTCAAGAGAAATAAATGGCTATGGTATATGATCATATACTTCCAAAATTTTCATTATGTTTGCTGATTTTGTTACATAGAGATTCAAATAATTGCCTATATTTATTTATTTATATGATTATATGCCTCAATTTATTTCACTCTTATGTTTCATTTTGTTACAAGAGGTGATCTTGTCAAACAATCAGCTATTTATCTTACATACATATGATTATATATCAAAATTTATTTCATCTTTACGCTTTCTTGATTTTGTTACATAAGAGGATCTGCTCAAACAATTAAGCTCATTTGGCCCATTACCTTTACATAGATTATATTTCCAAGACATTTCATTTATGTTGCTGATTTTGTTACATAATGAGGTATCTTGCTCAAAAAACAAATGCTTATTTTGCCATTACCTTATATGATCATATTCTCCAAAATTTATTTATTATGTTTGTTTGATTTTGTTACATAAGAGGTAAAATCAAATAATGCTCTAAGCCTATTTACATTACCTTATTAATCATATAAAAGCTCAATTTATTTCATTTTATGTTTGCTGATTTTGTTACATAAGAGGATCTTTGGCTCAAAAGAAATGCTTTGCTATTTTGCCATTACCCATATGATTATAGCTAAACATTTATTTCACCTTATGTTTGCATTACATAAAAATGCTAAAAATAATCTTGCCTATTTACCCATTGCATATGATTATCAAAATGATTTATTTCATCTATATCCTTGCCATTTCATTTAAAAGAGTCATGTTAAACATTTAGCATATTCTCAAAAAGATATCTATCAACTGATCAACACTGCTTGAATAACCAAAAAAGTCAAATTCAAAAAGAACAGATACATCTTCCCTGCTTGGTCTTGACCGTCCGTTAACAAAACTCAAAAAATCAAAATTGAACATACATTTCAACAGACATTTAATGTCCATACAACATTTTAAAAGAAGATACTTGTATGTATGTTGAAGTGTTCAAACAATAGGGACATGTGCAAGTTAGGTATAAATAAAAGAACAGATGCTATACTTCCTTGCTATCTTCTGACCGGTCCGTTAACAAAACTCAAAATCAAAATTTGACATCGAAACTTCAACATTACATCTTAATGTCCATGCAATTTTCAAAGAACGATATCATATGCATGTTGGAGTAATTACTAAGTCAAACATAAAGAACATGCTATATAATTTGGTCTTCTGACCGGGTCCCGTTAACAAAACCTAAAAATTTGATATTATAAAATTTCAAATTAATAATATCCGAGAAGTTAATTGCCATATAATACAAGATATGAATCAACTACAAATTCTAAAATTCAAATTCAAGAAGAAAAGTCCCAAACCCGATCCTCTATGTTCGCTAGAGTGGACAAGGTTTTGAAGGATTATACTTCGAGATATGAATTCAGCCCTCAGAAAAAAAGAGTGTATCTAATCGATATTAACCCTACGATCGAAGGGTAATTATAATTAAAATTTCAATGATAAATGATCATATATTCAAATCTAAAATCAATAAAATGATCAAAATTCAAAGAAAATATAAAAAAATATAAAAAAATGAAATTAATTATTTAAATTAAAACTAAAAAAATAAATAAAATAATCCCCCTCCAATTGTTTGTCTTCGGTGACAAATTAAGAAAACCTCACAAAGAGCTCAATGTCAAATTAAATACATAACTACCTTCACACTCAAATATTCCTAAAGCCCGTGGGACGCTGTGTCCTCTGTCCGCTGTTTTGCCGCGATATGGCACCACATAAATGGCTAAGTTAAGCTCCGACCGTGTGGTTCACGCGATATGGCACCACTAAATTACGGCCACGCTCAGATGTTCCCCAACGGCTTTTCGAAATGTGAAATGTAGAATGTATTTGGTTGGGCAAAAAAGCCCTATGTCGCTAAGGTGACTTATATTTGTCCCCTTAGACAAACTCCACCCTGTGTACAAGGACACCTGACGACGAACCCATTGTGTCGACAAGGATCCTTCGTCGTCGACCACTACCTCCTCGACTGCTAGACCGGATCGCACGGGATGACTAACCATGGGATCTTGACGGCGTCATCGCTCCCCACAAAAGTTTTAAGTTAAAATAATAAATTTCATAAGTTCTAAACTCCACTCACCGCAATTATATACTGCTCTTTAACGATTCATCGACTAGCAATCGAAAGTGCTCTCAAGATTGGGAGGGTAATTAACTATAGGGCTTGCCTATAGAAACCCGAACCAGATATAAAAAAGTTCTCACCAAATGAGAGAACTAAATCGGTAGTGTATCTACTATTCATCCTTCAAATTATCACCACACTTAAACAACTCTTCCTTTTTCCAAAGATGTAATTTTCTGATCCCACGATTTCGACTACTGGGACGTTTCTCTCTTCCATCTTTGGCTAGTCAAATCTAAGTTATAATTGCGTAGTATAAAAAAAATGAAATGAAATGAAATGAGAAATGATAAGTTAAACTTGACAACTTAAAAGTTTTCTAAATAAAGTCTTAAGTCATTTGAGATTTTATTTAGTAATGTATTTAGTATGTTTTTCTTATCATACCTATATTTTGGAAGTAAGGTGATAGTGCGCTTATTTTAATTGCTAATTTTACCTTTAAACTCCGAATGTAACACAAATACCGCCATCGCATTTCTAAGTACGCCAACATCCGCTAACGCCGTCATCAATCCGGAAGCACCGAGCTACCATCCGCTTTGGTAGTGGATTTCACCATCTTGAATGAGCAAGTTGCCGAATTTCGGTAAACTCACGCCATGTGCAACAATCTCTAAAAAAGGCTAAGTTATGACCCTACTGGGTCACTTCAAAAGAAATCATCGCCTTTGAGAGGCTGGCCTCTAAGACACCAATCATGAAGAGGGTTATCGCGACGCCTCTTTTGTCCCTCGTACAAAATCCTACCAACCATTCACCCGGAGGTATGATGTCAAGCTTCTTCATCTGAAGTTACCGAGGCAAAGAAGAAAGAAATCTTGAGCTGATGCTCAACACTTATCCTGCGGTACCAACGACAACCAACAGGAACCAAGAGTGAGTGTTCCACCCACAATCGGTTTGATAACCTTAAGTGGGTTAAACGAATGCTCTACTTTCATTTGGACCCCACAACATCAGTTCCAGCCTCCGAGGAAACCCAAACTATATCCGCGACGAGTGCATCGGGTTCTCCAAGTAGCCAAGGAGAGGACCGATGAAAAGAAAATACCAAGGTCCTTATTATGATGCTGGATCGCTCCTCCAAGGAGACCTCATCCCGAACTCAATGCCGTGACGCCGACCAATCCATGTCCCACACGGTGAACATCGGTGTGACACTTGGACCGCAGTGTGAATCCACCACCGAAAGGTCCCTGGAAGGGTAAGTAGATCCTGAGGCCTAGCCTCAAAAAAGAAATTGCTCTGAGCAAAGGCATGGCGTGACATCCGTGTGAATTCAGATCCCCCCAACTCAAATTTATCAGCGATGGGAGCCTAAAAAGAGGGCCCCAAATGATAAACATCTGACACACCTTGGAGAATCCTCCAGGGATCCCGCCATCATCAACTTCATCCCATCAAGAGAGGTTAACATCAAGCCTCTAACTGAAGAAATTTCGATTCCACACTTGGAATCAAGTTCATCGGAGACGCCGACCAAATTGTCCAAGAGGACTAAGAAGAAGAAGAGGAGGCAACGCATGAAGTAGTGTATATGGTGCAGTCATGAGCTATCCGGTGCGCCAATATCAACCCAGTCAGACAATCTCTCAACCAAGAACAACAAAATGTTCAAATAGGAAGCATCCTCTCGAAGTTCGTGAGAGGAACAACAAGAAGAAGAAGAAGAAAGGGAAGAAAATCCCACCTTCATCGATACTACCACTTTGGGCACAGACAAATTCTCGATGAAAGCCAAAGATAAAGAAATCGCCATTGAATATGAAAATGAGCTAAATGATGATGCGATGATCAATGATGCGCTTAATGCAGAGAATATCATGGCAGTCCAACACTGCCCCCCCCAAATAATCATCAAGCCTCCAAAGAATGCCGACAATCCTCCAATAAATTTGATCTCACATGCTTCAAGGGTCCAAATTGAGCAAGCAGGATTGAAATAAATGAGTCACCGACAACCCGCTTCTCGTAATATACAAACTATATCCAAGCCGTGATGCTCTCAACTTGATATTATATTGAATGAGAAGATCAAAGTGTTATAGCGGCGTGTAAAATTGGTGAGCAAAGGTCGCCATATCCCGCTGGAATATGATCAAATTCCATATCCAAAGGGATATTCAATGCCAAAGTTCAATCTATTCGACGGAATGGTAATCCCAAGCAACATCCGCCCAATTCAAAGCATCCCCGGTAATGTGGGGTAATGATGCATTATTCCGCCGTCAAGAGTTTTAACTTCGACCGCTGAATGGTACCGAGTGTCAAATGACTCGATCAAAACTTTTGCCAACTTGAAAATATGTTCGTTAAAAGATTCGCATCAAAAGACAACGATTCACCTCGCCTGAGAAGAGGAAGAAAGACGAAATCTGATATATTACGCTAAAATGAGTATGAAATGTGAACAACAATTAAGAAGAGCATGCAATTCAATTGATGGGCAACATCGATGATAAGATGGCCTTATCTTTGCATGGCTTCAATTACCACATTTCAAGAGCTTGATAGGGTGGCTAAATTTGAGAAATTAAATTTATCACGCGCTACAAGATAAATTCAAAAGAGCAAAAGCTCCATCTAAAGAAAGGTGAAACGATTTCACCTCATACAAGAAGGATACAGGTAAGCGATTAGTCTATAACGTAGACAAAAAAAAGCTACCTGTCTATCAAGAAAACCAAGTGCTCAATCCGCTCCACAACCCAAGCTCATACTTGAGGTAATGATCGAGGTCGCTTCAAGAAGCCACCGCAAACAAAAGGAGCGAATGACTCAATGGCCCCACCCTAAAAGAAAAGTTGAACAAAGAGTATTCTTTTAAAAGGGAAAGTGTGGCCAAATTGTTTAAACATGCACTCAAAGTAGGTCTCCAACTACCAGAGTGTAAAAGACCTGAAGAGGCTGGACAAGCAGATAATCCTAACTATTGTCCATATCATCGGTGCTCGCCATCTGTTGAAGATTGTTACATATTCAAAGATTGGCTAGAGAAAAAATATAAAAGAATTCACATCTGACAAAGTGTATTGGTGCGTCCAAGAAAGAATCCACCAAAGTAATCACCTCATCTCCAAGACTATCAAGCAATGATAAAAGATAAAGAGAAGTCGGTCGATGATGAAGGATGAGCAGCCTCTAAAAAAGATCAGAAAATGTTGAAGCAATTGGAAGTATGCCTGTGTATTGGAAATCACCACTGAGCCCTGCACTTGAGTTGAGACAAAACCATGTTATGGAAGGCTAGTTCATCTCACGAAAGACAGCCTAGCCAAATACCGCAATGGAAGGCTAAGAAACCTGCCAAACAAAAAAATAAACTAAATAAAAAGAAGGCAGTAGCAAAATGTTACTACTACTATTGATGGTCGCAACGTAACACAAAAGATCATCAATAATATGGAAGATTATGTACAATCAGCAAGACGACCTATCACGCTTGCAGAATTCGTTTCAAATCTTCAGATCAATGAAGAAGCAGGGGAAGAGTCAAGAACTTCCTACCGAAGTCTTGCTTGATGATGCATGAAGTTGATAATTAGAGGAACTGCTTTCCATGAAGATGAACCAGCTCACCATATCAACAAACATAAAAATAAAATCAAAGGATTCTCAATCTCTAGTCTATCATTGACGGGCGTAAGTGATGTCAAGAATCTCATCAAGATTCGATGCAAATGAAGTACAAGCTTGAGAAGTGGTCGAGTGCTACCATCTCAACAGAGGAAAGAGCCAATGAATAAAGATAAAGGAAAAGAAAAGTCAAAAAAGTTATCCCTAAGGATTCAAATAAGAAGCCTTCATCAAAAGGGATCGACTACAATATTCTATCCCATCTAAGGAAAATTCGCTTTTAGAAGCAAGCTTCTAATGTCAAGATCTCCGTAACACCTTAATTGAAGCTCTCAAAGAGCGGAAAGTTCAAGCATATTTTGTAACGCCTAACGGAGACCTTGCATGTTCAAGAGCCTCCAACCGTCACATTTTCGTAAGATGATCTAATGCTCGGATCAGAGCACAATCTCCTCAGATGTTACAAACAAAGTGATGAAATTATAATCTGGATCTTAATTGATCCCTGCCTCCGTGAATCTTATGAATTTGAGAACTCTTAGATGGCTATCTCTAGATGTACAACATCCGGGACGAGATAAAGTCATGGTTCGTTTCAATGAGAAGGAAAACTATCGTCATTCGCCCTTCCTCTTAAATTTGGAGACCCACGTAAGCTAAATTTCATGTGATCGATATACTTCATTCGAGCCCTTCTGCCCATGGTTTCATAAGTATGGCATTGTCCCATCTACATTGCATCAATGTATGAAATATACAAAGGATGGAGAAGAATGCCAAATCAGGTGACATGCAACCTTTATGGTGCATGAAATGAAGATTTATCAAGATGCCGCTTATTTCCTTCCAGGGAATCAAAGCTAACAAAACAACTAAATACCGCATCTACTTCAAAACCCATAAAAGAACAAGTTAAGAAGGGAGAAGATAAAATGAATAAAGAAAAGGAGGTTGTTCCAAATATTCCTAGGAATATAAAGAACACGTCCAAAATCAATAACACTGTCCCTCATCTAGGCAGTGATACTGAAGAAGAAGAGGAATGTGTTCCTTCTAAATCCAAAGGTCCATGACTCTTCGAGTAAAGCTCGATCGAGAAGAACATTTTGACTCGACATGAGTTCGAATCGCTTTTGAAGGTAAGGTAATGCACTTTTAAAACAATCATAGATCCATCGCCAGTAGAGACTACACTGTAGTCACCCTATTCCTCCCCAACATTTTAAAGAAATCACCCTCGAGAAACTCACAAAGTCGAGGAACCGGTGACCTTCTATACCTCCTCTCCCGAAAACACGCCGTGAAGCCTGCTTTATAAATCGGTGTCAAGAAGAGATCCCGACGGTAATGCGCTATCCAAGAAGAAGAAGCTATGCCCACAAGGATACCAAAAATATTACTCTCCAAAGATGCAAAGCCTAATGCGCAAAACATGGGGTCCAGGAGCGAGGCAAAGGACTAAGCTCTTGAAATGATGTGGTACCAAAGGTTCTCAAACCATTGGTAAGAGAAATAAACACACTACCAAAGGCCTTGGTTTCATCCAAGACAACGGTCCACAGGATATACCCGTTACGCTATGTGAATGAAGTGAGTGATGATGAGGATGAGAATTTCATTCTTAATGTTACTCACAAATAATGAAGAAGTAGGCGCAATCAAGAGCTTGAAGATGGTGGGAGGCACTACTATGGATGAACTTAAAGAAATTAACTTGGGAACTGAGGAGGATCCTCGCCCAACGTTCATCAGTGCTCTACTTCCCGAAGATAAAGTGGAAGAATTAAAAACCTTGCTATGTGAATTGTGGATTGCTTTTTGGACATATGTTGAAATGCCGCTTATCCCGACATATGGTTCACAAATTAGCAATTAAGCCGCATGCACCGCCAAGCAAGCCTCAGCGAATGAGAGAGGTTGAAGAACGTAATTGCGTAAAACCAAGAAGCTCATTGAAGGTTTTATTCGAGAAGAAAAATACCGAATAGCTAATATTGTCCCCGTAAAAAAGAAGAATGGTCGATTCAGATCAGATCGAATTCGTGGATTTAAACAAAGCATGTCCAAAGGATGACTTTCCCAGACGAATCCATGGATAACACTTCAAACCACGACATGTTCTCATTATGGACGGATCGCCGTTACAATCAAATCAAGATGGCTCCTGAAGATGAGAAGCATACCTCATTCAGGATGCCAATTGGCATATATTGCTATACAGTCATGCCCTTCGGCTTGAAGAATGCTGGAGCTACATACCAAAGAGCTATGACACGAATCTTCGACGAGTTGATTCATCAAAAAGTAGAGTGCTATGTTGATGATCTCGTTGTCAAGAGTATAGATCGCAAAGATCATCTCGATGATTTAAGGATCCTTGAAAGAATCAAAAATATGATCTCAAGATGAATCCTCGCGCGCTTTGGAGTCTTCGAAAGTTCCTTGATATGTCAGCGGTGGAGTGGGATTGAAATCGATCCCAACAAAATCAAAGCGATTGTCAAATGCCTCCTCCAAGGAGTCGCCAACTTCGCCCATACAGGACATCTCGCATTCATTAGAAGATTTATATCAAATCGTGTGATGTCACTTTGCAAAATTAATGAAGAAAGATACTCCTTTCAAGTGGACGAAGAATGTCAAGAGGCCTTGCATCAAAAGATATCTGTTGAACCCACCCATTCTTGCAGCCCAATCCTGAAAGCCTCTCATATTGTATACAGAGAAGAATCTCAGTGCTTGGCAAAGATAATGAGGAAGGAAAGGAGAATGCTCTATACTACATTATAAGGCTAATAGAGAAGCGTTTATTCTCCAATTGAGAGAAGCATTGTTTGACGTTAATTTTTGCGCCAAAAGTTACGCCATTACATGCTATCTCATAAAATTACCCTTATCTCAAGGATCGATCCGTTGAAGTTCTTGATGACAAGACTGGATGTCGCCGGCACACGATGGGTCGTTTCTTCACAATTTGATATTACATATGTTCCAAAGCGAAGGGGCAAATTCTCAGATTTTCTTGTCGCCCATCCCATCCCAGATTCATTCTTAACGATGATCTTCCCGATGAGCAAATCATGCACTATATATGAAAAGAAAAGCAACAAATGTGGAATTGTATTTTATGGAGCCATTCATTGATACACTCAACCCTCAAATCTTCCAAAGGCTCAGATCTGCCTCATCTTGATCACACCGACATACGAGACATTCTTATAAATTAACTCAACCCCAACCAACAACGTAATATGAAGCGGGTGGCGTGTTTAGGAAGCCATTTCCATGGGAGTCCGTAATTTGCAAATTTATACATTCTCAACTCCATTAATCAAGTGTTGGGCCTTTACAAAATCAACAAGCTTGAATTGGCCTACTATCACAAACGAAGTTCTCGAGCTTATGAAGCAAATTCCAAATGTCATTATGACTCGAGTCTCCAGGGCTAGGAATAGAAAGTGACCGCTTAGCTAAATTAGCTAAAGAAATGGCTAGTATGGATGACGACACTACATACTAATTAGTGCATCCAAGTCCCAGAGATAAATTTAAAATCCTCACTGGAAGAGGGTCATCAAACATAAATCAGGGTGCCTCATGTCCTTACACTCCCTTACAAATTACTTCTCAAAGTCAACAAGACAAGCTTCAAACCATTCCGATGAAAGACTTCAACCCGAGGAAGTGCCAAAACCACACAATGAAATTCTTTATAGAAGAGAAGGAAGACGAGACGCCCTTTCGACTACTTCAAGGAAGGCAAATTGCCAAGTAATAAGTCGATAGTCGCACAACTTGAGAAAAGGCTTCAATTATACTTATGTTGGCAATACTCAGATCGTAGATCCTTCAACATGTGTTTGCATGTTTGGGAATAGAAGAAGCCAACAGTAATTGTTGAAATCCATCACTTTGGTGCAACCAATCAGTCCTAAAATGGCTTTCAAAATTAAAAGAATTGGATACTATTACCGCCTATGGTAAAAGATTGTATCAATCACGCCAAGAGATGCCATGAATGTCAGGTCCACGGTAACATAATTCATCCAAATCCGCTGCATCCAACGAGCAAGCATCTCGCTTTGGCCGGGGACATGTAATTGGTCCAATTGATCCGCCATCATCAGCTGGTCACCGCTTCATTTTAGCAGCCACTGATTACTTCTCCAAGTGGGCTGAAGCTGCACCATTTAAAGAAGTTACCAACAAGTGACTAACTTCTTTACCCACAATTGTTTATAGATTTGGTGTACCATCAATCATTTCATAAATCGCACCTTCAAAAGTAGTTTATAAATTGTCGACTGGCGATAAGATTATAATCCATAATCCGAGCAAATGGCTGGCATTTAATAAAACACTAGTCAAATTGCTTAGAAAAATTCTCACAAGAAATAAAAGGGAGTGGCATACCAAACTTGGAAGCGTTATGGGCTTACCGTACCACTTACACAAACTCCTACAAAGTCTACCCCTATGCACTAGTGTTTGCAAGCTTTTGCCACTGTTGAACTACCTTCGCCCGTAGCCATTCAACAAAATCTTACCCAAGATGAGAATGCTCCTAGGATGGAAGAGAGCTTGATGCGCTGACGAGGTCGCTCCAAGCTCAAAGAAAATCTAAAGTCTATCAGCGAGGATGTCCAGCATTCGATCATACAAGACGCCCTCGAAGCTTTTCGTGAAGGAGAATTGGTCCGGCCGAGAAGACCAATCATCCCTCATCGCAGAATCATAAATTTGAACCTACTGGGAAGGACCTTTTATTGAAAAGGATATCAAGGAGGATATCGCGACTTCAAAGGTGAAGACCAATGCCGCCAATCAACTGATTTAAAGAAATATTACACATGAAAGTGTGATCGACAAATTGATTTGAAAATCTTTATTGTCAAACACTTATGAAAATTTTCATTGGAAATTCTCTTGTAACACAAGAATGCATTTCAAAATAAAATAAAATCCCTAGGCATTTTTTAAAATTTTATAAGAAAGTATCTGCCTCGTAAGTGGGGCCTTTCTTTCTCTTGGGTTGACATCGTCTGTAGATCCCCATATGCATACTCAAAATTATGTGTTCAAAGCTCAAAAAAGTCTTATTGACCAAAGAAGAAAATTTTCAAGTCCAGAACTTCAACAAACCAAGTTGGAAGGACATTTTATCATCCCACATCAAATCTAAAGGCTCGAGTGTATAAGGTCGACTCAACACGCCAAATAAGGTAGCCGAGTTCTGCACTCAACACGCCACAAAGAGACCCCATCTCGTCGAGGATAAAATCCTTCATCAATTGCTCAAGTCCACGACTGCTGGTGTATAATTCGATTCAACACGCCAAAATATGGCCAGTCAGCCAGACTGCTTACTCAACACGCCGTAGTAGGGGATCCTCCTACTTTAGTTCAAAGACAAGAGCATCCAAATCCCCAAATCTCTCCAACTTGGTGAGTTTAAGTGACCGGGACTGGAAATTATCCCTATTGGTCGTAAGGTCATCTTTCAAAATTCTACAACAAACAAAGATATCCTTACTCGAAAGCCGAAGTTTGGAATCAAAGATAAATGTAAAATCTCAACTCCTTCAATAAGTCTATCAAAGCAGAAAGCAAAGACCGAAGGAAATTCTTCTTCAGTAAGTCCAATCAAGCAAAAAAAGCGGGGATCAAGAAGCTATCCCAATGTTCAGAAAACTAAATACAAAGGGAGTTTTGTCATCAAGATGTTCCATTACATGTGCATGGATGACTCTTTGCCATTGATCCAACACAAGCTCGATGTCCGGCATTTATCCTTCTACAAGCTCAAAGCGTAGTTGTGTATAATTTCAGACGCCGACAAATCTCCAAGATTGATTTTACCCATCAAAGGCCAAGGGAAGCTGATAAAAGGAGGCACAAGATACTTAAGAGATGAAATCTTCAACAAGTCCCACAAAGCACAAAGCAGATCAAGACATTTCTATCTCATCAACTCCATCAAGTCCAAGGCACAAAGCTGACAGAGGAAATGCAAATCCCAAAGTTTGAGATGGAATCTTCCAAGTCCATCAAAGCACAAAGCAGACGAAGACATTCTTATCTCGACTCCATCAAGTCCGCTAAGGCACAAAGCCAGGACGAGGAGAAAATATAAATTTCAAGCTCTCAGGAGGAAGTCTTCAACAAGCCCGCCAAAGCAGAAAACTTAGGGTTGAAGATGCATCAAATTCTCTTGACAAGTTGATGATGACAAGTCAAATCATCTCCTTCATCTAGTCCATCAAGCACAAAACATTGGACTAATGACAACAAATACCGGTTCAAGCTAGGTTGAGCGATGAAATGCAAATGCTTGCCCAACCCAGAGTTATACCCACTTCTATCAAAGGGCAACAATCAGGTATTATCGAAAGTTGTTGAAATTACAACTTCAGCGTGACATCAAAGCAAATCTCTTGGAGATCCGCAAGGCCAACTTATTTGCAACAAACACGGTCCGCTCCATGCGCGCACCATGTTTGTTGGGGGGCATTTGTTGACCTACAACTATGTGCCACATTAAATTAAATAAATAAGGTGGATTTTAAAATCCCTTAAATCGCGATCCGAACCGATCAAATTCGTTTTAATTCGACGATTCGACGCTGCAATGCGTCGAAAATATTAAAATGAATTAATCAGAAAATTTTGAATCAATTAAGGATCGATCGGATAATTAAAATCAAATTATCATGAAATTGTGCGCATATCGAAGTCGGGAAGCCCCGACGACGTCTAAACAACCTCCGTTCGCAAAATAAATCGCGCCGTCGTCGCCGAAATGTCGAAACCTATCAAACGACATCTTCCGCGGTCGAATCGGCAAAGTATGCGCGAGGGTCGATTAATTTAAACGCGACGGCGCACAATTTAGACTTGAATTTACTTCGACCGTCGCCGACATTATTTAAACGACCTCTGATCGCGAAATTGATCGCGCCATTGTGTTCGGCACAACTGAAACAACTTAAATTGACACCCATATTGTTAGGGTTTGTCAAAAGTAATAAAATCGCAATTAAAATGATTAACGACTTCATAATTATTCTTAATCGCATTAATTCCCTACCTAATCCCGCCGCCCACTCAACCAATTGAGATGTGCCTAAGCCTAAAAAAAAAGGGGAAAATTTTCATTTCATCGGCTCAAAGCGAAACGAGGGTTATCCCTCATCTGCACCCTCTTCATTCTCTCTCGGTCATCGCTCTCCTTCTCCTCTTCTCTCATGAAGCACCTCCTCTTTTTGCATCTTGCTCTCATCCTTGACTCGGTCTCCCTCTCTGGGGTGCACACTTTCGACTTCCCCTGACTTCCGACCTTCTCTCCTCGACTCTCAGGTGGCTCGCTCTCCTCTCTCCAGTAGCCTTCAGGCCCTCCTCTGGCTTCTCAGGTGGCCGACTCTCATCTCTCGGCTTCTCAGAAGCGCCGAGCCCTCTTCTCCGTGGCTCAGACTCCCCTTTTAGAAACTCCTCCTTCTCCCTCTCTTTTTAGTAATCGACACCTCGGTTGTTTCTCTCAACCCAATTTTCTTTTTTTATGCATTTGGGTACAAAATTGGGGCTTGGCAAGTGAGCTTTTATTTGTGCTTAAATTCATGATAGCTTGCTGGAAAGGGGTTTGGGATGTTGTATGGCCTAAACCCTATGTTTGCTTTTGTTATCTATGAGATTACATGCATCTAGGTTGCTGAAATTTCTGTTTGGAAAGCTATATTGCCTAGATCTCACTTGCTAGCTTGCTGGAAAAGGGTTTGGGATGTTGTATGGCCTAAACCCTATGTTTACATTTTGTTCTATGAAATTACAAGCATGTGTTGGCTGAAATTTCTATTTGGGATTGTTGCCTAGATCTTACTTGCTAGTTTGCTGAAAATGGGTTTGAGATATTGGGAAATTTATGAAATGGCCATATAGAAATGTGATACATGCTGAAAGCATTTTTATGGAGGGGGAAAACTATTAGCTTGTTATCTAGAGGCATAAGGCTTGCTGAAATTTCTTTTATCTAGATGGAATTGCATTGTTTTAAGTGTGGTGCTTGCTGGAAACTACCTTTATCAAGGGGAATGTTGGCTGAAAATATTCCTATCTAAGGGAAATCATAATATATATTATTTGATGAATATAAAAGCTAAACTTTCTTATCTAAGGGAAAAATCAATTAGCTTGCTGCTTGATGAGATATGATGCTATTCTCCTATGAATTTCATGCTTCTACTTTGATTCAATTTATTTCATATAAAGGAAATTATATATATATCATGCCTCTTTCATATGCAAGTTGAAATCTGAAATTAAACAAAAAAGGATTTGGTTATACCACTTGCTATTATCTATGAGTTTCATTCTTGCATGCATGTGATCATATTATCTAGCTATCAAAGTTTAGGTCTCACGACCACCCACGCCTTTCTTGGCGTGGTGGTGACTCGATCTCATGGCAAATGGGAGGCCGGAGGCTTGTAAACTTTGATAAGCAGAGATAAGGATTCGTAAAGCTACTGTATATTATGCTAACCCCATGCACCTTTCTTGGCGTGGTGGTAAATAAACTTCGGTAGGTGTCTCGACACACCATGCACTTTCTTCTTGGCGTGGTGGGAACAGTCTCCGGCGACCCAAGTGGGGGATGACGGAGGAGGTTTTAAAAAAAAAAGGGGAAAGGTAAAAAATGCTTAAGTATTTTTATGTGCATATGTATGTGTTTAACTCACTTTTCATGTCATATGACACCTATGCAACAACTATTCATGCTTAGTTTGGTGAATGTTGAATCTTTCGTCCCCTTTACATGCTTAACATGTGTATGAAGTGTGACAAATAGAATACAAATGGATGCTTGTACTTGTGACATGTATTTGTTGATGTTGGTTCTAATACCTACTTAGCTTGATATCTTTATTAGACATGCTTAGAACACATGCTTAAATACATGTTTAACATGTTATCTTTACTCCATATGTCCATTTTATATTGATCTACACATGCATGATTATAGAAACATGGCAAAAAAAAAAAAAAAAATTGTTAAAGGAAGGGAGAAGGGTAAAAAACTTACAAATCTTTTATGGCCAAGCTCTCTTACAAGCTTGAGAACTCAAAACTGAAATCAAGGGAGAGGGAAAGAAATGAGAGTGTAGGAAGTGTGTAAGGATTTTTATGAGGAATTCTCTCTTATTTATAGATTTTTCTATCCCTCTTTTCTCATATGGCTATCATCTTGACACATAAGGTGTCTTGTCATAAATTGCATGCAAGGGAACCATCTAAGGTGATGCCACTTGTCATGTTGCATGCACATGCATGGACATGTGGCATCTTATTCCTTTCTTTGAAAAGGAAAGTAAAGTCTTTCTTGCCTCTTTAATAAATTTAATGAGTTTGTGTACTTGCCATGAGTTTGCATGTGAGGGAGGTGGATTTTAATTAATCCATTTGCCTCTTAAATGAAATATGATATCTATTCATATTTTATATTCCCTTTCCTTTTCAAGAGAAATAAATGGGCTATGGTATATGAATATATGGACTTCCAAGCATTTATTTATTTTATGTTTCTTGATTTTGTTACATAAGGAGGTGATCTTGCTTATCAAAAAGCCATTTTAGGCCCATTACCTTACATATGATTATATGGGCCAAAATTTATTTTCAGCCCTTATGTTTTGCTGATTTTGTTACATAAGGAGGTGATCTTGGGCTCAAAACAATTACTGCCATTTTAGGCCCATTACCTTACATATGATTATATGGGCTTCAAACAATTTATTTCAGCCTTATGTTTCTTTTGTTACATAAGGAGGTGATCTTTCAAACAAATTAAACTATTTTAGGCATTACACATATGATTATATGGGCTTTCAATTTATTTCACTTATGTTCTGATTTTGTTACATGAGGTGATCTTGGGCTCAAACAATTACATTTTAGGCCATTACCTTACATATGATTATAAGCTTCCAAATGATTTATTTCAGCTTATGTTTCTTGATTTGGTTACATAAGAGGTGATCTTGCTCAAAACAATTCTAAAAGCATGCCTATATGATTATATGGGCTTGAATGATTTATTTAAAATATCCAATTTGTGATTTAAAGAGGTCATTTGTTCTCATGAACTATTTAGCATATTCTCAACCAAATGCTTATATCTTCATCGATCAACACTTGCTTGAATAAATAAAATGCTCAAATTGATGAGAGCAGATACATCTTCCGGTTTGGTCTTGGGGCCAAGTTAACAAAACTCAAAATCAAAATTGACATACATTTCAACTAGACATTTCAATGTATACAACATTTTAAAAGAGCAGATACTTGTATGTATGTTGAAGTGTTCAAACAATAGGGACATGTGCAGTTAGGTATGAAACAAAAGAACATATACTTCGTTTGGTCTTGGGGCCGGGTCAGTTAACAAAACTCAAAATCAAAATTTGACATGAAACTTCAACATTAGACATCTTAATGTCCTATGCAATTCAAAGAGCATATGTATGCATGTTGGAGTAATTACTAGTCAAACATAAAGAAGCAGTCTTATATAATCGGTTTGGTCTTGGGCCGTCAGTTAACAAAACCTAAAAATTTGATATTATAAGAATTTCAAATTAATAATATCGAAGCTAATTACGTCATATAATACATGAATCAATGACCTTCTAAAATTCAAATCCTCGAAGAAAAGTCCAAACCGATCCTCATGTTCAAGCTAGAGTGGACAAGGTTTTGAAGGATTATACTTCTTGAGATGATGGCCGACCTCTGTAGAAAAGCGGATAGAGTAGGCAATTATCAATTAATATTAACTATGATCGAGAAGGGTAAGTATAATTAAAATTTCAATGATAAATGATCATATATTCAAATCTAAAATCAATCATAAAATGATCAAAATCCAAAGAAAATATAAAAATATAAAAAAAAATGAAATTAATTATTTAAATTAAAACTAAAAAATAAATAAAAAGTAATCCACCCCTCCGCAATTGTTTGTCTTCGGGTGACAAATTAAGAAAACTTTGCTCAGAAGCGATGTCAAATTAAATACATAACTACCTTCACTCAAATATTCCTAAAGCGTGGGGCGTGGCGTGTCCTCTGTCCGTGGTTTTGCAGCGATATGGCACCACATAAATGGCGATTACTGAGCCTCGGCCGGGTGGTTGTGCGATATGGCACCACCAAATTACGGTCCGCGCGCATGTTCTTGACTTTGCTCTTTGGTATGAAATGTAGAATGTATTTGGTTGGGCAAAAGCCTACTAAGGTGACTTATATTTGTCCCAGACAAACTCCGTCTAGGACACCTGGGCGTAACAATATGTTCTTGTCAAGGATCGCCGGTCGGGTTGGGTCGACCTCCTCATTGCGGACGAGGATGCGGAGCGGGATAATGACCATGGGATCTTGATGAGGCGCCTCATCGTCACAAAAGTTTTAAGTTAAAATAATAAATTTCATAAGTTAACTCCACTCCAACTGATTATATACTTTAATTCTTTAGATTATTGTTAATGTCAGTGCTCTCGGTATTGGGAGGGTAATTAACTATACTTGCGCTTTATAGAAACCGAATCAGAGTATAAAAGTTCTCACCAAATGAGCGAAATCTCTGAGTAGTGTCTTATCTACTATTCATTCCGAAATTATCAGGACACTTAAACAACTCTTTCCGAAAGATGTCGGTGGCGAATTTTCGGATCCCACAGCTGTATTTTGATAAATTTGTGAAGAAAAAATATTATTTTTCAATCTGACCTAATTATTGATGGTGGTGGTGGTGGTGGTGATAAGTTATTATTTTATTTTTATAAATTAAAAAAATATATTTATTTAAAAAAATTTAACTTTTTTATTACGGATTTTTCAAAACGTAGATAAAATACAGTATCACAAATAATATTGTGATGCGATTACCACCGTGCCAAATACATCTTTAATCTCTAAATAATAATAATAATTTTTAGGAACTTCTCAAACGACATTAACACCACTTTTAATATTATAATAATACAAACTCAAATCAACTGACTAAAGTTACTTCAATGATAACCGTGGAAGCAATATAAGATTAAATATTTACCAATTATTCTCGTTATAAATTATTATTTACTAAAATTTTATTTAGTCTGACAAATTTTATAGTTCTTAAATATATTTTAAAATAAATGTAATATAAGTTTTAATTGTTAGTTTCCCAAATCATTAAATCCAACTATTAATTTTATTGGTTTCTTTGGGATGAAAATTAGTAAGGAGAAGTTTTCTAATATGACATTTTGGATTTTATAAGATTGGTTTCATTAATTTGAGGTCATATTGGGTATAGAGATGGCCCTAAAATGTCTTAAATTTCTCGCAAAAACATTTCTCTTTACTAATTTTCTACAAATAAATGTCAAAATTGACGGTGGGATCAAATTGATTCAAATTTAAAGAGTTGATAAAATTAAACAATTAGAGTTTATTTAGGGTAGTTGTAGAGATTTAAAAATATAATGATAGAGTTACTTTTGAAGTTATTGTCTAAAAAATTACAAGCTCTTTTAGCCATACACAAGAAGAGAAGCTTCTAGAGAAATACAGAAAGAGAGAAAAATAAACTGGAGTACTCCAGAAAGTTCCACCAAAATCCAGAAAACTTTGAAAGAAGAATGCGTCAAGAGAACTCTAGAATAGTATGAAATACTCTAGAACCCTTATATATGCTAGGAGTGGTGTAGAACATTCTAGAACGAGTATTATAATTATTTTTTAATTTAAAAAAATCAGAGTGCAATTTTTTATCGCCAATCGAACTCAGCGAGTCAGGTTGAAAAACACAACTTTCGAACTACAGATTCTTTAAAATACAATCAGAATCGTAAAATGTATCACTACTAATGTCCCAAATGCACTATTAGACAACTTGAGAGTAAAATGAATATATTGAAAACAGCTACAAATAATTCTGAACATCTACTCATTATAAAATTCATTGTGACCAAATTTGGCTAAAATTTTCTCCAAAATATTGGGTAGGTTTTCTAAATGAGTAACAGGAAAGAGGGACTGAGAAATGGAAGAGAGAAGAAGGGGAAGAGGGAATAACGCAGTCTGATTCAGGAGTGAATTTGCACCTTCGCCAAAGATTAATCTAAAATGGAGAGAATAGATTCAGCTATCTGAGAAGCAGCGTTGGGCCGAGCAGCTCTCTTTGCCTTCTCAGACATTTCTTCCATCAGGTTATCATCACCTGCAACATATATTTGGCCAACAAAGCTGTGTCAATCTCATTGCCAATTACTAGCAATTATGGCCATTAGTTTACTTCGTTCAATGCCTTATGAGCCATGGAATTTAATTGCTCAGAATACCTCAATCTTTCTAAATATTTCTTTTAAGTTAACGTTAACTAACTTTGTTGTCCGGCCTCTGAAGCATCAAAACCAATAAATTTTGTATAGAAACTGCACATACCCAACACAGTATCGATGGCTGTTTGAAGACTGCAGGCGTCAAGTTCATCTTCTGTTAAGACATGTGCTCCTGCTAGATCTGCCATGGCATATGCATTCTTTGTTTGGTGATCATCTGTAGCAGTTGGTGATGGTATCTACATCGATAAAAAGAAGAAGAAGAGTGAATAATGAAATAAAATTACTCACACATTAGACATTAAAATCAATCTATTTCACAAGCATTTAAAGAAGCTATATGCATTAGAAACATTTGACCTGTATGAATCCTTTGAGTTCATACACAACATGCAACATATCACCGAACATCAATATTTTTTTAAGTGTAAAGTCTTATGGCTGCCAATCTTTATCCGAGGCACTAGGCGCCACTATAAATGCTCACCCGAGAGAAGTGGAGCACTGAAAATAAAAATAGAGGCATACTTTTGAAGAGTTTAAAATGATAATCACCTCATTAAATTGTTTTGGTAAAATAATGAAGTTTAAAGTTCTATTACATCCTTATTTTGAGCAGTGTGATATGGTTAAAGCTTAATTTCTGTAACCTGTAATCTTTGCTGCTATCTACATTCATCTAACATGATAATCCATGCCTCTTCCCTATCATTACGATTTGTAACACTCATCTTCCTCACTTTTTTTTTTTTTGGAGCCATTCTCTTCATCATTAAGATGTATCACTCTAAATCTTAAGTTGCTACACCTATATGTGATCCACTTGTTTTCAAGAGCACATATTTGTTTCTCCAACTCATAATTCTTACCCATGAAGAAGCTATCATTATAAAAACAGACATTTTTGAAGATTTGCCAATAAACAGAAACAAATTGAAGAAAAGTAGGATCCCAAAATGACATTAATATACCAAACATAAAAAAGGGATGAACGTGGGAGAAGAAATGAAAATTTGATTTTTAATGAATATCCATCACTCTTATGGTTGTTTTAATGTATCTAGCACCGCCATGCTCCCATACTGCATTTAGTATTTGCAAGGGATCAGGCATCATAGAGCCAAAAAGCAAGCTTTCCTGTAGAGGAGGATAAATTCTTGTCTTAGAAAGCAATTCTGGTCTCTATATTTTAATCCTTTACTGATTTACATAAAGAAAATGAATTGCATGCTGATAGGCATTTGAAATCTCAAGAACCTTACAACCAATCGCAGAGAACCTTATGTTGTTAGATAGAAAGGAAATTACCACAGGGAACTGATACATCAACACACACAAACATAGTGGATGGCACCAACAACAGAAAGATCATCTAAAGAAAAAAAAAAGTCTGCAATTGGAAGAAATAAACTAAATTAACAGGGTTCTAAATTTACCAGAATTGAAGGCTTTCCTGCTGTAAGTATCTCTGTACAAGTCATTGCTCCAGCTCGAGAAACAACCAGATCAGCAGCAGCATAAGCTAACTCCATTGCATCTAAGAACCTTCATAAATAAAAATAAGAATAAAGTTTAGAAGTCCATAAGCATAAGAACTTTGCAGTTGATTAATTTAATAAGACTCAATTGTACCTTTGTCATGTATATGTGCATCTAATATAAAACAAAATCAGATATAGCACTCAAAATTTCTTGACTAGATTTTTGCAGTGGTGATACCTTCGCATGTTTGATAAATTGTAGTTCCCTTCTTCGACATGAAAAAATTGATCATAACTCATCATATTAATGGTAGGGGTGTGTTCGAGCCGATTTTGAGCTGAGCCATAGTCGGCTCGAAATCGGCTCGAAAATCGGTAATTCGGCTCGAAATCGGCTCGTGGCTCGAAAGTTTCGAGTTCGAGGTCGTCGAATCGAGTTCGAGCTCGATCCGGCTCTGAAACAGCCGCTCGAAATCCATCGAGCGGTTCAAAATCCATCGAGCCGGTTCAAATCCAAACCAACCGCTCGAATGCAAACGAGCGCCTGCTCGCTCGTTAATTAATCTCGTCCGAATTAATCGGACGGCGATCTGTGCTCGCTCGACGGCGGGCCGCGAGCCCCGCCTGTTCGCTGATCCGCCATGAGCCGCGAGGAAGCCACGTTTTCAAGTCGGCTCGAAATAAATTCGAGCCACATTTCTGGCTCGAAAATCGGCTCGTTTGCTTCGAGCCGATCTCGATTCGAGCCCAAATTCGAGTCGACTTTCGAGCGAGCCACGATCTTCGAGCTAATTTCTCAGCCCTAATTAATGGTCTAAAATGGCAAATGAAAAGAGTACAAAATATTATTTTGTTTTGTTAAAGCAAGTAATCCTGAAACAACATTCACCAAGTGCAACGTCTAAGCCTCCATAAATGGTTGAATCTCTTATTTGCTTGTTGGTCTTCCTACTATAGAAGATTTAAATGTAATACAAGATGAATTGCTATAAGAAGAAAGCATTATAGAAAGAAAAGCTATTAATGCCAAGAGGGGATATGATGGACAACCAAGCTAACAAGACGGGGGTTTAGGGTTGTATCTAATAAGCTTCAAAAAAATTCTAAAAGAAGCTTCTGGAACATTCCAAAAGAAAATATAACCTTTCAAAATAACAAAATAATCTTCTATAAGGACAAAAGAACCTAATGGCATAAGAAATCCACCATTAGGACAGAAGAACCTTCCATATAAACTATACAACCTTCCAGGGATGGAGAGAAAATTTCACCATCAAATCCTACCATGATAAGGTCGGCTAATGCTAGAAGACAGGGTGTAATTTCAACTTCAATGGAGTAAAGAAGAAGAAGAAAATGTTAGCAATTTCATCATGCCTACCTGCAAAATGGATCTACAATGCCCTTTCTATGTGATACTTAACTCAGTTAAAGTAATCTAGAATAAGTTTATCATTAGTACTTAAAATTATATTTTAATGAAATGCTACTATGATGTAGACCTTGCAAAAGAAATAATAAGATTACATAAATCTTAAATTAACAATAATTTCATTGCTTAATTACTGATTTAGTTAATGTTTCATATTTTATTCGTTCTATTTTTAATTCAATTTCTATTACAATGACTTAATTGCTGCTAATATAATTCATTTAGATTTGCAAAAACATAATTGTATGCATGTTATTATTTTATAAGACCACCGGATTTTCAAAATTTTATTCATAAAATTATGTTGGGAATTTCTATTAAAATGAATATTAGAAAAGTCGAAATCATATTTAATGTTTACGTTAATAAAAATATATATATTTAATAATGATATTAGTAATAATTTTTAAAAATAAAATTCCGAGTGTGTTTAATTAATGGTTAATTGTATTTTAAATTATTTTGTATATTATCTTAATTAATGAATAAAAAAGCATTCATTTGATGTATTTTTTTATTTTTTTATCAATGTAATGACTAATAAATTGCAGAAAATATAATAATAATTTGATCATAACTTAGAAAGAAAATTATCTCCCCGCAAAAAACTTTCTGCATTAATTTAAGTTCAGAAAACATTAATTTCAACCAAGTAGAAATTTAAGTTCAGAAAACATTAATTTCAAACACGCTTCTCAGCTTTACGAATATTGAAATGTGAAACCGAGGTTTATATAAAATTCCGAAACACCACCGCTCCCCCAAACGAAGCCAAAGCAAAGTCATAAAATTCTTTTTTTTTTATAACGTACTTCTAATGAACGTTTTCAGAAAGCGTTAATTAAATTACCGTCTTTTCAGAAAACGCAAATCGCATCAGCGTTTTCAGAAAACGCAGAAGTAATTTATGTTTTCAGCTTCCCCGTGCCTCGTTGCTGCCCCGCGTGACCCAATCCCGCCGCAGCTGCCTCTGCTCCGCCCCGCTCCGGCCAACTCCGGCGACCGGAGATGCCGCTCGCGTGAACCATCTCCCGCCGGCTTTTGCCGACGCTCGAACGCTCTGGCCCCTCCTGCTCCTCGCGTGAACCCACCCCGGCTCACTATCGCCCCTTCCTGAAGTACTCGGCCGCCCCGCCTCTATCTCACGTCCAGGGAAGTGGCGCGCTAAGGTTACAGTCTACTCATATAAGTTCCTACTTTATTTTTTAATTAATTAAAAATGCTTAGTTTTTTGAAGTACAATTTTTAAAAAAGATTATGTTTTATATTATATATTTGAAATAAAATTTGAAAAGTAATCAAAACTTAGTTTATATATTTTTAATTTACTATTTAATATATTTAATATTACTCTATATATATTTTATATTTTATAAATTATTATTAAAAAAATTAGAAAAATAATAAATTTAAAATGAGAATAAAATCAAGTTTTTAAGAAAACGTGAATATTTTCCACGTTTTCTTGAAAATGCAATGCTGATTACAGTAACCTGTAATGTTCCTATGTAAAATTTTTTTTTTCAAAAATGTTTCATTTGTTAAATAATATATATCATAAGCTTTTTTTTTTTTAAAATTTGGCCATTTATAATTTTTTTTTTAAATGACACTATTTCTTCAAGAGAGATTATTATTATTAAGTGAAAAAATTTAAAAAAATTTACATACATAGCACATAATTCTTATACATTTATATATCTAATATCTAAAATTTGATATTTACAAATATAATATTTTTTCTATGCTTCAAAAGGTGAATTTAACTTAAAAAAAATAGTGCTATTTTTATTATAATAATAAAAATTTAGATGCTCTACATATAAATATTTATATTTAAATATTAGTTATATAAATATATAAAAATTATGAATGCCCTAAAAAATTTAGCTCAATTTGGATTTCAATAATATTATCTCATATAATAAATATTATATATATATATATTATATTATCATATAATTAATATAATATTAATATATAATATTTTAAAATTAATATATAACAGTTATATATATTAATTAAATGTTAAATAATATTATATTATTGAAGTCTAACTTAAGATTATGTGATCGCGTTTCTCACCTAATAATTTTAAAATTCTGCCGTCGCTTTGGTCAGTGTTTATATAACAATAATTAGATTGAGAAACGCAGACACTTCTTCTCCTGACGCGAGAGATCGCCATATGAATCTAAAAACCTTTCGCCTATTAGTTAGCTGTGCCATGCGAGGACGATTGAAGGAAATGATTCAATAAAGATTAAAATTTTAAATTAAATATATTTTAATTAATAATTAACAGATTAAGTATTCATAAAAAAAAAAATTTAACTTTAGGTACAGTCGTCCGATAAGTCGGCAATCCGGCCACCTTATCAGGTGCGGATGGCCCGGACGAGCAACTTTGTTTCTTTGCTTTCGCCTCCGCGTTCTCCTCAGATGCACGAGGCCCCATCGCCGCCGGCTCCACTATCATTATTCAACTTCGCCGCTCCACCATTATCAGATTCGGCGTAGCTCCACCAAAGGACATTCTATTTGGCCAGAAGTTTCCCGCCGTTGAGATCAGATTTCACCCATAAGTTTGATTTTTTTTTTTTTTTTTTTGATTCATTGCTTATTTGAATTAGCAATAATGTAGAGGAAAGTTTTTCATGTTTTTCATAATAATTCTCCTAAAATTTGTCGGTGTATGATATACGATATCGGGATTAGGTAATTTGGTGGGTCATTTTTTTTGCGCTGTTTAATTGTTAAGTGAACAATATGTATTTTTGTAACGGATTTTAGCGATTGTTAGGTTTTGTTATAACATTTCGAGCTAATAGTAGAAAAGTCGGGATCTCGCTTCCTTAATTACGTTGTGACGCAACAAATCGCTGATGATCGGGTTCATTCCAAGTTATGATGGTAGAAAAATCGCCCATGCGAAAGTGTCGACATACAAGCTTAGGAGATTTAAAACTAAAAGTGCTCGGACTCGCGTATGACGCTGATAACTTCGCATGGAGTTGTTTTCCCAGAAGGCGGATACATAGTTTGTACCGCTTGATGATAATGATGTCGCATCAGACGGACGAAGCTTCCCGCCAAACATTGATTCTTTACGTGGAAATAAAACCACAATGTACTGCTGCACCCGAAACTGACATTGATATTATGCCGCCGAATGTACACTCCGGTTATGCTCACGAAGTTCGGCCAACAATGAATCGCAACTGACTATCAATGCAAGAGATAGTGTAAGCTTTCATCTCGACATCACTGTTGGTATTTTTTATTTTTGTTTTGTATACGGTATCTTTTATTTTTTTAGAAGATGATATATGTTTAAATGCAGAACCGAGACGCCTATTCAAGCGCAACTACATGATCAACCTAGTTCATCTAGACAACTACCTGATGATGAGTATGAAATGATGAATAGTGAATCAAGCTAATCGTGATTTGATGATAGATGCTATGAGTCTTTGCTTGGTAATGCCAATTTATGCAACAACAGCATCGGTCATGATCTTATTCGGAGTCATTCTATCCAAAATTTGGCGATCAGATGTAATGAATTCCACTAATGAATGCCTCGGCTATGTCGCACAAAGACCGGAATGCGGATATTGTGTTTGATGGTCCATCCGATATCTCGTGTTTTTCGATGATGTCAAGTTCCTAGAGTTATATGAAGGTATGTTCTTTCAAATAAGAAGGAGCTTCGCCGCAGAATCGGCGATCCATTCATAATAATGCCATATCGACATATCCAATCAGAAGAATTTCACTGTTATATGTGCGCAGCATCGCAGCCCTAGTAGACCTTGCCAATGACGCATGCACTGTAGTAGAAGCAAGAGGTTGGGAGGCGCCTGGAGGTTATCAACTTTAGGTTCGCCGCACACATGCGTTTCCACCATCAGTGGTTCAGGACATCGCCAATACACTTATAAGTTTATTACTTCATAATGCCGCGAATGCGATTTCAAATTGACCAAACCCGTAGAGATCATAGGAAGGATGGAATCAACATCAAGGTCTACAAGAAGGCCCGATGCGACGTAAGAGTATTGAGAAATATTTGGCTTGGGAGGAGTCATATCGCCCCTAGTATTGTTTATGGATTCCTTATGCTCACGCCTGATCTTTTTATGATGTCATCGACATGTTTCGAGATCGCTCGATTTTTGGACCATCTATTACCGGGATATTGTCGACTGTTTCGATGGACGACGCTTCCTTTGGGCAATATCGTACGCTTCACAACCATTGGTATTGATGCAAATAACGGTCTATTTTCCCTTGCTTTTGCACTGATCGAATCTGAGAATAACGAATCCTGGCTTTGGTTCATTATGTGCCTACAGCAACTGCTGCCAATTGTTTTATCGAGAAGCGATTTATGTGTAATCTCGGATAAGCATTCAGGGTTTGTTCGTGGGTGCCGCAATGTATTTCCATGGGCTGCACATCGTCATTGCTTATAACATCTAAGGGAAAACTTTAAGAAGACAATGAGGAGAATGGGTATTGCGGATGTTGAGTTTATGTGCAAAAAAATATACTTGGCACAAAGACCGATCAACATATTTAACCGCAACATGGTCGACAAAAAATTAAACCAGAAGCATATCAGTGGTTGGTAGATATGGAGAAGTGGACATTGATTCATGATGGTGGGAAGCGTTACGGTACCATGACCATAAATGCATCAAAATGCTTTAATGGTGTACTTAAATGTGCACGGGGACTACCAATTCAAGCATTGATAACAGCAGTTTACTATAACATCATGAGTCTATTCTATAAGGCAAGTTCAATTGATTCGCATCGAATTCACCTTCTCCACCTAACCCAAACAAATTCTAAGCAAATTTGAGCAAGACTGGGACATTTCTCACGCCAATATTAACGAAATGAGGTGCAAGTGTTGGACAAGAATTGTCGCTTCCTTGAGTTGATTTCACGGAAGATCAATTCATCTCATGCGCGTACAATAACGATTTATCATATGCCGTAGTCATACCATAAGCTATTACATAGAGAATCAATCATCCGCTTATGTGAAGATACTATACCATGTCGATGTACATATACTCTTCTAACTTTCATGTTACATGATCGAAACACTGCCGTAGGCACGACGACCGGTTCAGATCCTTTGATGCCGCCTGGTCAAAGTCGCCTGGTAGTCACGCATCACGTACAAGAACACAATGGATGAGAGCGCATCACAAAGCAATCGCATGTATAATAGTTATAAATCAATCGGCCATTACCAGACATCATGACCACATAACCCTTCCAAGAAGTGAGTTTAGTTTGTGTTTAGATATATCCTAACCGAATATGCATAGTTTTTTGCAATTATATCAAGATTTTAATAAATTTTCATTTCTTCTTACATGTATGGTCGAGGAGCTTTCTGGACGGTTGACGCCAGAGGCGTATTGAGCCTTGATGGCGACCGGACCCGCACTGCAGAGGTTCATCTCAAAGATAGCCTTATTTTGCGGGTACACGGCGCACACATCCGATAATATGAATATGCTTGCTTATTTTTTTTTTGTTTCATTTCGTGTTACGTTATTGACCTAACCTTTTTCATACTACATACTTGGAGGCAAGATCTCACCTTCTTATGCTCGAGAGTGGCTCACATGCCCATTCTCGCTCGCCTCCACGACTCGGTCTTTACTGTAGCTACCGCAGACATCGACTTGACCATCACACGCCGCCAAAGATAGTTGATCTCCACCAACACATTTCAGGAGAGATGATGACATTGCAAGACGCTGCAATGATCCCTGGTGATTGACCGACCACATCATTGTCGGCCCTATTGTTGTAGGACACAGCGTGGCGAGGTGCTGACGAGTTTATAGGGGCATCCGATTCCGCCGCATTATCACCCGCTTGACCACAAAGACATTTGACATTCAGATGGGCCGCACACGCCGACTTGCATGCCACTCAGTGGTTACGTTGGACATTTTTCAAGGAGTCCTACACAGACCTCCCTAAGTTGGACTTCATCGCGAACCTATGTTTTTTCTTCTTGGGAGTTTTTTATTACCGATGTGGTCCGTGTCGAGGTGCATTTGCGTGATCTCCCATTGCTAAAGGATCTTGACACATTCAACACTCTATCTCTTGCAAACCACTTATACGAGTTGCATGAGTCTACCAGCCAAGGAGGCCAACATGGTCGGTGTCTTTAGCTACAGATCCGTCTTGTCGCATGTTGGTCGACCGACGTTACATGTCCCCTACCTAGAGATCTCGATGGCTCAAAGATTTCGTAAGGAAATTAATATATTTATAGCTTTAACATATTGACATGCAACTACCGACTTGTATATGATATTTTTTGATCGTGGAACGAGAGATATGTCGCCAAATGTCATAATATTAGATTTTAGGGATGAGTTAGATGGGCTTCCGAGCCGATACTACTTTTTAATTGTTACATCATTCTCAACAAATGTCTCAAACCATTGTCTATGCATTGACACATACAGTGACTTGGGAGCCATACGACCTTCGAGATCGAGATCGCCAAATATTTACCCGGCCGACATCTAGTAACGAAGTTCCACTGATTAGTTGGAAGAGAGTGGAGTGGCACCTTCTTGACAAAGTCTTTCGTCAATTTGGTCACTTGCCCAACACAGATGTAGCCAGAATTAGAGTCGGCGGCGAGGAAAGCAAATACATATTGGGTGCGCATTATTAGCGACATCGCCTGGGAGGCCCGCAGATCACGCTTGTTGTGATGGAAGATACTTACCACATCAATCCTCGCAGAAGACATGATCTAGTTTAGGTGTCGCGTGGCTTGGCGCATCACCCACGACGCATTACCCCCATAGCGGCGAGCATATATTAAGATAACTCTATAATTTGCATATTTTCTTTATTATTCACATATTTACGAATAACATTTTAAACCGGTTTATCAGAAGCGGCATATTTTGGAGACGAAGGATCTTTCTTTCGCCGTGATGACGCGTGGACTATCGCCGCCATCAAAGCACGAAAGCATATGATGCGTGATCCGAAGCCATGGCATATCGAGACTACAGGTCCGTGGAGTATATGTCGCGGATATGACCGCGCAGACGGCGTATACGCACGGGCCATCCACCTATGCCGATCGGATCATCTTCTTTCCAAAGAGCACCCGCCTCACCATATGGACAATGCGACGCCAAGATTGGATATCTCCTTCGCAATGGACATTGGATCAGATGATGCGAGCCAAGCTCATCAACTGCGCGATCATCCGTTGTAGCCGAGCACGGCACTATACCCAAGTATCGCGATAACCTATAGATGGCGCCGGCATAGGAGGTACTTATTTTGTATATGATATTTTTTGTTGTTCACTTTATCGATCCAGATTTGAGTTTATTTTGGCTTATGGATAAAATTTGTTTGTATCGCTTTGATTACTAGTACATGATCTATTTGTATTTTCTAGTATCATTTGTTCACCGATATTACAAATTCATGTTACATCTGCTTATCAGATCGTAAAAAAAACATCTTGTTTTTTAAAAAATTCGAGCGTAAGTCGCCTACTTATCGATGCCGACTTAAGCGCCTCATAATCGACGATGTTAACTTAGTGCCGGTCGATTATCGACATCGACTTGTGTACGCCTCGATAAAGATGATCGTCACAGCCACCTGAGGCCGCCATTTATTGGATGACTGTAACTATGTTAAAATTTTTTTTATCGATTCTAAATCTGTTAATTAAGTTTTAAAACACACTTAATTTAAAATTTTCATCTCAATAAAAGGAGGAAAATAAGGTCCGCAACGAAGTGATGATGCAGAAGGTTTAAAAAGGATTACTTACGGTGTGAGGAACAATCTGGGATGAACCTTAGCAACACTTCTGACCTCCTCGAACCACTTGGCTCCAGTCTGCCAAATAATGAATCTACTCTTATGCTTCGCCAGCATATCATAGCAAAGATCCAAGAAAGCAAGATTCATGGCGTTGGCTGAACCCCCAAGCACGAGAACCACCTGAGCTCTCTCATCCGAATTCATGTCGCCAGATTTGGGAAAGAAATGCAGCCCAGCCCCTTCGTCCTTGCCACACCATGAGGCGACGAGGGTTTCCGCAAACCACGCACTTGTCTCTGGGGAAATACTTTATACAAGCGTTGAAGGAAGATTTTTCGGCATAGTGCACGGCACTAGATTCCTTGCTCCTGGATGACGAGCATAATTCCCGAGATGATGGCGGCGAAGCAGACGGAGACGTAGGCGCCAGTACCGACGACTACTTTAGGGCGGAGGCGGGAGAGGACGGTGGCCGCGATGGAACGGAAGTTGAACCGGAAGGAGGAGGATTGAAGGCCGGGCAAGGCAGACCTTCGGAACAGGAACAAACTCGTATCCGGCGGAAGGAACAACGTCGCTCTCCATGCCGTTGCCCGTGCCGAGGAATACAATGCGGGCATTAGGGCGGATGGTGCGGAGCTCGTCGGCAATGGCGAGAGCAGGGAAGATGTGTCCACCGGATCCACCTCCAGCCAAGACTACACAAAGATCGCTAGAGGGTTCCCCGGCGGCGAGAGCATGAGGGCGTAGTTGCGGAGCACGGTTCCTTGGATGGATTGCGCTTCCAGGAAAAGAATGGCAGTTTGCCGATTTAGAGAAAGAGAGAACAGAGACGGCGGCGGCGGAGGCCATTGATGGAGTAATGGGTGGCGGGAAGGAATGAAGCCGACACTGGAGTGGAATATAGAGAGAAGGCGAAGATGATTGGAGAGGGGAACCGAGAGAGCGCTCATTTTGATTTTTAAACGTGCAGCAATAACTAGCATAATGAAATGACAGAAATAGCCCTGCTCCAGTATTGGGGAGGAAGGCTTAGGAGGGTTAAATTGTAATTTTATAAAATAAATTTATAGAAATTGGAATATGCTGTAAGAAACGAGAAACAAAGAAGGCAAAATTAAAAGAAAATAAGTGAGCTTGCATTATGACTCATATGATTAAATAATAAGATAAAAAACAGTAGGCAAGGATCATAAGAAAATTATTTAATTTATTATTTTTTTATTTTTTATAATTACATAAAAGAGCATAATCTCATACAAAATTAATAATAATTTTCACTAAAAATTAAAGATTTAAATATTTAGCAACACATCAAAAATATCACCAATATTATTTTTTTTTCTAAAATGAAACACATCTTTTTAATTTTTATATATTTTTAAAATGATTAGAGTATTAAAATGTTAAATAAATATCAAATATTATATACATATCTTTTTATTTTTTAAAAGATTTATATAATTACATATTCAATACTTAAACTTTAATTTTTACATATATAATATCTTAATCTTCAATATCACTTTCAAATAACTATTTTTAACAAAAAATAATATTATTTTTTTATAGTATCTCTTTCACATTGTTCAACGTGAAGACTAGAAAGCATAAACCAATCCACAAAAAAATTATCAACCATTATTTTATTGCACATTTATTTACTTGTAATAACAATTTATTCTTTAACTTAGATAATAAATAAATAAAAAAATAAGCTCACTAATTACAAGGATCCACTCAAGTATTTTTTTTTATTCATTTTATACATGGTAATTTCTATAAACATATAAATAAAAGTCCCTCATATTACAAATATTTGAAAAAATTATCATAAGCCTTAGAAAATTTAAAAATTTCTTTATTAGCAAGGATCCACTCACGTACAAATTTTTTTTTTTCAAATCTAAATACAATTTTATTGAGATTAAACTATAGTATAATCTCCAACTATTTGAATTAGGTCAATTTAGTTAAGCTTATCAAAAAAGCTCATTGTTTTAGAATAGACAATGTTTTGCTTGTTAAACAACTCATGTTTGAATCGTTCGTTAAATAAGTGAGTTGAACATGAATAATACTCTGTTTAATCGTGTTCGACTCATTTTAACTCGAAATAAGTAATTTCACAGAACCTAACAAAGCTTGGTCGTTGAAGTTTTTTTCATACAAAAATGAAGCACAAGTTCAAATCCTACATCCTCCACATTTTTCAAAAAAATTTTGGCTCATCTGAACATGAACCGAACACAAACAAGAGCTCAACTTGCTCATATTCGGCTTATTTGCATCCCTAAATTTAGTCCATACTATAATATTTCTCCAATCTAATCCCTAAACTACATAAAATTGATCCCAAATAATCCCACAGAGATCAATTTTATATCACAATTTATACACGAGAAATTATTTTAGATTAATTTTATAGTTAAGATTTTAGTGATACTATAACACTATATTGCCCACAAACAAATAATGGTGGCACATCACAGCCAAAGTCATATGATCCTAAAGGCTACAACCAACTCTCCTAAATAAATACATATATGTGTATGATAATATAATTCATATAAAATTTTCAATTATGTTTCATATTCACAGATACTCGGTCTTCAATTCAATATGCAAATGAAAAACACAAAAAAAAGAAAGAAAAAAAAGTAACATATGTTTACTTCTGTTCTGGAATGTAACCTAGCTCTTGAACATAGTTCAATTAAACAGACAACTGTGAGTTCTTTGTTACCAGAATAGGCTGAACTTCTTGCTATACAGTATTTCTTTTGAATGGAAAAGGGAAAATATAAAAAAAAAAGGAGGAAATTTACATACATCACATATTCTTCCCTTATATTTCACACCTAAACTTTGAATATTTCTAGACTTTCCTACAAAAAAATCATTTCAGAAAAAAAGTAACAAGGGTGGTATTTTTGATGTAATAATAAAGATTTAGGTGCTATTTAAGTAAAAATTAAAGTTTAGGTGTAAATAATGAAATGCATAAAATTGTGTAAATCCCCAAAGAAAAATACTTACTTGAGTTCACTATCTGAGACGAACTCTTCACACAGTTCAAATGCATCTACTTCTTCAAAGTAGGCTCTATGTTCATTAATGAAATCTTGAGGGAGTTTATACTCAGCAGATTCGATTCGTCTCTTCCTCTGTAAAAAGAAATAGTTGGAAGCTTACTAACAATTATAGAGATAAGAAGAAATTTATTTGGAATTCAAAGAATTTGATAAAATAATAATTCACCAAACTCATACAAAGATTTCTTAAGGCACTCTCAAGTTATCGATTGCAATGATGGCAAGCTTATATAAAATTAGACAATATATTGGCACAAATGCATATGATTAAAATATTTAGAGAAATTTGATATTATTTTTGGCATTTTAATGTATTGAATCTAGCATTATATAATAAAACATCAATGAATTTCTTGTATATTTTATTTTTATCACCTTTTAACATCTAATAAATAATCTACATATTTTATAATTACATAAACTTACCTATTTTATGAAGTTATTCTTGATGAAGATATAATGTCCACTATCAATAGTGAATATGAAATTTTTTTTTTTGTGTGGAAGGAAGGGTTCATTTTTTTTAATTGCATTTGACTTTAAAGGAGAAGACTCATTTTATGCATTTGAAATAGTTCGATGAGATAAGTAGGTTTTTCATACAACAAGCCTTTATCTCACTGTGGGGTTGACTACATGAATCCTTCTTCTAAATTGTGTCTTTAAGTCAAATTCTCATTTAATTCTAATAAAATAAAATCATTTTTTATACGACCTAACCAAGTCTTTTTAGACCCACCTCTATCAATCTAATATATCTACTCTTTTAATTAGGTCATCAGACTGCCGATATTTTGTTGACATGGAAAAGAAATAAAAAGTTCTCCCTTGTCCTGGATTAGTCATTAGAGGAAATGAATAGTAACAGCATGACCGAGCACTAGTGCCATCTGTTAGTCAACGAAAGGATGAACTAAGAACTGTGAATTGTCTTTTTTTTATGGAAAAATTAAAGGCATTTCAGAGTGTGGAATTTTATAAAAAAACATCAAACTAAAGAAAGAAGGAATTGACCTTTTTCTTCTTCTGACATGGAACAGAGCTAGTGCTGGGCAGAGAACCACCCTCTTGTTTCATCCTCCTGCATGAATAGCATGAGCCACATTGAAACTCGTGAAACTCAACTAAAAAGCATTGTTTCTTAGCTACAACTAAATCTTAAAACCCCAACAGATTCATCTCGTTGATTTAATTGCTAATTATATCCATAAGAATAGAAGCACCTAATATCGCCAGCTTTGAGGTTGTAAAAAATTAAACACAAGAAAAAAATAACATCATGTAAAACAAAAAGTGAATGTTAGAAATTACGCAATGATTTCACTTAGAAAGATCGTTTATTCTTCAAGTAGAACCAAAATATATAACTGTTCAAAAGTAAGCAAAATAAACCATAAATAGCTGGGATAAGGTAAATTTTGATGATGATGAAATTGAAACAAAACTATCGCATCAGCTTTAAGAACCAGAACAAATAAAAGCCCTGCCCAACCTGAAAAGCCGAAAAAATCAGCAAGAACCGCCAAAAATCCTTTTTTCAGCTTTAACAGCATAGTTTTCTGCTGAAGTGCCTACATGTACAAGTACTTGCATAATATACTGAAATCATAAACTCTGAATATATACAACAGTGCATGCTCACATAAGCGTCAATTATCTCTAATAAAAAAGGGAAGCATTAAATCATGGTTGCATGGATACCCAATATTTTCGTTTTTTCTCAATGGTGGACAACTGAAAGCTGAAATAGCAGAATGATCCTTCTCCATCTCCATTTCTTTGCCCTTCCTTTGAACCATATTAAGAGTAGAATGCTCATCGCTTTCAAAGTTGTCAGCATTACAAACTGGATGAAACAGAAAACCATAAAATTACCTTTGTGATGAGTATTATTTACTAGAGAATGTCAGACATTTGACTGATATTTGTTTTTTGTTTTTGCCTGCCACTCGTATGACAATGAGTAGTATAATACTCATTGCAGGTATAAATTCAATGCAATAAAATAAAAATGAAGGTATAAGTAGCTTTACTATAAGGTCTCTTATAATTGAACAATTATAAAACAAGATATCAGCGCTATGAAGAAAGAAAGAATTAAACTCCATTGCAAAGCTCAAAACATCGAGGGGAATTTTGAAATTGTGTCAAACTATGAAGGATATATGTCGTTCTTATCCTTATTTATTTCCCTTCCTTTTTTCACCATGTGTTCTTATTCTCTGCTGTTCGATTAATATGGTTGGTAGGATAATTGATAAATTTAAAACTATGCTATTATTTGTTTGGGAATTATAATAACAAGGAATATATACTTGAGATCTTCCGTGAAACAATTTGGGCTCCACTTTCATTCACAGACAGATAAGATAGTGAAGAAGAATAACTCACTTAACCTCAGGTTAAGACATATGCACTAAGGCATCAAACACCTCTTTATGTTCTTAAATATCTTAATTTTTGACAAATGTACTTCTAATAAATCATGGTTCTGTTCTAATTCTTACTTCTTTACACAATATCAAGAAAGAGTTAGTATGCAGGATTACCATGTCAGATATTATTAACTGAGCGGGTAGTTCTTTCATAAATGTCAAGTGCTTCAAAATAATTACAAAGATTCATAATCCTCCTTCTAAATTGGCACGCACTTCAGGGGGGGGGAAGAGCATCAGCCATCTCATCTTTTGGTTTAGATGCTAAGCCTTAACAACTTCATGGCAGCTTTTTCCTTTAAAAAATAAAAGGATCTATAAAATCAAAACATGAAAGAATATAATCTTGAAAGGCCACCAGAAATTTAATTTGACCGACTATAGATCTTTACGCAATTTTAGATCTCATAGCATCCAAATATTTGAATTAGAAACTTTGGAATTTAATTTTGTGAATTTCTAAACTCCATTTTGACCAAATTTATCGTTCAATGTGTGATTTAGCGAGATAAATCCAACAGTGTGGAAAAATGGCCTGGTAGAGTTCAAATGAACTTAAATTAAGTAAAAAAAAGTATTATTGGAATTCTCAAGATCACTTAGAGGGTCAAATAACTTTTAAATATTGCGTGCATATTTTTGAACAGAGCATGGCGACTAGAAGAATCTAACAAGCCCAAGAATGCCTAATTCTGATATTGCTAAATATTGTGATGTTCAAAAAAATTCAAATAATAAAACGGAATCTCCATAGAATGTCCATCATCATGACAAGAATGACCAAAACATTACTCCAAAAATAAATAAATAGGCTTCAAATGACCAAAACATTTCAGTAATTTGACATTTCGAATGAAGGTTTAGCCATGTCAGGCGATGTTACCATCTTGAATTCCTAATGTCTCTTCCCGTGTGATTCATAACTTATTTCACAGGATACACTTATTTAAGAATATTTTAAGAAACAATGAACTGAACTTATATGAAATTCGTGTTAAACAGAATCAAAATTAAAAAAAAAAAAAAAAAACAAACTAGAGATACTATCACACCTAACATCGACAAATCAAAACAAACACAAAGCCCTTCTAAAAGCTGGTAAATATATGGCATGCAAGAACAAATTAAATAGTTAGAGAGACACCCCATTCAACGTTCTCAACCTTAACAATATTTCGTATTCAATGAAGACCATAAAAAGGAACTCGAAAGGAGATGGGAATTAACCAGAGCTAGAGCTGATCTGCAAGCCTATCTGAGAAGACTCGCGTGCTTTTCCAGAAATAGGGTTTGCGGTGGCTGAACCAGCGGTGGAATTGCAGCTAGCAGAAATGACGGGCACACCGGATGAGGCGGAGGAGTTCGTGACCACCGAGGATCTAGGTCTGAGCTTGGATTTGTATGCGACGGGAGAGGAAAGATACCGAGCATTGGTGAGATCGCCTAGGGGTTTTCTTCTTGTACGCCTGCTAGACTGAGCATCCATCTAAGCTGCTGAATTCCAGGAAGTTCGAACTCAACTGAAGCGCGGATTTAATACCTATTAGCAATCAACACTCCCGCCCATTGCTACCGCCAATTTTACAGCACATATATACATATAGAATCTAAAACCTAAAAAATGTATATTTACAAATATATCATTTTACTTATGCATGAAAAAAAAAAAAACATTTTACTTTAAAAATTAAATAATTGCATTATTTTTGATGTAATATTAAAAACTTAATAATTATTTATATAAATATGAAAGTTTAGGTATTAGATATTGTGAAATTGGTATTTAATTCTTCAAAAATAAGTTCATCTTGAGACTATATCCAGCATGCATATTGTTAACATAATAACATAATACATTGGAAGAGTATAGGGGTGTAAACGAATCGAGTCAAGTCGAGTTTTGATTTAATCGAGCTAAACTTGTTTAAACCTCGTTAAGCTCGAGCCGACTCGACTCAGCTCAACCGCTCGAGCTCAACTCGATTAAAAAAAATCAAGCTCGAGCTCATTTTAAAAGCTCGAGATCCTTTAAAAAGCTTGAGAAATTATTAAATTGATAACATGATATATGATAATTATAATTTATCATTATGTAAACAAGTTCGATAATTTATCGCCAAGTTAAAAGCTGAACTCGAATAAAAATTTTCGCTTGTTTATAAACTATGGCTAGATAAGCTTGGCTCATGAGCTCGTTGTTGTGAGCTTGAGTCAACTAGTCTTGCTTGACTCAACTACTGAAAGTATAGCAATTTACAATGGCCTTGTAAGAGCCTTCTGATACTTCGGGGCTGTTTGATTGTATGCATTTGGAGTGCCCTGCATTCAAAATGTACGTATTTTAACATTTTGGGTGTTTGGTTGGAAATGAATTTTAATGTAATGAATGTATTTTGAATCATTAGAAAGATTAATTCGGTGTATTTAGAATTAGCGAGTTAGGCCAATTCAATCTGTTGGCCGATAAAGTGATCTGAGTCAACGCCGCCTCACCTGCATGCCGTTGCCGCCACACCCAGCTTTCTCGGCCGCCCCTCCGTCGCCCCTCTGTCGTAAATTGGTGGTCAGCACTTTGATTCTTTTCATTATATTTTTTTTAATGACAGAAAAAGCAGAAGTAATTTGTAAATTCAAACCAGATAAGCGTAAAATAATCGTATCTTGGATTCGTTTCTGATCGTTATTTTCGCAAATTAAATATTGGCCAACACTCATTGACTATCATAACATATTCAAATTTGTTCCTGAAATGTAGCAAAGTTTTTTTTTGGAGCTCAATCTCTTTTGAATTAGTCTTCCATAAATTTCATTTGATTTTTTTTTTTTTTTTTTTGGTTCTTAAAATTTAAAAGCGTTTGAAGCCGAGCTTTCTTTACTTATTTTATACATTTGTAAGCATTTTGTAATATCTCGTACGCTTGTTTGGAGGCAATTGCAATGACAACCTTCTCAAGTATAACTTCAACTAGGCCTTAGAATTTGTTTGGAATCAATTTTATTTTATATATTTTTTATTTTTGTTTCTATGTTATTTTTTAAAATATGATTGTTAAATATATTTTTAAAAATAAATAATATTATTTTTAATAACACTAGTAACTTTTAGATGTCTTTAAGTATTTTTAAAAATAACTATTACTATCAAATATATTTTATTTTTAATTAAAATATAAACAAATTAAAATAAAATTATAAAATATAAAATAAACAGTAAAAATGATCTCAAATGATCCCATAGTAGACGAAAAAGAGTATCTCCATGTCATTTTTCATAACAACCTTCAAGAATTTGTTTTAAGCCATCATCACTTTCATTTTTGATGCTCTAATTCTCATTTGTGAGACATGACACTTGTAAACTCATATTGCTCATCATCTCCTACATGCAAGGCTTTGATAGCACTTTGCTAGAAATTTAAGGTATGTGAAGAGAAATAGATTTCTCACAAATACAAAGAGAGAAACAAAATTAAAATAAGGGAATCACTTCATCATTAGATAATTCAAAATCTCTTAAAGGTTGTTTGGTTGATTGTATTTATAATGTAAAGTAAAATGAATGTAGTGTAAAAGAAATATAATTTATTTGGATTATTTTATGAAAATTCTATAAATAATTTCTTCTTTTTCGTTTTGGCAGTAATAAATGTAATGTAAAATATTTTTGAGATTATCGTGGCGAAATGCGTTGACATCAACGATCGCTTTAATAAATATAACGTGAAAAGTATTTTTTTGAGATTATCTGACAAATGGCATCGACGATCGGCTAATAAATATAATGTATATTTTGAGATTTATTATCGACGATCGGCACCGGGGTGGCGTGCGGCCGGGCTGCGGCAAGGTCGCCGGGGCCCGGAGGCCAGTGGGCGGCGACGGTGATGGCCGCGATTACGACGGCAGCGACTTTCGGGCCGGGTATTTAGAATTCACAAATCGTGAATTTCAAATACACCTAAAATGACCATTCTAATGCATTTCAAATATATTACAAATGCATTGAAATTTTATTTTGCACCATACCAAATACTCAAAAAATTAAATTCTTTATATTTAGTTTACTTTATACTCTAAATGCAGGCTACTAAACATTTAACAAAAGTTATCCAAGAGGTCCCTTCAATTATTTGAGTCCCAAATCCCCCTTCATCTTCACATTCAAGTATCAGTGACAGTGTCCTTTATCTATCAACAACAAAGCCATTCCCCCTTCCCTTTGTTTCACAGCAATTTTCAATGTGATACTATCAAAATACAATTTACTTCAATTATGTGAAAAAAAGTTTACAGTATCAGCCAGTCAGAGGTTATGTAATCAAAGTTAGGAGCCTCTTTTATTTCATAGGAAAGGCTGTCCAAAGCTTCATAAATCATAGTTGAGCACAAATGAGACTTATCAGCGACATAAAAGGAGTGAACCTTACCATTGATATCAATCCAACTGATGCCAGGAGTCTTTCGCAATCCTTTCGACGCCATTAGTTTCCTTACTTCTGCAACTACATCCCATCTTCCAAAAGAAGCATGAAAGTTCGAAAGAGACACGTAATGAGAAGGGTTCTCTGGTTCAGTTTGAATGAGAAACTTGCTAGCAAATTTTTGAATTTCATGGTGGTTGTGAGAAGCAGCAGCTCCAAAAAGAGCTCCCCAAATGCTAGAAGTTGGCTCTGCACGCATCGAGTTGATGAAATCCAAAGCTTCTTCTAGCTTGCCAGCTCTGCCCAACATATCAACCATGCATGAACACATCTCAGCACTTGGAATAACTCCATGATTCTTCACCATTGAACGGTAAATAATCATACCTTCTTTCACCAAACTTGCTAGGCTACAAGCAGAAAGAATTCTGACACCAGTTACATGGTCCAACATTATCCCAAGACTGTACATTCTCTTAAACAACAAAAGAGCTTCTTCCCCGATACCATGAATCCCATAGCATGAGATAATAGAACTCCAGGAGATAGCATCTTTAAGCCAGGATTCATCGTCAAAAACATTTCTTGCAGTAACCAAGCTCCCACATTTTGAATACATATCAATCAAAGCATTGTTTACAGAAGTTTCAGCATTCAAGCAATGTCTGAAGGAGAAGCCGTGAATTTGCTTTCCCTTATCTAATGCTGCAAGAGATCCAACTGCAGGGAGAACGGTTACAATAGTGACTTCATTGGGTACAATCCCATCAACATAATTCATCGAGAAGAATACTCTTAGAGCATCACTAAACCCTCCACTCTCTACATAGCTGGCAATCATAGATGTCCAGGTGAAGACATTCCTTGTGAGCTCACAATCAAACACACGCCTTCCAATCATCACATGACCGCTTTTGCAATAAAAGTTTATTAGGCAGCTCCCAACATGAAGCTCTGAACCCAATCTAAGCTCCTGCCTCACAATGTAGCCCTGTATCTGTCGACCAAAAATCATCTCAGTAGAATCTCCTCTAGTGCAGAGAGGAAGCAATGCAGAGATAGTGAATCCATCTGGCTTTACTCCCTCTAACTGCATTTCTCTTACGAGCTCCCATTCCTTACCGTTATGTAAATTGACATGCTCTGATATCAAATTATTCCACGAAGCAACACTCCGAATAGGAATATCGTCGAACACCTGTCGGGCATCATTCGAATGGCCGCATTTGAAATATAAAATCATTAGAGTGTTAGACAACACAGTATCCGAGCCAAAGCCAAGCTTTTTAACAAGAGAATGAATAGCACTTCCATTTCTGGAGTCTAAAAGCTCTGTCAAAGCTTTAGCGACAATGGCAAGGGTGTAGCCGTCGGGGGAGTCGCGGGAAACAACGCGCAATTTGTGAAATGTGGTGAGTACTTGACAGTAGCAAGAATTGTTTGAAAAGGAAGTAAGTAGAGAGTTCCAGAGGATGATATTGGGGGCGGAACAGTCGAAGAAGACGAAATGAGAAAGGGCGGGTAATCTGAAGAGGGAGTATGTGCAGATAAGCGTCGAACAGACGAAGGGATGATGGTGGAGGCCAAAAATGATGGTGCGGGCATGCGCTTCCAAGCCGGAGAGATCCTGCGCCGGCGGCGACTCCGTAGGACGCGAAGGAAGGCAGGAGAAGAGTCAGCGACGGCAGTGAAATGATGCAGCATTTATCAAGGTATCGCTGCAGAATATTGAAATGTTTTATAATTTACCATTTACGTACATAGTTTACGTATCTAACTCCTGAATTTTAATATTTATAAAACTAATATTTTTTTAACATAAAATACATTTTACTTTAAAATATTAATGATGATACTATTTTTAATATAATTATAACAAATATGATATTATTTTATAAATATTAAAATTTAGGTATTAAATATATAAATATAAAAGAATTGTGTGCTATGTATGAAAATGCCCCTAAATTCTAATATATATTCTTATTTTTTGTAATTCTAATTTTAATGTATAATTTTGAATTAAAATAAATTTTAAATAAAAGTTAAACCATTTGAAGTTTATTTTTAACAAATTTGTAGTCAAAACATGCATTTATATCAAATAAATTTAACGAGCTGAAGATTGCTCAATTATTATAATATTAAAATAATTAAATGTCCAAAAAAATTATATGATTAATGAATATTAATACAAAATGTTTAATGTTTGCTTTGATTTCTTATTAAAATGATCAAAATATTTATAAATAAACCTTCTTTCACATATTGAGAAGTTAGACTTATAAACGGCTAGTGTTGAAGCTGACTATTACCCATCAAGGCATTACCTTTCATCAATGCTAAAATCAATGTTCATCATTAATAAAGTTAATGTCTATCGTTAACACCTATCTTGATACCTCATATTAGGAGTGTAAATGAGTCGAGTCGAGTCGAGTCGAGTCGAGTTTTGACTTAATCGAGTTAAGCTTGTTTAAATCTTGTTGAGCATGAGCTCGACTCGAATGCTCGAGCTCATTTAAAAAGCTCGATATCGAACCGACAATTGATAAATAATTACGCTCATCATTATGTAAACGAGCCGGCTCAATAAGCTACCGAGCCGAGTTAAACAAGGCTCGAACTCGAGCTCAAAAATATTTCTGGCTAGTTTATGAGCTCAAGCTTGATCTCGTGGCTCAATAAGCTTGGTTCGTAAACTCATTAACGAGTCGAGCTCAAGTTCACTTGACTCCCTTACACCCTTATCCCATATCACTAATAAAGAAACACGTTGGTCACGAACACCAACTTCAAAGCCTACTTTCAACACTAACACCAACACCCTTGATCTATACTAAAAGCATTGCTTGTTGTCTATGCTAACATTAACAACCATCGTCGAAATCAATATTGACAACTCTAATGTCAATGTTTACAGTCTTTGACAAGTGAAATGCCGATCGACTCTAGTAAAGTTGATGCTCGTTGTCTTTACCAATGTAAATATTTGCCTTCTTTGCAAGATTAATGCTCTTCTTTTTGATCGTGAGTCTTCCCTTTTATAAGGAGAACAAATATGTAAAATATTGATGGTATCTTCAACACTTAAAGGCTTTTATATTGTAAAACAAACATTATTTTGTAAAATAAATTGATATATTAGCAGAATGAATTATTTCAACCAAATAAGGCATCTAGATTTGACAAATTTTTTAAAATAATTATGGTTTAAAACATAATTAGTAATTTAAGTATCTTAAAAAAAAATTTAGATGTAGGTATAGTCATCCATTTAAGGGGCGACTAGTTTACGTAGTTCACGCATGGGCACTAACGATTAGAGCTTTACGTTGCTATTTTCAGACAGCAGAACTAGTCCTGCTAAATGAGCGACTAGCTTAGGTTATGAAAAGGGGCCAATCAAACCGATCAGCCTCATTTGCGCGAGCCATTCCTACAGATTTCAGCTGAAACTCTTCTTCCTCCGTCCGATTTTGAGCCACTCCCACTCCCGCCAACACTCCAATGCCTTCCCGCCTCCATCAAGCTAACCGCCGACTATTGTGGACAACCAAGCTCCTTCGGCATCAGTTCTTATGAAGCCTATTTCCACGGCCGACAGCCTCATCCCCCGCTTCCGGCAGCCTTCATCTTCATCCGATAGCTCGAGGAACCCAACAATGGCTTCCAACGATGCATCTGGCGGCTCCGTTTCTTTTAGGGAAGTTTCTGGCGACGCTTCCGACGGCTCCATTGCTTTTAGGGGAGTTTTCGACAGCTATTTTTGTGTTTTGCAATATCGACATCTTCGAAATGTACTAAAATCTCTAATTTATTAATTTGTAATTGATTAGGTTGTATTGTTAGAATTTGGTTTAGGGTTTTAGTTTAGGGATAGGGCTTGTGGTTGTGGTTTATTTTTGAGATGTGGGACACCATGTAGATCTTAGGAGGTACTTATTGAAATGATTGTGTACGACATTAAGGAATGATGTACTATCTCGAAAGAGAAATCACCACCTTAATCATCTAATAAAGACTCTTAAGGCATGATGGGTCTTCAAATATACCAGAGATCTTTTCCCTACTTTACATGAAAAAGTAAAGTATGGTTTATTTTAAGCCGGGCTCGTTAAGTTCCCCATGAAGGCAAGCCCACATAGTTAATTACATCCTAAAGAATGAGAATTCTTAAGAATACTCTCGATTAAAGTAGATAATTAAGGTTTCAAAAGATTTCAAGGTTAAGACTATCAAAGGATTGACTATTTTAGAAAATCAAATGAGATAGATCAAGGATAATACTTATTTTTGAAATCCAAAGGGAGAAAGTAAGAAATATTCATGATACTAGGAAGCCTAGTGAGTATTCCAATCTACCATATAATTAGGTTTTATATTTTTGAAATTGAAGAGAGTTAATTATTTGAGTTGACATTTTATTAGATTGTTAGGGCTTATAATTCTACAACATAAGATTATGAAAATGCCTAAGAGGTGAGAATTTATGCTTGTAGCCTGTAAAGAAAAATAATAACCTTAGATCCTAAATCTAGGGAGCTTTGGCGAGGGCTGAAGCACGACCTAAATCTAAAGCAAAAATGGGTATATGATTTACCTTCACAAGAGAGAATAAATCACTCGACTGCTGGACTTATTACCGCATGGAGTGGCAACCAGCTAACTCCTCCTATGCTTTAAATCTATGTAGGTGAGTCTTATGCTTTGCAAGATGACTAGACTGTTATTTATTTAGAAAAAAGACTAAGCCCTTAAACTCACTCCCTAAGAGACTAGAGCATAAGTCGTATGAAATCATGACTTAATCTAATGCAAATTTTATCAAAAATTATTTGATTCTTTTGAACTCTTTATTTTGACACAGGCCATGAGATTTTGTATGCCTAAATGCATGAGAACTTGATTATGGGTCAAATCAAGAGAGAAAGGGGTGTTCTTCCATCAAAGGCTCTCACACGTTAAGCCTTCATTCTCTGGCAAAGATGGAAGCTCCCTCTTAACAAGAGTGGAATAATATGAATGCATGATATTATACATTTATTCATCCAGCTAATGGGTTGCTAAAAAAGTTATTATCTTGATTCAATTCCTAGGTTTTTATGCGAGGTTATGAGTTGTTAATTGGGGTAGAAAATTTAATTTCATCCTAAGCGCCTATCGCATCCAGGGCACACATTCAAGCATCAATCTTAAAGAAACTATGAAAAGCATGCTATTTTAATGCGCAATCTAAACACAATATCTAACAATTTTATAGACTACTGTAAAAGAATAAAAGGTCATGGTCGGTTCCACAGACACCTAAAAGAGAAAAAAAATATGAGTAACTGAGCTCTACCCTTATACAACCCGAATTACAAAAAATAATACATGCTATGTGGGTCTTCTTTTCTTCATTTCTTTCTTCTCTTTCTTTTGATTTAATTTGCTCCAAAGGCATCATAGGGCACCCTAGGGACTAAGCTTTCTGGCCACTGCTCATCCTAATCCCCCCATAACATTAATCCTAATTCTTACTACAAAATTACACCAAAAATATGCAAAATAAATGTTAGTTAAACACACCATATAACAACCTAAGAAATTATATGAATAATTTGGACTTAGCACCCCACACATGGGTAACCAAGCCCACCTGCCCTAACATGAGTTATGCTTAGGGGCTAAGCAACCTGCACAATAAACATATTTATATTTTTATTACAGCAGCCCCTTAAGCACAACCCCCTGCAAAAAATATGATTAGAATAATAACAGCCTACCATCCAGTCTACGAGGCATACACTCAAACATCCAGCCTAAAATATTACATCATAAAATAAAACATAATAGCATACATACAACGCCCTAACTTAGCACTAGAAGTGGTGACTTAGTATTCTACTTGAAGGTGTGTGATAAGACTTTACCAGTTCTTTAGTTTAAGTTTCAATTTGAGTTTGAAATTTTACCTTTGGGTGATTTCAATTTAAATGATTTAATGATTTATTTTTCATTTTATTTCACTTCTATTTGGTTAAAATGATGTTTAGATTTTCAAGAATGAAGAGTAGAGTGAATTCCATTTATAGAGGAACTCATCATTCTATCCCCAACTCTATAAAATCTTACTAAGGTCCTTAAGTATCTTAATTAGCCCATTTAAATTTGTGTAATTGATTTGATTTGATTTATTTGATTTCATTTAGAATTTAGAATTTGAGTTTGTTTAAGTATTTGATTGATTGATTTTGATTTAGATGTTTTAGTTTAATTGCATCTTGATAATTCAATATCCTTAATTTCTAATGAAGTTTAAGTTTGTTTAAATTCATGTATTTTTGATTGATTAATTTTTGAATAGATGTTTGGTTTAATTAAATCTTGATAATCCAATGTTCTTTTAAATTAATATTTAATTCTTTTCTTTGATTATGGTTATGTGACTTAATTTTATGATTTGATTTGATTGGTCATATTTATTTGTAGTTGATTAATATTAATTGAGATTTTATTTTGATTTTAAGTTCTTGTTTATCAAAGTTTGGTTTGTATTTTGATTTCAAATATTGGATAGTTAACTAGTTTATCTTATTTAAGTAGGTTTAATGAGATTTGATTTCACATAAATTGATGAGAGTCTTCCTTAATTTAATTTAATTTGATTTGATTTATTAGTCTATGGGTTTGAAGTTCAATGTGATCATGATTAATTAAGAGGTGTATTTATGTTAATTATAAAGATTTGTTTTAATAATTTATTTTAGGTTAATGATGTAAATTAATGACTAATGATTTAAATTTAAATTAAAAATTGATTGGTATTTAATTGCATTTATGTTTGATTAAGTTTAAGTTTAATATGATTAATTTGATTAACTTAATTAGCTTGTTTAAGAGGTCTGGTCAACTATTAAATTAAGTAAAGATTTGTTAAATTTTTAATTTGATTTCATATTTATTTAGGTTAATGATGTAATTAATGAGTTAATGATTTAAGTTTAAATTATGATTTGATTAGCATTTAATTTCATTTTATGTTTGATTAAGCTTAGGTTTAATGTGATTACTTTAATTAACTTAATTAGTTTATTTAAGAGGTGTGATTAATTATTAAATTAAATAAAGATTTGTTTAATTTTTAATTTGATTTCATATTTATTTAAGTTAATGATGTAATTAATGAGTTAATGATTTAAGTTTAAATTAAGATTTTTTTAGCATTTAATTACATTTTATGTTTGATTAAGCTTAGGTTTAATATGATTAATTTGATTAACTTAATTAGCTTACTCGAGGGGTGTGATTAATTATTAAATTTAATTAAGGGTTTGATTTAAGCTTAATTTTAGAGTTAGCTTTAATGTAATTTATTTAAATTAATTTGAATCATTAAGATGATGGATTAATTCATTAAGTTTGCATTAACTATATGTTTGATTAATTAAGTTTGATTAAGAGTAATTAAAATTTTAAATTATTAAATTAATTTTTAATAGAGATTTATGACTTAATTTTTCACATGTGAGTGATTTGAGTTAAGTGTTTTACTTAAATTTGATTTGATTAAAGGATTATTGTTATTATCATCATTGTCATTAAGTGAATTAATTATTTATTTCATTTCAATTAAGTTTGATTATTTATGATTAGAGTTTTATTTGATTTGATTCATTTATTATGTTTGTTTGATTTCATTAACATGCTTGATTTAGTTATTAAGTTGAAATATTTAATGGTTAATTAATTATCCTATTCCAAACATATGTGATTTAATCATATGTCAATTAAGTTTACTTTAACTTTATTTGGTTTAATTCGATTAGTATTAAATGATTATGTTGAATTGGTTTATTAATCAATTTGATTTTTTTAGTTTATTTAATGATTAATTAGTTTCAACTTATTTATACTCATTAAGGGGTTTCATATGATTAAGATTCCATGCTTAGTGTAGGTTTAGTTATACTCGTTTGACTCATGTTAAAGTTTCCTAGATTTGTTTAATTTTAAGTTTGATTTAAGATTTAATCATCTAATTGAGTTTTATTAACTTAAATAGATTTAATCATATTTAATTTAATTTCCTCTAAGGATGATATTTTTTTTGATTTGAGGGTTGATTAATGATTGCTTAAGTGCTATTTCATTTCTGATTTTGATTTGATATTTAAATTATTTTTAGATTATATTTTAATTAACTCCTTAATTGATTAAATTTTAATCTTATGTGTTTGTTTGGGGTTCATTAAGATTTAAAAAATCACATTATTTTTGTTAAAAATCCTAGATGTCAATTGAAATGATTTAAGCCATTTTAAAGATTTTTTAAATTTCTGAATTTCTATTTGATTTATTTTATTAAAATTGATAATATGAACTTCAAAATTTAATTTCTCTGAATCGAGAAGTTCTTTTCACTTGAAATTTTTATGGTTGGTATGTTTTAACTTTAATTTCAATCCCTAAAAATTTCAACTTAAATTTGATATATATTTTTGGTTTAATTAATGAAATTTTATTTTTACTAAAAATCAAATTAAGCTCAAAATACTTAGTGAAAGTTAGGGATTTTGGATTTGTTGGATTCTTCTTGGAAAGACGAATCCAACGAGCCATTGTTTGCAATTTTTGATTAAGTATTTTATTTTCTATGAAATTTTGAAGTTTTAGATAATTTAAATTAATCTTTTAAATAAAAAAAGCAACGCCGACGGAAAGACAGAACGGTCTAGAGAGGGACCCGCGGTTCACTCTAGACCATTTGATCACAGATCGGACAATCCAGATCAGATCGCGTGATCGAGAGGCCATGATCGATGAGAAGGCGCTGACAAGCCGTCCGATTATGCAACGTAACGATGGTCGCATCATAAGGCATCACGATCCATGACTCATCCGCAATCTGGATCGATAAAGTCAGCTAGATGATGAAATTTTTTAAAGGGAAAAATGAGATTTTAAAGTGAAAACTTATCCAAATGGACTTGTTTTCACATTGATTCACATCGGAAAAATTCTATTTTCTAATTGAGATGATTTAAAGTAAAAATGCAGGATTATTTAGGAGAAATTTTTAAAATCATGAGAAAATTAACATAAGATGCGAGAAATCCTAAAGTTTGCAAAATTTACCTAGGGATGGTTTGAAGATAAACGAACTCTAGTATGTGAGGAAGCTTTGGAGTGATCTTTAATAGCCTCCCTTCAGAACATCATCTCCTCTGATGTTTATCGTCGCATCGCCGGAAAAGTAACTATCTATATTTTTGAGCTCAAGAATGACTTAAAGAGGTGGGGAATGAGTTCCTTTTTTTACTTTGAGGAGTTTTTGGAGGCTGAATGGTGGTGGGAGGAAGAGGTGTGAAGCTTCTTTTGACCTCACTTTTGGAGTGAGCTCTTAACCTCTTCTTCTTAGACTTTGGACTCTTCTAGATACTAAGAACTCCTTAGTCATAAGACACTTCTAGTGATTAGGTGAACACTTAACCTAGGCCTAGAGACTTAGAAGTATTAATCATAAGATTATGCTATGCCTTAGGGGTTAAGGAAATTACCTATCCCATAACGTAAACTCAATCTAGATACACTTTCTTAAATCAAACCAGATTCAATTCTCAAACCAAATCTCAAATTCAAATTCAAATTTTGAATCTAATTTCAAATTTGACTCTAAATGATTGAAAACCAAAATCAAATTCAAATCCTAAAACTCAACCTAAGCCATATGAACCACATTCATAAGCTTAGCCAAAACTCCGTTAGATCAAATCAAAATCAATTGATCTCTTTATAAATCAATTATTCCTTCATTTATATTCACAAATATAAATGAAATCTAAATTCAAATGACCAAAATTATATCGAAAATCAAATCCAAACTCAACCTAAACCCTTTAAGCCAATTCTTTGGACTTAGCCAAATTCTATCTAGATCAAGTCAAAATCAATAAATTTTTTCTGGAATCAATCATTCATTCAATTATCTATCCAAATATAAATAAAATCTATAATCATCAAATCAAATTGAAATCAACCCGAGTCAAACCCAACCTAGCCCTTTTGACTTGAAAATTTTAAATGAGTAAAAATTCCTTAGACTCTAAATTAGTTACCATTGAATTTATATTTCAATCTAGGGCTCATATATAAGTTCAACTAAACTCGAATCAAACCAAAACCAAATCATTTGACCCGCTTAGGCCCACTTGACCCAAAGTGACCTAAATGACCCATTTGAGCCAACTTCCAATCCAACCCAAATTGGATTGAACCAAGCTCACCAAAATATCACCCTAGGATGATCAATTATGACCAATTGGGCTAAACCAAGCCCAATTGGCCATTTGATCCAAATTGATCCAAATTAGCCTAAAGGATCAAATCGGGTCAAATCATGATCTAACCCAAATTGATTATAACCAATGATTGAAGTTCATTCCAAATTGATTATTGAACTTTACCAAATCCATAATTAAATTTAATTTGATCAATTGAGCCCAATTGGTCAACTTGACCCAACCTAACGTAAATTGGCCTAAAGGGTCAGTTTGACCTAAATCTAAATTAAGTCTAAATTAATTCAAACCAAATACTGCATTCATCTTTAATTAGCCAATTGAACATGAATCAACCCATAACCCAAGCTAATTTGGCCAATTTTGGTCAAATGGGTCAATTTGACCCAATATGACCATACAACCCAAATTGGGCCAAACCCTTGAAACCAAGCCAAGACCCATTTGGGGCTGATCAAACCTGACCCAAACCCATTTAGGATCAGCCCAAAACTAACCCAACCCATTTAAATCTCTCATGGATCCTCCCCACATAGGATTCCACCCAACCTCATTTAATTCTCCCCATCACATGCACTTAACTCATCCCCAACATTTGCATTGAATGATGATCATATGACATCAAGAGAGACTTTGGAGCAAAAATTCAAGTTTTCAATCAATCCATCATCCATCTCAACCACCCAAGCAAGATGATAATCAATTTGAGCCAAAAAAATTCAAAAAATAATGGCACCATTATAAAGGAGGGAAATGAAGCTTTAAATCTCTTGCTCCCACCACCATTCAGCTCTCAAAAGCTCCCCAAAGTAAAAAAGGAACCCATCACCTACCTTTTTGAGCCATTTTTAAGCTTAAAAACACAGATAGTTGCTCTTCCGATGAGGCGACAATAAATATCAAAGAAGACGACGTTCCGAAGGGAGGCGAAGGTTGAAGATCATTCCAAAGCTTCTTCGCATACCTAGGAGTTCATTTGGATCTTCACCGTCGCCAGAAACCATCCTTGGTGAGGTAAATTTTTACCAAACTTTAGCCAACCTAGGATTTCTCACATTTTGTGTTAATATTCTTACAATTTTCGGAATTTTTTCTAGATAATCCCGCTTTTTTTACTTTAATTATCCCAATTAAAAAATAGAATTTTTTTGGTGTGAATCGATGCGAAAACGTGTCTATTTGGACAAGTTTTCACTTAGGAATCACCTTTTTTCCTTAAAAAAAAATATATTGCTATACATCCATTCGACGATGACGGATACGGTCATCGCATGGATCACTGCCTTCGGATCACTGATGATCTATACCATCCGACATGGCTTGCGCGGATGGATATCGATCGCGCGCGATCACGCGACCGGTTCGATCGATATGGACCATCCGAGATGACTCACGGATCGCTCAATCGCGGATCATTGCGAGCCATCGACGCTCGCGATATGGACCATGATCACGCGGTTCCACGCTGATCGCGACCGTCGCGATCCTTACCTTTAGATCGTGTGATTTGATCTGGGCCATCCAATATGTGATCGCACAGTCCAGAGCGAGCCGCGGGTCGCTTTTCATGGGTTGATCGATCTTCCCGCCCAACGGCTGACGTCAACGCCGCGCATATTTTCTTTTTATTTAAAAAAGAATTAATTTAAATCACCTGAAACTTCAAAAAGTCATAAAAAATAAAATACTTAACCAAAAATTACAAACAAGGCTTGGATTGTCTTCGAGAGGAATCCAACAAAAAAAAATCCCAAATTTTATTGAGTATTTTGAGCTTAATTTAGTTAGAAAAAAATCAAATTTCATTAATTAAACCAAAAATATATGTGAGATTAAGCTGAAATTTTTAGAGATTGAAATTAAAGTTAAAACACACTTACCATAAAAATTTCAATAAAAATGACTTGTGGATTGGGAGAAATTAAATTTTGAAGTTCAGATTATCCATTTTAATAAAATAAATCAAATAAAATTTCAAAAATTTACAAAAATCTTCAAAATGGCTTAAATCACTTCAATTGACATCTAGTACTCTAAAAAAATAATGTGATCTTCTGAATCCTAATGAACCCCAAACAAACACTTAAGGGTAGAGTTTAATCAATTAAGGAGTTAATTAAAACATAATCTAAAAACAATTTAAATTTTAAATCAAAATCAAAAATGAAATAACACTTAAGCAATCATTAATCAAACCTCAAATCAGAAAAATATCATCCTTAGAGGAAATTAAATTAAATATGATTAGCTAATAAAACTCAATTAAATGATTAAATCTTAAATCAAACTTAAAATTAAACAAATCAGAAACTTTAATATGGGTGAAACTAGTATAACTAAACCTACACTAAGCATGGAATCTTAATCATATGATACCCCTTAATGAGTATAAATAAACTAAAACTAATTAATCATTAAATAAACCAAAAAAAATCAAATTGATTAATAAACTAATTCAACATAATCATTTAATACTAATCGAATTAAACCAAATAAAATTAAAGTAAACTTAATTAACATATGATTAAATCACATCCATTTGGAATAAGATAATTAATTAATCATTAAATATTTCATCCTAATAACTAAATCAAACATGTTAATGAAATCAAACAAACATAATAAGTGAATCAAATCAATAAAACTCTAATCATAAATAATCAAACTTAATTGAAATGAAATAAACAATTAAGTCACTTAATAACAATGATGGTAATAACAATAATCCTTTAATCAAATCAAACTTAAGTAAAACAGTTAACTAAATCAAATCACTTTCATGTGAGAAATTAAGTCATTAATCTCTAGTTAAACAAATCCTTAATTAATCTAATAATTTAAAATTTTAATTAACCTTAATCAAACTTAATTAATCAAACATCTAATTAATGCAAACTTAATGAATTAATCCATCATCTTAATTAATCAATTAAATAAGTTACATTAAAGTTAACTCTAAAATTAAAGCTTAAATCAAACCCCTAATTAAATAATTAATCACACCCCTCAAGTAAACTAATTAAGTTAATCAAATTAGTCATATTAAACCTAAGCCTAATCAAATGCAATCAAAAGTAACTACTAATCAGAACCTAAATTAAACCTAAATCATTAATTCATTAATTACATCATAAAGAATTAAATAAATCTTTATTTAATTTAATAATTAACTTAAACTAATTACCCTTAAGCTAATCCAATTGAATAAACACCTAATTAATGCAAACCTAATGAATTAATCTATCAGCTTAATGAACCAAATTAACTTTATAAATCATTAAAATTAATTCAAATCAAACACTTAATTAATCTACCAATTAATTTAATCACACTTATTAAATAAACAATTAAGTCAATTAAATTAATCATATTAAACTTAAGCTTAATCAAACATAAAACACGCTAAATGCTAATCAAATCATAAATTTAAACTTAAATCATTAACTCATTAATTACATCATTAACCCAAATAAATATGAAATCAAATTAAAAATTAAACAAATCTTTATTTAATTTAATAATATACCTCTAAATAAACTAATTAAGTTAATTAAATTAATCATATTAAACTTAAGCTTAATCAAACATAAATGCAATTAAATACTAATCAAAACCTAAATTAAACCTAAATTATTAAGTCATTAATCACATCATTATAAACAAATATGAAATCAAATTGAAAATTAAACAAACCTTTATAATTAACATAAATATACTTCTTAATTAAACTAATCACATAATCACATTGAACCTAAGCAAACCCATATACCGATAAATCTAATTAAATCAAATTAAATCAAATTAAATTAAATTAAGAAAGACTCTCATGAATTTAATATATAATGAAATCAAATCTCATTTAGCCTACTTAAATAAGATAAACTAATCATCTATCCAATGTATGAAATCAAAATATAAACCAAACTTTAATGAACATGACAAATGGATGTGATTAAAAATAAAATCCTAATTACAAAGAATAAACCCAAGTAAAATCAAAATAAAATCTCAATTAATCTAATTTGATCAAACTACAAATAAATGAACCAAAATCAAATCAAATAAGCATAAAATTAAGTCACATAACCATAAGTAAAGAAAAGAATTAAATATTAATTTAAAAGGATATTAAATTATCAAGATTTAATAAAAACAAAACATCTAATCTAAAATTAATCAATAAAAAATACATGAATTTAAATAAACTTAAACTTCATTACATATTAAGGATATTGAATTATCATGATGTAATTAAACCAAAATATCTAAATCAAAATCAATTAATCAAATACTTAAAGAAACTCAAATCCTAAATTCTAAGTTAAATCAAATAAATCAAATCAAATGAATTACACAAATTCAAATGGGCTAACTAAGATACTTAAGAAACTTAGGATAAATAAATAGTGAGTCACAAAATGTAATTCATTCTACTCTTTCATTCTTGAAAACCTAAACATCATTTTAACCAAATAAAAGTGAAATAAAAATGAAAAATAAATCATTAAATCATTTAAATTGAAATCACCCAAAGGTAAAATTTAAACAAATTCAAACCCAAATTAAAACTTAAACTAAAGAAGCCAAGAAAGTCGCACAACTTTTAAGAATACTAGTCACCACTTCTAGTAAGTTAGGCATTATATGTATGATGTTATGTTTGTTTTGTGATGTAATATTTTAGACTATATTAGGTGTATGTTTTAGATGATGGTTATTAAATTTAATCATATTTTCTCAGAGGGGTTGGGTCGCTATAATAAAAATATAAATATTTTGTCAGTAAGTTGCTTAGCTAACCCATGCTAGGATAGTGGTTACCCATGTGTGGGTGCTAAGTCCAAATTATTCATATAACTGCTAGGGTTGTATGGTTTAGCTAACATTTGTTTGTAGGTGTAGAGATTTATTTTTCCTATTTTTGATGTAATTTTGCATTAGGAATTAGTATTAGTGCTATGAGAGATTAGGATGAGTAGTGGTTAGAAGGCTTAGTCCCTCGAGTGCCCTATGATGCCTTTGCAGCAAATCAAATCCAAAGAAAGAGAAGGAAGAAATGAAGAAAAGAGGATCCCCATAATATGTATTATTTTTTTGTAATAGGGTAAGGGAGCTCGCTACCCATCTTTTTTTTCTCTTCGGGTGTATGGTGGAACCCGACCAAGACCGGCCTTTTATTCTTTTATAGTCTATAAAATTTTGTTTAATGTTATGTTTAGATGTATTAGAACATCATGCTTTTGATAGTTTCTTTATGATTGATGCTTGAATGTGTGCCGGATGTAGACTCTTAGGATGAAATTAATTTTTTACCCCAATTAATAACTCATAACTAAAATTTTAAAACAACTATAACCTCATAAAAGCCTAGAATTAAATCAAGATAATAAAATTTTTAGCAACCCTTTGATGAATGAATGTATAATATCATGCATGCCATATTATTTCACTCTGTTAAGAGGGGCTTCCATCTTGCGAGAATGGCTTAACCTGTGAGGGCCTTTGGTGGAAGAACACCCATTTCTCTCTTGATTTGGCCCATAATCAAATTCTCATGCATTTAGGCATACAAAATCCCATAGCTTGTGTCAAAATAAAGAGTCCAAAAGAAACAAATAAATTTGATAAAATTTGATTAAGTCATGAATTCATACCACTCATGCTAGTCTCTTAGGGAGTGAGTTTAAGGACTTAATCTCCTTTTTAAATAAACAACATCCTAGCCATCTTGCAAAGCATAAGACTTGCCTACATGGATTTAAAGTGTATGAGGAGTTAGCTAGCTGTCACTCCAGGCGGTAATAAGTCCAATAGTCGGGTGGTTTATTCCCTCTTACAGAGGTAAACCATATACCCATTTTTACTTTAGATTTAGGCCGTGCTTTGGCCCTCGCCAATGCTCCCTAGATTTAGGATTTGATGTAGCTGTTTTCTTTGGGCTACAACCATAAATCCTCACATCTTAGGCATTTTCATAATCTTATGTTGTGGAATTATAAGCAAGAATCTAATAAAATATCAACTCAAATAATTAACTCTCTTCAATTTCAAAAATATAAAGCCTAATTATAGGGTAGATTGGAATGCTCACTAGTCTTCCTAGTATCATGAGCATTTTCTACTTTCTCCCATTGGATTCCAAAAATAAGTCTTCTCCTTGATCTATCCCATTTGATTTTCATTAACAACCTTAAAATCTTTGGAGACCCTAATTCTACTTTAATTGAGAGTATTCTTAAGAAATTCCCATTCTTAGGATGTAATTAACTATGAGGCTTGCCTTTATAGGAAACTTAATGAACCTAACTTAAAATAAACTCTACTTTACTTTTTATGTAAAGTAGAGAAAGATCTGTATATTCAATACCCATCATGCAGAGTCCTTATTATGATTTCCATTATAGTGGTGATTTCTATCTTTTGAGATAATACATCATTCCTTAATGTCATACCTAATCACTCAATAAGTACACTAAGATTTGTGTGTGGTGTCCCACATCCTAAAATAAACACCAGATTTTTCGACTCCACCAGGGTTCCTCTCCATCTTTAGTAAAAATTATCTTCAAGCATCGATAGTGGACTTATATTTTATATAGGCGAGACTATCATTCTTTCATTGGCACTTAACTTATTTCATCCATAAGCAAAGCTCGCCAACATCCTTTAGATTTTAGGACCTCACATGTAGTCCTAAAATCCCTATATTCCCCAATAGGTGAAAATTAAAATTAATCAAACAAAGGAGATGACCAAAATTAAGAATCTCTTCACCATTCTGATGGTGAGGCAAGGTTCATCCCATGAACAATAAGAAAATAAAATCCTTCTACAAAATAACATGTTTATCCAAAAGTACTTTTTCAAAATCCACATAATAAGAGATCTTTACACAAAAATTTGTAAGAAATTTTCAAAAAGGCACAAAACACATATAACCAAACCTCGTTTAACAAATCCTATGATTGTTACATGGAGGTTCTTTTCAAAATCAAAATCAACAATTTTTAATGTATTATTTCAAAATCACATTTTCTTTGGAAATAGCTATCCTCATCCCACATACTCAAATTTGTTGGATGGAGATTATATTTTTGAATTAAATTATAATATAAAATTAAAACTCCACTTAGCATACTTCACATGTGCTAGAGTTGAAGTTTCTACTTTTTTTGAAAAGCAATAAACCATACACACAAAAAATAGAAGTCAAGACATATTTGAACCCCCACTTGACATAACCAAATTTGTCAAATGGGAGTTTCGCTTTCCTTGGAGAAGGTAGAGAAAATTGAATTCTATTTGCATTTGTTTAATAAAACTCCTTCTTGCCAAAGTCTTAGACTTCAAAACACATTGGGAGCTCATTTGATATGTCCAAGTATATCAAATGAAAACCCCCTTTTTGAAAATCATAAGAACAAATTGAACTCCATTTAACATACCTAAGTTTGTTAAATAAGCTCATTTTCTTTCAAAATCATAAACACACTTGACTTTTACTTAACATACCAAATTTGTTAAGTGAGAGTTTAATTTTTAAAAATCATAAACACATTTGACTTTCACTTAACATACCAAATTTATTGAGTGAGAGTTTCATTTTCAAAAATCATAAACACATTTGACTTTCACTTAACATACCAAATTTGTTAATCAAGAGTTTCATTTTTAAAATCATAAACACATTTGACTTTCACTTAACATGCCAAATTTGTTAAGTGAGAGTTTTATTTTCAAAATCATAAACACATTTGACTTTTAACATACCAAATTTGTTAAGTGAGGTCTCTTTTCATTTGATGCCTATTTTAACATACCAAATTTGTTAAATAAGGAACCAATTTTTCATGTCAAACCTCTTGAGCTTTCACTTAACATACTAAATTTGTTAAGTGAGAGTCTCATTCTCAAAGAAAAAAACATATCTCAAACACATTTGGGCTTTCATTTAACATACCAAATTTGTTAAGTTGAACTCCTATCTTTAATGAAAAGTAAATTTATCTCACAATCACATTTAACTTTCACTTAACATACCAAATTTGTTAAGTGAAAGCCTCATCATCAAATACAAATAAAATACATTTGGCATCTACTTAACATACCAAATTTGTTAAGTAAGAAGCCCCACTTTCAAATCAAAATATCACACAATCAAATCTTCACAAGCAAAAATATTTCAAAAATCACAACATCTTCTTAGCATACCTAAATATGCTAAGTAGATGTCTTTCAAACTATCAATATTTTCAAACAAGATGCATAAAACATAAATATCTCTTAGAAAATCTCTCCTCAAATTTTAGAACCCCACACAACCTACCTAAATCGATTGGGTATCGATTCTAAATCAAAATCAAATGGCAAAGAATCTCCTCAATATCTAAATCTCTCCAATGAACCCCACTTAACACATTTGAATTATCGAGTGTGGGATCAAAACTCCAAAATTCTATTACTTGCGTGGAACAAATATCAAGGCATAAATCTGATATAAGTTATATTTCCATAAATGCAGACATACAACTCAGATTAGTCAGTGCAGTCTTTTTAATTTTCACACCTGGCAGCTTAGAAGTACGTGTTTACTTTTCCTTTCGGGATGGATTTGGCCTTGGATCGAGCCAGACTCTTGCAGACCCACTATGCCCACCTCATTCATTTTGGTCGAGGTTTCAAGGGGGCTAGAATCACTTGTGAGGGGACCACCCTCAGTTAGTGTGGTGATGAGTAGCGGTGCCATCAGTTGAGATGTCGACTCAGTTTCCCTCACAAGAGGAAGGCTATGGCGGTTCCTGAGTTGTAGTTCTAGTGCTAGTGCACTCGGTTCTACGCACTGAGCTAGCACCCACTGTTGGCTCCTTCCAGGGGAAGACTACCCTATCTTGAGATAGTCTCCCCACCATGAGGTTGGGTCTAGTTCTCATTGTCCCTCCTAGTAGGACTCGGCACACACAAGCAATCAGCATCATGCTGAGCTAGAAGGAGCTAGGCTTCCTAATCTGCAGAAGAGTTACCTAGGATAGTGTCTCATCTTATCACAGAGAATAAGTTTCACCCCCTCTCTGGTTTTGATGGAGAGGAAGACATTAGGAGGATCTCAATTTTACCTCTGCCCATAATTCATTTTGAGGCTCTATCGAGTGAGGAGAAGGTCATATGCGACCTTAGATTCTTATGTTGGCGGAGCTTACAAATGATCAGAGTTTGGGGCTCAATTTGATTTATGTTATGTCATCCCTCATAGTGTGGGCAGACACATCAGATAGGAGAGGGTCGGAGGCAGGTGTGTACAAATTACTAGCGAGAGAGAGGCGTGATGCATGTCGGCGCCTCGGCCTCATGAAATTTCCGATCGGCACTACCACCATCGCATAGCATTCTATTGACGGGTGCTACCCACCATAGGAGAGAAGCTCCTGCCTAGAGAAAATCGATGTTGCCTCCACCACACCGATCCACTCCTTGCCCACCATCACCTGTTCAGGTCCTTCCATCCTCCGTGTTTACAAAGGCACATAAGATAACATCTGGGGAGAAGAAAGCCCCGTTGGTGATCTAGTTATGGCCAAAGGGTCCCACTTCATCTACTCCATCGACTGAGGTGAGGGCGAGTTCCCCTACTCGACCTCCTATTTCAGTCTTGGTGATGAAGGAGTGGCGACCCCGCAACGTCGTGGTCGCACCACCACAACCACCACCATAAAAGGTAGTGACTACAGCAGTCGTAGAAGGAGAAGGGGACAGTTTTGCAGTCCCCATGATAGTGGATCTCCCCAAGGACACCACTCCACCCATGAGTAGCCACGAGAATGTCTCTTCCAGCAGTCATGACCCTCTTAGAGCTAGCACTCCAGTGATAGATGGTGTTAAGTGCATCTCCGTCAGTGAGCACAGCCCCTCCACCGGTCAAGTGTCCACACGATTAGGACTCTTTAGATGAGATCATCGCTCACTACTTTGCTGAGAAGAGGGAACTCTTCAGGGATGATTTCTCTGATGAAGAGGATGCTAGGGTCAGTTTTGATCCAGATGAGGATGATCTCTTAGAGGACTCAGCGAAAGTCCATATGATCGGCACTAAGGGTTCCCTCCTTATGGATCAGCATAGCCAGGAGGGTATTGTAGTTGAGGAAGAAGACACAGCTCATTCAACACAACACCTTCGTCAGCAACTAAGGCAAAGAGATGAGCATATCAGTAAGATGGAGAAAAGAGTTGAAGACTTATTAGCAATATTCCTAGCACTTCAAGGCCAAGCTCCATCAGTATAGCCTACTCCCTTAGAGGCCGACCACCCTAGGTTGTTGCATGTTCTAGATTGCCCAAGAGTACATCTCCCGTGGACCAGGATAGTGGCAGTCTGCATAGGAAGGTCATAGATAATACCTCTATGCCTGAAAGAGATATAAAACATATGGTGGAATAGCAAATGAAGGAAGCATTGGCACAAGCCCTAGCTCATATGTTCCAAAGGGTAGACCCTACCTAGAGGAATTCAATGTAGTCCAATATCTTAAAGGTTTTATGCCACCATCTTTCAAGATCTTTGATGGTAATGGAAACTCTCAGTAGCGTATAACACACTTTAGAGCTGGCTATTGTAATGCCGGAGGTAGTGATGCCCTTATCTTCCAACTCTTCATTTCTGATTAGGGATTTGATTGGTATGAATTGCCCAACAGTTGAAGACTTTTCGAGTTAGAGCACCTCTTCATCAAGAGGTTTCTTTGGAGCCAGAAAGGTAATTGTGGGCACCTTTGTGGTGCAACAAAATCCCAATGAGTCCTTTGTTGACTATATTCTCATGTGACAAAACTTAAGTATGAAATGTGAACCATAGCTGTCCAAATAGCATGCTATAGAAATTCTTCTCAAGAATATTCATGGCCCGATTGCTTTCATGCTTAAGGGATTTGTAATCAAAACCTTTGAGAAATTAATCAACAAGGTGGCTAGCCTATAAGGAGAAGTCAAATAGTTATCTTTTCAAGACTAATTAATCAAGCCCAAGCGCATTAGAAGAAGCTGGGTAGTAGTGTATAGACAAAAGCGAAGCGAGCTCAATATGAGAGACCTCGCACAGACCTCCATTGCCACCTCCTCTATCACCACCAGCTAACATCGACCCCATTGCCATAGTATGCCGCCTCCTCCATAATATACTCAACAACAATACTCATATCAACTGTTAGGTAGCTATTACCCATCTACTCTTACCGATAGATTGAATAAACCATATTCATTCAAGAGGGAGGTAGTTAGGAAGATCTTTAAGAATCTCTTAAAGAAACTTGACTTTCTTACGAGCCCAAGAGGCCAAGATGTGGGGAAAGAGTAATGATCCTAACTATTACTCCTACCCGCATGGTTAGTCATGTCTTGGAGGATTGTGTCACTTTTGGGTGGCAGTGCATGCAGTTAAAGCTATTGTTATCCCAAGGAATACTTGTTAGAACAACCCTCCATTCTCGAGTTATTCTTGGGATACTATCCTCTTAAGATATAAGAAGGTTGGGATATTGCCTTATCCTGAACCTCTAAAAAAGTGCTCTTTAAGATCAAGAAGCTTTCTTTACAGGTGCCTGAAGTAACTCAAATCTCTAACACCAAGGAAGATTTGCAAGTTGCCAAAGATAACTCAAAGAAGGTGTCACCCTGACTTACCTTACTTGCTGATAGCATAGCGGCTGCACGAGTCAGCACTCCATCCACCCGTTCACTACTAATTCTTCCTCCACTAGCTCTATTTTGCCAATAGGAGCATTGTATCAGTGAATAAGGGCACTATACCCCTTTCCCCGCTCACTTTATTAGATTTCTATCATGTACCTCAATCTAATAAGAAATCAATGAAGAAAGCTTTCACATACGTCTTGTCCACTTCTAATACTCTAGATTTTATACTTCTCAAAAACTCTCCGAGTCTACAAAATAATAATGATAACTCTAGTTCTGATCATTCCTCTTCTGATTTAGAAATAGATTTTTCATTCTTAAATTGGGTTCGCCCATTGAGATTGATTTGGAGTCATCTGACTCTGATGATCCCATAAGAGATGCTGTAGGTGAGCATGATGAGCAGGTAGAACTTTTAAATCATCTCAAAGTCACAAGTCAACCTCTGGTGGCAAAGTTCTACCTCTGGGTAGCACCTCGTGATAAGGGTAAGCAAATCATTGGTTCTAAGAGATAGATCTCCACAAGATGCTCCTCCCATGGATATCCTTGTGGAGGATTAAGCCAAGGTTGACTACAATGTCCAACATATCTTAGAAAAGGCCACTAAGTTAAGCATATATGAAGCCCTTATCTTATCCAAAGAGATGAGGGAATCTCTAATCAAGGCTCTTCTTAATCGAGATATGCTTAGCTTAGTGAGCACATATAGTTCACAAGTCAAATAAACCATCGAAGTTAAAATAAATAAAACGGGAGGAACCATCATATGAATCAGGTTTAAAATACTCTAATCACGATCGTATTCGATAAAAAAAATCACCTTGATTTAAAATTTTGGCTTTATAAATGCATCTAAAATATTAAAATTAATTAAATGAAAAATATCGAATCAATTAATGATCGATCAATTAATTAAAATTAATTTTTAATGAAATTACATGCATATCAAGGCTAGGAAGCCCCGACAACATCCGAACAACCACCATTCATGAAATTGATCGCTCCATTATCGTCGAAAAGTCAAAACTATCAAATGATACCTTCTACAATCAATTCAACAAAGTCTACGCGAACGTTGAGCGATTCAAATACGATGTCACATAATTTAAGCCCAATTTTACTTTGACTATCATTGATGTGGTCCAAACGACCTCGATATGAAATTGATCATAGTTGCTCGCACACAAAAAACTCAAAATTGACTTATTCTGCTTATCGGTAAATTCATAAAATTTGATGTGAAATTACATTAATTTGCAATTAGAATAATTAGTTGCTTAATTAACCTCTCTATTCCTTATCTTGAGCGGTTTCTTAAACCAATCCAATAAAGCCCTATTTTTCTGTCGCTTAAACAACTAATGTGGCTATAAATCCCTAATTGATGCTAGCTCCATCGATGTGATTCTCTCTCATATACAACCATCTTCTCTTCCTCTTGTGCGATTCTCTCAGCCGAAGCTCCTCCATCCGTCTCTCGTGAGCCCTAGCCAAACCCCCCTCTACAATTCATCTCCCTTGAGAAGTCAAACTATCGGATGAATCATTTGTCCATCCCTCTCTCACTCAAAACTAAGAAGCTCTCCCTCCCCAACTTTATCACTGCTCCTTGCACGACACACAAGCTAAGTAATCTCTCCGGTCTTCTTCAGTTTTCCCATTTTTTCTCCTCTCAAATCATGTGATTCAGCCAATTGCCCTCATTTTGATCAGATAGGCCTTCTAATTGATTGATACAGACAGCTTTGGTGACCAATTACCTTTGTCTTCTAGGGTTTTGTGTTGTCAAGAAATTTGCAGATTTTATTTTTTTTATGTCGGCTAGTTAGCATGAAAGCGTTTGACTCTTGCTTCAAGGGAATCAATAAGTCTTGAATGTTCGCAGGGAAGCTGAAATTTTTTTGATAATTGTTAATGGAAAAATATTTTGTTAATTATTGCTGGAAGTAGAATGGGGGATAAGCATTGTGCGTTAGTATTATGTTGGGTTGCCGTTAAAATCTACGGTGGATATGGTGGCATCCCAACTAATGAAGCTAGTTGGTTTTACCTACTCAACCCTCTTAAGTTACTCAACCCCAACATGGTCATCAGCTATTGCTGGAATTTTTGTAGTTACTTCGGTATCACTTTCAATGTTTCTTTTGTTCCATCACCTCTTAGCATACAAGAATCCTGAGGAGCAAAAGTTTTTAGTTGGTGTTATCTTGATGGTACCCTGCTATGTTGTTGAGTCATATGTTTCATTAATTAACCCATCGTTAAGTGTTGATTGTGGGATCATCCGTGATAGCTATGAGTCCTTTGCCATGTACTATTTTGGAAGATATCTTGTTGCTTGCTTGGGGGATGAAGATTAAAGCCATAAAAAAAATGGAGCTTTTTTTATTATTATCCAACAAAAGGAAAGTTGAAATTTTTTTGAGTGTGAACATCTTTATGATACAATGTGGTTGCCTTTATGATTCACATGATATGAATTAAATTCCATTCAGATTCATATGATAAGCCAACTTCTCATTTATGGCAAGTAATATAGCAAGGTTTCATTTTGGGAGAAGCTTATATTGCTATCCATAATCTGATCCATGTTGAAAATTATTGAAATCTAGATGTGTAATGTCTATCCTCACTTTCAATTGAATATGAAGTAAGAATGGATTGGGGCTTTGGTTTCATACTTGCTCTCTTCGCTATAGTTACTTTCAAATCAATGAATTTTAATGTAAAAATGAGAAATGGGGATGCACATATATGAAACCTAAGATTGTTATGTTTGATTTGCAAGCTTTTAAATGCATGCAAGTACTTTCTTAGCATTTCAAGTTGAAATTGAATTGAAATCTCCTATACATAACGTTTGATTTTTTGCTATTATGCATTTTCCAATTCTTAAACTATTGTTAAAATGGGGAACATGAAGGATTTTGAGTTATGTATTAGCTAAAGCATGCATTTTCCATTGTTGGATAGTATTGACTTTGGGTTTCATTTGAATGATGCGCAATATGCCACTTATGAATAGATATCATGTTGTATGAAATGAGATTCCATATGGGTGAGATATGATATTATTTTCTTCATATTACTAAGGGGTTGAACTTTACTTGTATGCAATCTAAAGTGATATTTCTTTAGTAGCCTAAGATGAGTAACATGGCATGTCTTATTGAAATGAAAAGAAAAAAGTTTAGATTTATGCTTGTCAAATGAAGTTGATTGTTTTACTTTATGTAAATTAAGCCTTACTTGAAAAATAATTATCATGTTAAAAGAGGCAAAACATGATTTAAACTGTTCTTCTTTCTATCATATCTTTTATTAAATATTGAAGCTTGCATTGACATGAACATTGACATGAAAGTGATGGGAATTGGAAGTATAGGACATGAAAAGTTTTCTTTGTGATTTAATTGCTATGTTATTTGTGAGCTTCGAGAAAGGTACCTTTTACTTTACATTCAAAGTGAGAAGAATGGAATGGTGCTCACATGTGATTAAAAGCTTATGTTATAGCTTACTATTTGAATATTCCAAATACAAAATTTAGGTGAAATGGTGATGAAAATCATGTTATAGCAAGGGGGTTTTCAGCAGTATTTTAATTTCATGCACATGTGAATGAAATTTTGTGAAAATATGCTCTGATATAAGTATCTATTCATATTATTCCAATGTGGCAGGGAAACCTGTTGCTATAAGTACCTATTCACATTATTCCAACGTATGTTCCAGCGTGGCAGGGAACTCTGTTGTTATAAGTACCTATTCACATTATTCCAATGTGACGGAGAAGCTTATGATAAGTACCTATTCACATTATTCCAATATGGCAGAGAGATATGCTATGATAAGTACCTATTTACATTGTTCCAATGCAGCGGGAAAACTTGTGATAAGTACCTGTTCATGTTATTCCAACGTGACAGAGAAATCTGTTGCTATAAGTACATATTCATGTTGTTCTAACGTGACAGAAAAATTTATTGTGATACGTACCTACTCACGTTGTTTCAACGTGGTAGAAAAATTATTTCTTTTATGATATAAGTACTTGCTTACGTTGTTTCAACATGGTAAGAAAATGCTATGCTATCTTAACCCATGCACGCCTTTCTTAGCGTGGTGGGAAAATAAACTTTTAGACATGGTGTCTCATGACACCTACCATGCACGCCTTTCTTGGCATGGTGGGAAGGCCCAGTCTCTCGAAGCAGCCCCCATATACGGGGATGATGCCGGGAGGTTGCCAAAAATTTTGGTAAACAAAAATGTGTAAAATACCTAAGTGCTTGGGAAGGAAAGTATATGCATATGTTCATTCTTACTTAGCTCGTTCATTATATCATATGGCAATTACAATATGCTCACTCATGCTTAATTCAATGGTTACTTGAATCTTCATAGCATATGATAATTACTTATTTAAAATTCTAATTCATTTTGCTTGAGTGGTGATTATGCTATATGAACGGGTGAGAAATAGAAATGTGACACCAAATGCATGGTATGATTTAAACTTTACTTTATTGTCAACTATGTCTTTATATACTAAATGAATGAGTTGTTTGAAAATAAGACATCTTAAGAGAAACAGAAGTAAAGGCCTTCTCTTAGATCTATGTTCTTGTCATGTGACATTAAAAGGAAATGATAAAAAAAGTTAAAGATCTCCTTACATGCATGTGTATGTCATATGATATTAGGAGAAAATGAAAAAAAATACAAGTGCATGTCATATGATATCAGGAGACAAATGGCAAAGCAAAGTTAATCTCCTTACATGCAAGTTCATGACAAATGACATTAAGAAATAGAAATTAATGAGATGACACAAGTCCCACTTTCATTTTTGTTCTCTCTCCCTTTTTTGGCCTCATGCTAAGAGGCTTATAAATAAGAGAGAATCCTTCTCTCATGAGACTTTACTCTCCCACTTCTCCCTTTCTTTTTTCCTTACAAAGTCTATTGCAAATCTAAGTTTCATAAGAGAGTGTTCATCCATCTTTCAAAGGAAGAGCTCCCCAACACTCAAGTTTGTTCTTATCATAGCATATCAATTTACTTAGGCAGAGGGAAAATAATCATGTCATAATCATATGCTTAGTTATAATACAAGATGGGCTTATTTAAGCATTCAAATGAATGAGATTCTACATATGCTTATGATCAATCTTACATTTAAGCTTAATGTCTTATGATTTGTACAAATATTCAAGGAAATTAAATCGAAGCATGAATCATGAATCATTCTTACATATGAGTTCATAGTTTTTGGGCTTCATGCTAAAATTCCTAGTGAAATGATTCATTGTGCATATTCAAAGTGTTATCACATTCTATTCAATTTGAATGTCTTTGAAATATGCAGATTAAATGAAATCTATGCTCACTTTATGAAGCAATTTTTTTTTTTTGCTTAACCATTTGATTCATGCAAATACTTGAAAGAATCAAATTCATTCTCTACAGAATAGATGCATGCTTGATTTGTTAAAGAACAGATACATGCTTGATTTAGGATAAGTGGTTGAAAGAACCAAGCCTATATCATCTAGAACAGACAATCACTTAGTTTGTAATGTGTATTCACATTCTTATAGAACAGACTTTCACTTGATTCATGCAAGCATGTGAAAGAGTCAATGCATATATTATAGATAGATCTATACTTCTCATGACAAATAACTGAAAGAGTCAACTCATGTCTTATAGTCTTATAGAACAGACCTCTACTTGATTTATAACAAACACTTGAAAGGGTCAAATTCATATTTGACAGAATATATCTACATTTGATTTATGATTTTAGGTATCAAAGCCTATGCTTGTAATTTAACATTTATGTCATGTCAACCATCAATGCTTCAACTCAGACATCTAAATATTCATACAATATTTTTAAAAAGAATAGATACCTGTATGTATGTTAAAGTATTCATTAGATCAAATATATAGAAATATATGCAAGTTATATGCAAAATGAAAGAACAAATGCTACAATCCCTAGTTTGGTCTTAGGACTGGGTCCGGGTTAACAAAACCTAAAAATCTGATATTATAAGAATTTTAAGCTAATAATATCTGAGAAGCTATTTCTGTCATATAATTGCAAAATATGAATCTATTAACATAGCTTCTGAAGTTCAAGCCCTCAAGAGGAAAAGTCCTAAACCTGATCCTCTATGTTCAAGCTAGAGTTAACAAGGTTTGAAAGATTATACTTCTTGAGATAATGAATTTAGACCCGATCCTCTGTAGAAAAAAATGTAGAGTAGACAAGGTCTATTAATCGATATTAGTCCTATGATCGAGAAAGGAAATTATTATTAAAATTCAAATAATCAAATATCATATATTCAAATCTTAATCAATCATAAAATGATCAAAATTCAAATAAAATAACAAAATATAAATGAAATGAAATTAATTATTTAAATTAAAACTTAAAATCAATCCACCCCTCCGTAACAGTTTATTTAGGGGTGACAAATCATTAAAACTTTTGCTCATAAAGAGCTAATGTCAAATCAAATGCATAACTATCTTCACACTCAAATAATCTTAAGCCCAAAAGGACGTGGCCCGTGTCCTCTGTCCATGTGATTTTACCATAAAATGACACCACATAAATGGCAGTTACGACCAGAGCCCTTTGACCGGGTGGTTCACTGTGATATGACACCACTAAATTATGATCACAGCCACATCCCATATGTTCCCCAATGGCTTTGCTCTTTGAGCTGTAAAATATAAAATGTATTTGATTGGGAAAAAAGCCCTATGTTAGCTGTGAGTAGTGTCTCATTTACTATTCATCTACCTTCTAAAAATTACATCAATATTAAAATAACTCTTTTCATCCAAAAGAGATCGATGGCAAATTTTTGGATCTCACACCCAGCTGACTGCTACTGAGGAGAAAGCTCACAATTCAGAGGACACTCTAGGAGTCACATTCAGTGATGAAGACTTGCTTTCTGGGAGCGACCAAGCACAACCGCCCTCTTTACATTACAGTGTATATTAGAAGATACATGATATCCAGAGTTCTTGTTGACCGTGTCGGTGAATATATGAGTCTAAAACCCTAAACTTCAAGGATTGACATCTCAAACTTTCAAAAGAGAGGATGATGATATTATTCAATGAATAAGGAGAGGGCTTTAGGCTCTATAGTGTTATAATAAGTAGATGATTGGAAGACTACCATTAAGTTTCATATTATAGACTGGATATATCTTTCAATGCTTTGCTTGGGAGGCGTGGATACATGAGAACAACATGGTTCCATTCTCTCTACACTAGTGCATGAAGTTCATGAGGGGTGGGATTGAATACTGCATCAAAAGAGATCTTAAGCCATTCACAGTTCATGAGGTCAGAATGTATCAGGATACAACCTACTATCTCCCTCAAAATCAACAAGTCTACTCTCGTGAACTTAGCAAAAGTTCAAAAATAAAAGAAAAAGAAAAAGATAAAGATAAAAAAAAAGAAAAAATGAAATGAGAAAGAAAATAAAAGGGAGCGAGAAATAGACTCGGAGGAGAAAGTAGAGCCTGACATTAGATTCCACCCACAGTTCGTTACTCCATTTGAACATATGGGTAGGATGACTCGACCTCTACCAGGCAAAGGAAGAGGCATATCCAGAGACATGCCTAGGGATGGTAGACGTCCTTATTGGCCATCCAATAGGAGTTATGTCCTGCTACTAAGACTGCACCTATTATCTATATAAACTTAGAATTTAGTTTAGAGGATGACTCATATATGATTAGTATACTAGCTAGCACTTCTAGATAGTAGATCCCTATGCAAGTGACAGTTGAGCCAGACAATGATGAAGACTAGGCTCATAAGCAAAGCATAAGTGTATCCAAGTCTATATGTGAAACAGTGAAGCATCAGTTGGGAACTTCAGCTCTAACCCCACTTTTCTCGCAAAAAATTGAGGGTTTGGTAGTTAAGGAAGCCCCTAAGTTTTCCACAAATGTAAAAGTACATAAGTTCTTTCTTGGAACATCACCCTCAAGTCAAGAAGCTGATGTAGAACTTGAGAATGATTCATACAAAGATTTAATAGAATTACCTTTTGATTGGTACTCGCCTTGTGTTCTTAATTTAGCAAAGAAAGGATTGATTCCACATGATTGTTCTAAACACAAGTCAGATTCTTTGAAAAGTTATGAGACAACAAATGCAGACATTTACAATCAAGACTGTGTCTAGGATTTGGTATAGTGGGTCCAATTGATGCTGGCGATTACTACTTAGTCATCACCAACTATTTAGAATCTGATAGGTTCTTTTCAAATTATGCTAACTCATATGAAGAGGTGTGCTTAGAAACTTCAAATGATCTAAATGATTTTGAAGTCAAGGATGCATCGCCAGAGTTCAAAGAGGAGATCAGATCAACTATCGATGAGTTCAAAAAAATCAACTTAGGAATTAAAGAAGATCCACGCCCAACATACATCAGTTCTCTATTGAATGAAAAAGAAACCAATGATTTAGTGAATCTATTGACTGAGTTTAAGGATTGCTTTATAAAGTTATGAAGAGATGTCCGGTCTATCTCCTGACATAGCAGTCCATAAGCTAGCAATAGAACCTAATGCTAACCCTATCAAGCAGGCTCCTAGACACATGCGATTAGATATTAAATAATAGGTCACTTCTAAAATCAAGAAACTGATCAATGCTAGCTTTATTAGGGAAGAAAAATATCCTACTGGTTGGTCAGTGTCATCCTAGTTAAGAAAAAGAATGGCCAAATTCGCATATGCGTTGATTTTAGGAATCTAAATAAGGCATGTCCTAAGGATGAATTTCACTTCTTATACCAGAATTAATGGTGGACATCGCCTCATCTCATGCAGTATTCTCCTTTATGGATTGGTTATCTGGCTACAACCAAATTAAGATGGCCCTAGAGGATGAAAGAAATACTGTCGTTTGAACTCTAATCAGAATCTATTATTATAAGGTCATATCTTTCAACCTTAAAAATGTCGGTGCCACTTACCAGTGAGTCATGACTCGAATCTTTGATGAACTCATTCATCATCAAGTTGAATACTATGTCAATGATCTCATTGTCAAAAGCAAAGAAAAGGAAGACCATCTCTTTGACTTGAGAGTAGTTTTCGAACAGTTAATATAATACAACCTCAAAATGAACCCCCTAAAGTGTGCATTCAGAGTAGCTTTGAGGAAATTCCTTAGGTTTGTTGTCCGAGATCGGGGAATTAAAATCGATCTGAAAAATATAAAAGTGATATTAGAAATGCCGCCCCTTAAAATCCTAGCACAACTCAAGTCATTCCAAGGGCGGTTGGCATATCTAAGATGCTTCATTTCCAACATATCAGGAAGATGCCAACCATTCTCAGCACTTATCAGAAAGGATGCTAAGTTCAATTGGGATGATAAGTACCGGCATGGCTTCAAAGACATCAAGCAATATCTCATTAAGCCGCCAGTCCTAGTAGCCCTTATCCCAGGAAAGCCGCTCATATTATTTACTGCTGCATTAGATAACTCCCATGGTGCTTTGTTGGCTCTATATTATCTTTTAATCCCTGCTGAGGCAAATTATCCACCTTAAAAATCATTGCTTAGCTTTAATCTTTGCATCCCAAAAGCTACGACACTATATGCTTTCTCATAAGGTGAATTTAATATATAGAGTCAATCCACTGCAATATCTCATGACACGACCGACCTTATCTGGACGATTGGCATGTTGGTCCATGATTTTGTCTTAGTTTGACATAACATTATACCCTACTGCGTATAAAGGACAAGCACTTGCGGATTTCTTAGCAGCGCATCCACTCCTACTAATTTCTCCTTGATGATCTCCCGATGAACAAATCATGAACTTAGGAATGAGTGTACTTTGGGAGATGTACTTTGATGGTGCAACTTCCTTTCAAGAGGAGAAGAATCATAATTTACTATCCCCGAGGCGAGGTAGGAATAGTTATCTTCTGATGGTCGTCAATCACTATGTATCCATAATATCAACATATTTGGGGATTCTCAGTTAGTCATCAACCAAATCACTAGGTCCTATAAAGTTTTAAAACCTAAAATCCATCATTACCAAAAGTATACCATGGAACTGTTGGACTAAATCCCAGAGGTTACCATCTACAAGATTCCTCGAGGAGAGAATGTAATAGTAGATGCATTAGCCAAGCTTGCTAAAGAGTTGGCATGTCCAGAAGATGAGTCCATTCCAATAAAGGTTCAAAATAGACAAAAGTATCCCTTATTGATGCTGAACTCATCAAGAGATTCTCTCTTGAAGGGGAGGTTTCCATTGCCAAAAAGGATGAGGAGTCAGATTAGAGGAAACCATTCATAGATTATTTAAATGTAAGCAAACTACCTCAAGAGAAATCACTTTACTATACTCTTGTAGGTGGCACCTTGTATCGACAGTCCTTTGATCATATGTGGTTACGTTGTGCGGACAAACGAAGCGTGGGATCATGGGGTACACTCAGGTTTATGTAGCACACCAATGTTGAAGATGAAAGCCAAGATCAAGAGACTAGGATACTCGGCCTTGATGATCACAGCTACATGGATAGCTAGGAGATGCCACCAATGTCAAGTACGGCATGGTCTACATCAACCACCCAACAATATACATTCTACATTGACCTTATGACCATTTGAGTGTTGGGGTGTTGACATCATGGGTCCGATCGATCATCCTTCTTCCAAAGGTCATCGATTCATTCTAGCTACTACTGACTACTTTTCCAAGTGGGCAGAGGCAATCCCACTTAGAGAGGTCATAGCTCAACATGTGCTCCAATTTTTTAGGAACCATATTGTATATAGGCTTGGGGTGTCTCGACGAATTATATCCAATAATGGTACTGCATTCAAGAGCACTAAAATCAACAGCTTTGCTCAGAGACATAGCATAGATTGGAGATATTCTACCATCTACTATCAAGGGCAAATGGGTTAGTAGAAGCCTTCAACAAAACTCTCATTCAAATACTAAAGAAGGCATTAGATGACAACAAATGATGATGACATGAATAGTTGGTTGATGCCTTAGCTTTCGCTGTACAAAAAATCCAACTCAATCTACCCCATTCTCCCCCATCAATAAGGATAGCTGTGGGTAGTAAAATCACAACGGAGTAGAATGCCAAGTTGCAGTTGGAAGAGCTCGAAGGTTTGGAGGAGAAATGCCTACCGGCATGCTAGAACCTCAAGTTATATAGAGCCAAGATGATTCAAGCTCATAATAAGTTGGTCCATCCTAGAGCTTTTCAAGTATAAGAGCTTATTTTAGTTCTAAGAAGACCAATTGTTGCTTGTCGAAAGATAGGAGAAAAGTTTGAACCCACTTGGGAAGGCCCTTATGCAGAGAGAAGGCCTACCTAGGAGGGTCTTATCAACTCATAAATTGTAAAGGAGGCATGCTTCCAATCAATGGGCTCTACTTAAAGAAATACTATTCATAAATATTGTTTGAAAATGATTATCAATAAAAATTCTTTTCATATCAAATTTCATTTTTCTGTGTTAGAAATATCTTTTATTTGTGAATCCACCATGATGTATTTAGGATAGGTATAAGAGAATCCAGGCATCCTATCCCCTCCACAAAACACAAACTACAAAACATCCTCCTTATTAGGATAAGTGTAAGAGAACCCAATAGGCATTCTATTTTGATTAGTACAACTAAGTTAGGTGTAAGAGAACCCAAGAGACATTTTATTCTATCTTTCACAACACAAATAAACATACATATTTTATTTCAAGCTATTTTGATGTGGGAGCAAGCCCCTTATGGCACTCACTCAAGGTTGGGCTGATATGCTACCTTGCTAGTGTGTCACCCTAGTGTTCACTTGTTTAGCAGATGTGAGTCCCCGCGCTTTCTGCCTGACTTGACCATTGCAAACCAACAAGCACTTTATCTGTTTGGTAGGCCTTACTGTGTAGCCAGTAAGCTACCCTGACTTTCTTTAAGAGGATGTAAGTCTACACACTTTCTTCTTGAACTAGCCAATATGCATTGACTAGATCAAGTATATCTGAGGTTTAGGATAAGTCCCCCAGAGGCTCTTTTTCTCTTGACTATATTTAAGTCATTGTAAGTCCTCCAGTGGCATTCACTCAATAGTCGCCCTAGGTCGAATGACACTGTCAAAGAAGGCGACTATCCCGAATCGGTTACACTTTAGGAGGATGTGAGTCCCAGCTTTCTTCTAGGTGATTATTAGCAAAACACCTTAAGTTAGTTGATGTTCACTATACCGACAATGACTAACCCTGTTGATACACCACTCTTGGCAGATGTGAGTCCCCATGCTTTCTCCTTGAGTTGGCCACCGAATACCTATTTGATATATGACTAGCCATGCCATCTTCTCCAGGGTGTTGGATTAAGCCTTTAGTGGCCCCATCCCCTACGGGCATTCTATTTGGATCATGTCCTTTGTGACCCCATTTAGACAATACCCGAGTTACTTTTGGATTGGACAGTCCACCTTTCCTAGTAGCCACTCATGTGGTTGGAGATTTTGTTCATTGGATGCGCAGATTCTCCCTTGCTTCAGTAAATCTGAGATAGGTCTAGGTTAATAGAAGCTCCTTCTTAGTTTGATCCCTCGCAAACCAACAAGGTCCACTTTAAAATAAACTAAACAAACAAAAAAATTTTAATTCGCTTATGAATTAGGAATTCAAACACCTAGTGGCCTCTTTCCCAAGCACACATCTTATCTTTAGGGCAATCTCAGCAAAACTCCATATAGGAATTGACATGCTACTTTGAGTTGAGCTAAGTCCCTGAGTCGACACTCTCTCAGTAGTGGCCATTAGGTTGGGTTCAACTTATTGTGCCACCAATGAGTTACCCCAGTGGTCATCTTTGCTTTGAAAGATATAAGTCTATTACACATTCTTTCCAGCACGATCATTGCAACCTGGGCACTAGGTGGCGATTTGTTGCATAGCATCGATCACCCCAGTGGTTCCTTGTTTAGGAAGATGTGACTCCCTGCACTTTCTTCCTAACTTGACCATTGTAAACTGAAAGGCATCCCTTAGGTTGGTTAGCTCTACCTCACGACAGGTAGACTATCCATTTGGATTTGTAAAGCTAAGATAGATCTAGACCAACATAGCCCCTTCTTAGTGGATCCATTGCATGCCTATAGGGTCCACAACATAACACACCAAACTAAATTAAATCAATATAAATCAAATTAATTATCATGACTACTCTTGAGTTGAGGTAAGACCCTCAATGATGCTCACTCAGTAGTCGCATTAGGTAGGGTTCAATTTATTGCGCCATCGACAAATCACCCCAATAGCTTATCCCTACTTTAGAGATGTAAGTCTGCTACACTTTCTTTCTAGTACAGTCATTGCACATCGAAAGGCAACCATTAGGCCGGATAACCCTACCTTGTGGTTGGTAGACTACCCCTTTAGATTTGTAAATCTAAGATAGTGAAGGCATACCCCTTCTCGTGGGTCCATCGCATGTGACGGGGTCAACATAACACAAAATTAAATTAAATCAAATCAAATCAAATTAATCATCAAGACTACTCTTGAGTTGAGGTAAGAACCCCGGTGGCACTCAGTAGTTGCCTTGGTAGGTTTGATTTATTGCTCATCGATAGATCACCCATAACTGATCCCTACTTTCGAAGATGTAAGTCTGCTATGCCTTCTTCTAGTACAGTCGTTGCACACCGAAAGACAACCCCTTAGGTCGGATAGTCCTACCTTATGGTAGGTAGACTACCCCTTTAGACTTATAAATCTAAGACAAGCCAAGGCCCCTGTGGCTCCTTCTTAGTGTGGTCTATTGCACACCGACTGGGTCCATAATAAAATAATTTCAAAACCAACCTCCTTAGTGGAGTCAAATTAAACATATCAACAAACCAAATTTCTCTCCAACAGCAAATAAAATTAGCCTCTCTAGCAGAGCTTAAATCTAAATCAAACAAATTCAATTGAGTGTACATCCTCAGTGGATATGCCCACAATCTAGAACCCTTCTCCTCAATGGAGCCATAATAAATTAAACTAGCCTCCCTAGTGGAGTCTAATCAAACAAATCAAATAAATTAAATTCTTATCTGGATTCACACAAATCATACTCATAATCAAACTCAGCTCCATATCCCTCAGCGGATAACTTGAACCTGCTTCCCAAGTGGAAAATTTATGTACTTAACCCCTAGAGGATTCCTTCTTGCTCTCTTATGCCCTTGGCATAAAGAGAGCTACATTGCACTAAGATTGTGATCTTATTTACCCTTCGGGTCTAGGTATAGATCACTTTCATTATTTGTTGCAATCTTCTGGATGTTGTTGATCATTTTCTCCATGCGGTGTGCCTTGTCACACCACCTATTGGGGTTTGTTGACCTCACTTTTGGAGTGAGCTCTTAACCTCCTATTCTTAGACTTAGGACACTTAGATACTAAGAACTTATTAGTCATAAGACACTTCTAGTGATTAGGTGAACACTTAACCTAATCCTAGAGACTTAAAAGTGTTAATCATAAGATTAGGTTATGCCTTAGGGGTTAAGGAAATTACCTATCCCATAGCCTAAATCTAATATAGATACACTTTCTCAAATCAAACCTAGATTCAATTCTCAAATCAAATATCAAATTCAAATTCAAATTCTGAATCTAATTTCAAATTTAACTCTAAATAATTGAAACCCAAAATCAAATTCAAATCTTAAAACCCTTCCTAAGCCGTATGAACCACATTCATAAGCTTAGCCAAAACTCCTTAAATCAAACTCAATTGATCTCTTTATAAATCAATTATTCTTTCATTTATATTCACAAATATAAATTAAATCCAAATTCAAATGAATGAAAACTATATCAAAATTAAATCAAACTCAATCTAAACCCTTTAAGCAATTATTTGGACTTAGCCAATCATCAAGTCAAAACCAATGAATTTTCTTGAATCAATTATTCATTCAATTATCTACCCAAATATAAATAAAATCTATAATCATCAAATCAAATCAAACCAACCCAAGTCAAAAACCTAGCCCTTTTGACTTAAAATTTCAAATGAGTCAAAATCCCTTAGACTCCAAATTAATTGCCATTGAATTTATATTCCATCTAGCTCATATATAAGTTCAACTAAACTGAATCAAACCAAACCAAATAAATTGACCCACTTAGGTCCACTTGACCCAAAGTGACCTAAGGACCCATTTGAGCCAACTTCAATCCAACTTAAATTGGATTGAACCAAGCTCACCAAAATCTTCCACCATGATTGTTGATCACCCTAGGATGATCAATTATGATCAATTGGGCCAAACCAAGCCCAATTGGTCATTTGATCCAAATTGACCCAAATTATCCTAAAGGACCAAATCAGTCAAATCATGATTGCAACCAAAAGTTCATTCTAAATTGATTATTGAACTTGACCAAATCCATAAATAAACCCAATTGGTCAGCTTGACCCAACATAGCCCAAATTAGTTTAAAGGATCAATTTGGCTAAAATCTAAATTAAATTGAAATTAATTCAAACCAACGACCACATTCATCTTCAATTAGCCAATTGAACATGAATCAACCCATTAAAACTAATTGGCCAATTTTGACCAAATGGGTCAATTTGATGACTCACATGACTCAAATTAGGCCAAATCCTTGAAACCAAGCCAAAACCCATTGGGGCTGATCAAAAACCTACCCATTTGGGATTAGAGCCCAACCATTTAAATCCCTCATGGATCCTCCCACATAGGATTCCACCCAACCTCTTTAATTTTTCTCAAAATATAAATAGTTTCTTCCATCACGATAAACATCGAGAGAGATATTTAGAGTGCAAAGGTTAAGATCAGCTCGGATCTTCACTCTAACATCAAGAAGATCAACTTAAATGAGGATTTCTTATCCTGATTTTGATTTCTAATAAATCTTTTACTTTAAATCATCCCAATTAAAAAAAGAAAAGACAAGTTTTCCAAATCATAATTTTCCAAAAAGCCTAAAACATTATTCATGAGGCTACAATTGCCATCGATCTTGGGGATTGATTTGATCGCGTGTGATGATGATAATCCCCATGGTGTGATCGGACCATCCGTCGTATAGCGTGTTAAGGTCGGATAATGGATTCGATTGAGCGCGTTGGATTGGACCATTCGATCATGCGGTTCGCGTGGCGGCTCCATTGAGTGTGCACGATCGAGCCTTTGGATACGATGCGTCGGGTGTCGATCACATGGCTGTCGCGGTTGATCGCCCGCGATCCGCCTAAATCACGTGTTCGATCTGCCATCCGATATGCGGTCGTGATCGTCAGTGGTGTGGGTCTTTCAGGGTTGACGGTCTTCACTTATGACAATAATTTCTTTTATTTTAAAAATAATAATTTAAATCACCTAAAACTTCAAAAATTTATAAAAACTAAAATACTTAACCAAAAATTGCAAACAAGGGCTCGTTAGATTCATCTTTCTGAGAGGAATCCAACAAATCCAAAATACCCAAAATTTACAAAGTATTTTGTGCTTAATTTGAGTTTTAATAAAAATAAATTTTCATTAAGTAAACTAAAAATATATGTGAGATTAAATTGAAATTTTTAGGGATTGAAGTTAAGGTTAAAACACACTTACCATAAAAATTTTAAGTAAAAATGACATATAGATTGGGATAAATTAAATTTTGATTATCCATTTTAATAAAATAAATTAAATAAAAATTGAGAAATTTACAAAAATCTTCAAAATGGCTTAAATCACTTCAATTGACATCTAGGACTCTAAAAACAATAATGTGATCTGCTGAATCCTAATGAACCCCAAACTAACACATAAGAGTAGAGTTTAATCAATTAAGGAGTTAGTTAAAATATAATCTAAAAATAATTTAAATATCAAATCAAAATCACAAATGAAATAGCACTTAAGCAATCATTAATCAATCCTCAAATAAGAAAAATATCATTCTTAGAGAAAATTAAATTAAATATGATTTGAGCTAATAAAATAATTAAATGATTAAATCTTAAATCAAACTTAAAATTAAATAAATCTAGGAAACTTTAACATTGGTGAAACTTGTATGACTAGACCTACACTAAGCATGGAATCTTAATCATATGATACCCCTTAATGAGTATAAATAAACTGAAACTAATTAATCATTAAATAAATCAAAAAAATCAAATTGATTAATAAACCAATTCAACATAATCATTTAATACTAATCGAATTAAACCAATTAAAATTAAAGTAAACTCAATTAACATATGATTAAATCACATCCATTTGGAATAAGATAATTAATTATTAAATATTTTAAGCTAATAACAAAATCAAACATGTTAATGAAATCAAACAAACATAATAAGTGAATCAAATCAATAAAACTCTAATCATAAATAATCAAACTTAATTGAAATGAAATAAATAATTAATTCACTTAATAAGAGTAATGGTAATGACAATAATCCTTTAATCAAATCAAACTTAAGTAAAAACAATTAACTAAATCACTCATACATGTGAAAATTAAGTCATTAATCTTTAATTAAACAAAAGCCTTAATTAATCTAATTTAAAATTTTTTACCCTTAATCAAACTTAATTAATCAAACATCTAATTAATGAACTTAATGAATTAATCCATCATCTTAATTAATCAAATTAATTTAAATAAGTTACATTAAAATAAAAAAATTAAAATCAAACTAATTAAATTTAATAATACCCCTCAGTAAACTAATTAAGTTAATCAAATTAATCATATTAGCTTTAATCAAACATAATCAAAATTCAATTAAAATCTTGTAACCTAAATTAAACAAATCTTTAATTACATCATTAAGAATTAAATAAATTTTTATTTAATTTAATAATTAACTTAAACACACTCTCAATTAAACTAATTACCCTTAAGCTAATTGAATAAACACCTAATTAATGCAAACTAATTAATCTATCATCTTAATGAACCAAATTAACTTTATAAATCAGTTAAAATTAATTCAAATCAAACACATTAATCTACTAATTTAATCACACATTAAATAAACTAATTAAATTAATTGATTAATCATAATAAACTTAAGCTTAATCAAATATAAAATACGGTTAAATGCTAATCAAATTTAAACTTAAATCATTAACTTTATACATATTAAATAAACATGAAATCAAATTAAAAATTAAACAAATCTTTATTTAATTTAATAATTAATTATACCTCTTAAATAAACTAATTAAGTTAATTAAATTAATCATATTAAACTTAAAAATCAAACATAAACAATTAAAATCAAAATTAAACCTAAAAATATTAAATTATTACATCATTAATAAACAAATATGAAATCAAATTGAAATTAAACAAATCTTTACAATTAACATAAATACACTTCTAAATTAAACTAATCACATAATCACATTGAACCTAAGCAAGCCCATAGACCAATAAAGTTAATCAAATCAAATTAAATTAATTTAAGAAAGACTCTCATCAATTTAATATGTAATCAAATCAAATCTCATTCAACCTACTTAAATAAGATAAACTAATCATATCCAATGTGAAATCAAAATATAAAATCAACTTTGATGAAGATGACAAATGGATGTGATTATAAATAAAATCTTAATTACAAAGAATCAAACCCAGGTAAAATCAAAATAAAATCTCAATTAATCTAATATGATCAAACTACAAATAAATGAACCACAATCAAATCAAATAAGCATAAAATTAAGTCACATAATCATAATCAAAGAAAATAATTAAATATTAATTTAAAAGGATATTGAATTATCAAGATTTAATTAAATCAAAACATCTAATCTAAAATTAATCAATCAAAAAACACATGTATTTAAACAAACTTAAACTTCATTAGATATTAAGGATATTGAATTATCAAGATGTAATTAAGCCAAAACATCTAAATTAAAATCAATTAATCAAATACTTAAACAAACTCAAATCCTAAATTCTAAATCAAATCAAATAAATCAAATCAAATCAATTACATAAATTAAGGACTTAGGAAGATTCTTTAGGAATTAGGATGTGAGTTCCATCAACTAATGGAAGTTATTCTATTCTTCATTCTTGAAAACCTAAACATCATTTTAACAAAATAAAAGTGAAATAAAAAATGAAAAGCAAATCATTAAATCATTTAAATTGAAATCACCCAAAGGTAAAATTTAAACAAATTCAAATTCTAAATTGAAACTTAAACTAAAGAAGTCTAATAAAATCTTGCCACACAAGCCTTAAGCACACACATTAGAATACTAAGTCACCACTTCTAGCGCTAAGTTAGGGCATTGTATGTATGTGTGTTTTTTGTGATGTAATATTATATTTGGATGTTAGGGTGTATGTTTAGGGGATGTTAATTATTAACTAATCATATTTTTCAGGGGTTATGCTTAAGGGCTATATAATAAAATATAAATATCTTCTTTGTCGTTGTTAGCCCTAAGCATAACTCATGTTAAGTGGACTTATGTGTGGGGTCTAAGTCCAAATTATTCATATATGGGTTGTATAGTGTAATATTTATTTTTTGTATGAATGCATTAAGAAAATTTGTTATGGAGATTATGGATTAAAACCAAAGGTTACTCAAGATGCCTTTAGCAAATCAAATCAAAAGAAAGAATGAAGAAATGAAGAATCCATGTTTTAGAAATGTACCATCTTTTTTTCTCTTTTTTTGGGGTGTCTGGTGGGGAACGGCCTTTTATTCTTTTATGGTTTTCTATAAAATTATTTGATATTATGTTTATATTATGCATTAGAATAGCATGCTTTTCATAGTTTCTTTATGATTAATACTTGAATGTGTGGCTTGGATGCGGTAGGCTCTTAGGATAAAATTAAAATTTTAATTTCACTAACAACTCTTAACTAAAATTTTAAAAAAACTCATAACCTCACATAAATTCCTAGAATTAAATCAAGATAATAAAATTTTTAGCAACCCTTATTTGGATGGATGAATGTATAATATCATGCATGTCATATTTTCACTCTTGTTTAGATTTCCATCTTTACAAGAGAATGAAGGCTATGAGATCTTTTGGTGGAAGAACACCCCTTTCTCTCTTGATTTGGCCCATAATCAAATTCTCATGCATTTAGGCATACAAAATCCCATAGTTTGTGTCAAAACAAAGAGTCCAAAAGAATTAAATAAATTTGATAAAATTTGCATTAGATTAAGTAATGGTTTCATACCACTCATGCTATAATCTCTTAGAGAGTGAGTTTAAGGACTTAGTCTCCTTTCTAAATGAAACAACCTAGCCATCTTGCGTAAGACTTGCCTACATGGATTTAAAGCAGGAGGAGTTAGTTGGCACCCAGCGGTAATAAGTGATGGATGGTTTATTCTCTTTTATAGAGGTAAACCATATACCTATTTTTTGCTTTAGATTTAGGTCGTGCCTTTATTTTGTACCAAGGCTCCTTAGTTTAGGAATTTGAGGTAGTTGTTTCCTTCAGGCTACAAGTACAAATCCTCACCTTTTAAGCATTTCTATAATCTTATGTTGTGGAATTATAAGCCCTAACAATCTAATAAAATGTCAACTCAAATAAGTAACTCTGTTCAATTTCAAAAATATAAAGCCCAATTATAGGGTAGATTAGAATGCTCACTAAGCTTCCTAGTATCATGAGTATTTCCTACTTTCTCCCTTTAGATTTCAAAAATAAGTCTTCTCCTTGATCTATCCCATTTGATTTTCTAAAATAGCTAATTCTTTGATAGTCTTAATCTTGAAATCTTTGGAGACCCTAATTGTCTAGTTTAATCGAGAGTATTCTTAAGGAATTCTCATTCCTTAGGATATAATTAACTATGGGGTCTTGCCTCCAGAGGGAACTTAACGAACTTGACTTAAAATAAACCCTACTTTACTTTTCCATGTAAAGTAGGGGAAATATATCTGGTATATTCGAAGACCCATCAGGCCTTAGGAGTCCTTATTAGGTGATTAGACCCATTATAGGGTGATGATTTCTATCTTTCGAGATAGTATATCATTCCTTAATGTCATACTCGATCACTTCAATAAGTACCCCCAAGATTTGCATGATGTCCTACAACATCCTCGAAAATAAATACCAAAGGTTGCCTCCAATATGACTCATCTTTTTGGCAATGACAACCTCCCCTTCAAGAGAGAATCTCTCGAAGAGTTCAACATCAATAAGGGATAAGACTTGTCTTGTTTGGATCCTTATTGGAATGAACTCATTTTCTAGACATGCCAACTCTTTGGCAAGCGCTAATCGCTCTCTGCATTCTCTCTCGAGGAATCTTGTAGATGGTAACCTCAGGATTTGGGCCTCCATGGTACTTATGGTGATGATGGAGCTTGGGCTTTAGAACCTTGTAAGACCCAGTGATTTGGTTGATGACTAACTGAGAATCTCCAAAGATGTTGATACTCTGGATGCGTAGTGTAATGGCTAACTCCAAACTGGAAATCAAAGCCTCATATTCAGCTTCGTTGTTGGTGCATGTATTGGACATATGATATGAGAATCTCATCACATCATGGTCCGGTGTTAGGAGAACTATTCCTACCCGTGCCTTCCGGGATAGTAAATTATGGTTCTTCTCCTCTTTGAGAGGAAGCTGCACCATCTAAGTACATTTCCAAGTGAGCAAGTACCCCTAAGTTCATGATTTGTTCATCGGGAGATCTTCAATAATGAGGAGTAGATGTCCTAAGAAATTCATAAGTGCTTATACTTTTATAACATGGAGGTGTACGAATGTTATATCAAACTGTGATAAAATCATAGACTAATGTGTTAACTGTTCAGATAAGGTCTGTCGTGTCATGAGATATTACAGTGGATTGACTCTAGAGATCAAGTTCACCTTATGAGAAAGCATGTAAGCTTTTGGGATGCAAAGATTAAAGTTAGGCAGTATTTTTCAATAGGTGGATAGTTTGCCTTAGTAGGGATTAGACGATGACTGAGATAATAGAAAGCATTCTCCTTCCCTTTATCATTAGTTTGAGCCAACAAAGTGCCAAGAGAGTCATCTAATACAACAGTATATAATATGAGCCTACCCGAGATAGGGGCTACTAGGATTAACGATGTCATCAGATATTGCTTGATGTCTTTGAAAGCATGCTGACACTTATCATCCCATTTGAACTTGACATCCTTTTTGATAAGTGTTGAGAATAGTTTGCATCTTCCTGATAAGTTGGAAATGAAGGGTCTTAGATACACCAACTGCCCTTGGAATGACCTGAGTTGTGTTAGGCTTTTAGGGAGTGGCATTTCTAATATCTCTTTGATCTTTTGGATTGATTTCAATTCCTCGATGTTGGACAACAAAGGAATTTTCTTGAAGCATGAATGCACACTTGAGGTTCATTTTAATTGTCTTAACAAAACTACTCTCAAGTCAAAGAGATGGTCTTTCTTTTCTTTGATTTTGACAACAAGATCATCAATGTAGCATTTAACTTGATGATGAATGAGTTCATCAAAGATTCGAGTCATGGCCTGCTAGTATGTGGCACCGACATTTTTAAGGCCGACAGGCATGACCTTATAACAATAGATTCTAATCGGGGTTCGAAAGGCAGTATTTTTTTCATCCTTTGGAGCCATCTTAATTTGGTTGTAGCTAGATGACCCATCCATAAAGGAGAATACTGCATGAGATGAGGCAATTTTCACCATTAATGTTGGTAGGAAGTGAAAATTCATCCTTACATGCCTTAGATCTAAATCAACACATATGTAATTTGACCATTCTTTTTTTTAGCGATACGACATCGGTAGGATATTTTTCTTCTTAATAAAGCCATCGATCAATTTCTTGATTTGAAGTGACACTTTGTTGTGCATGTCTCCGAGCACCTTTATTTGCTTGTTGATGGACTGCTATGTCAGGAGATAAACCGGACATCTATTCATAACTCCATGCAAAGCAATCCTTAAACTCAGTCAATAGCTTCACTAAGTCATTGGTTTCTTTTTCATTCAATAGATAATTGATGTATGTTGGGCGTGGATCTTCTTCAATTCCTAGGTTGATTTCTTTGATCTCGTCGATAGTTGATCTGATCTCCTCTTCAAACTCTGGCGGTGCATCCTTGACTTCAAAGTCATTTGGATCATCTGAAGTTTCTAAGCACACCTCCTCATACGAGTTAACAGGATTTGAAAAGAACCTATCAAATTCCAAATGGTTGGTGATGACTAAGCAGTAATCGTCATCATCAACTGGATCCACTGTATCAAATCTTAGTCCCGATCTTAATTGTGAATGTCTGCAGTTGTTATCACATAACCTTTAAAGCGATCTGACAAGTGTTTAGACCAAGCATGTGGAATTAATCTTTTCTTTTCTAAATTAAGAACACAAGGTGAATACCAATCAAAAGATAATTCTATTAAATTTTTATATGAATCATCCTCAAGTTCTACATCAGCTTCTTGACTTGAGGGTGATGCTCCAAGAAAGAACTTCTACACCTTTACATTTGTGGAAGACTTAGGGGCTTCCTTAACTACCAAACCCTTAATTTTTTGTGAGAAAAGTGTGGTTAGAGCTAAAGTTCTCAAATGATGCCTCACTATTTTACATATAGACTTGGATACACTTATGCTTTGCTTAGGAGCGGTCTTCATCCTGTCCTCATCACACTTGCATGATCCAAGTGCTTGGAGCATACTAATCATATATGACTCATCCTCTTAGATTCTAGTCTATAGATAGTAGGTGTAGTCACTGTAGGGACATAACTCCCATTGGGAGGCCAATAAGGAGGTCTTCCATCCCTAGGCATGTCTCGATCTTTCCTTTTTTAGTGGAGGTCTCATCCTATATTCAAATGGGTGAACTATGGGTGGAATCTAATGTCAAGATCTACTTTCTCCTCCAAGTCTATTTCTCGCTCCCTTTTCTTTTCTTTCTCATTTCTTTTTTTCTTTTCTTTTACTTTTACTTTTTTTTTTCTTTTATTTTTAAAATTTTGTCAAGTTCATGAGAATATGCTTATTGATTTTGAGAGATAGTAGGCTGCATCCTCATATATTACCTCATGTGAATGGCTTAAGATCTCCTTTGATGTAATATTCAATCCCACCCCTCATGAACTTCATGTAGAGAGGATGGAACCATTCTCATATATCCACAGTCTCCCAAGCAAAGCATTGAAAGATATATCTAAGTCTATAATAAGAAACTTGGCGATAATCTTCTAATCATCTACTTCTAATGGCAACACTATAGAGCCTAAAGCCCTCTCACCTTGTTTGTTGAATCCTCTCAACATCATCCTCTCTTTCAAAATTTTGGAGATGTCGATCCTTAAATAAGCGAGGATTTTTAGACTCATAATATTCATTGATATCAATAGAACTTAGATATCTGTATCTTCCATATCCCGTAATATAAAGAGGGTTGGCTTGGTTGTTCCTAGAAGTAAGTCTTCATCAATGTAACTCTAGAGTATCTTCTAAAGAGCCTCCTCTTAGGTAGCAAGAATATCTCAGGATCAAGAGGAGCCTTGATTAGAGATTCCCTCATCTCTTTGGATAAGATAAGAGTGTCATATATACTTAACTTAGTTAGTATCTTTCTAAGATGTGCTAGGATGTTATAGTCAACTTTGGCTTGATTCTCCATAAGCATATCCATAGGTGGAGCATCTTGTGGAGGGGCTATCTGCTCTTTAGAACCAATGATTTGTTTTCCCTTATCCTGAGGTGCCACCTTAGGAGGTAGAAATTTTCCACTGTGAAGGTTAACTTCAGTGACCTCTTGGAATGATGAATTTGTAGGAAGTTCTACCTTCTCATTAGGTGTACCAACCACTTCTTTTATAGGATCATCGGAGTCAGATGACTCCAAATTAATCTCAAGAAGTGAACTCTTATGATTTAGAAATGGGAAATCCATTTCAAAATCAGAAGAAGAATGATTGGAACTAGAGTTATCATTATTATCTTGTAGACTTGGAGAGTTTTTGAGAGGAATAAAATCTAGAGTATCAGAAGTGGACAAGATGTAAGTGAAAGCTTTCTTCATTGATTTCTTCTTAGATGGAGGTACATGATAGAAATATAATAAAGTAAGAGGGATAAGGGGTATAGTGCCCTTGTCTGCTGATACAACGCTTCTATTGGCAGAAGAGGAACTAGTGGAGGAAGAAGTAGTAGCTACAACGGTGGATGGAGTCTTGCTGGGTCAGGGCCGGTTGTCTTTCTTATCTATCCAAGTAAGGTAGGTTACTACTGCTGTTGGGCTGACACCTTCTTCAAGTTATCTTTGGAAACTTGCAAACCTTATTTATTATTAGAGGTTTGAGTTACTTTAGGCACCTACAAATAAAGCTTCTTGATCTTAGATACCCCTTTTTTAGATGTTTGGGATAAGGCAATATCCCAACCTTCTTTTGTCTTATGAGGATCACAAGTATCCTCAAGAATTACTCTGATAGAACTGGAGGGTTGTTCTAACAAGTATTCCTTGGGGATAATAATAGCTCCTGACTTGTAACTGAGCTCAAGCCAGTCCTTAAAGGTGACACAATCCTCCAAGACATGACTAACCATACGATGGTAATGGCAATAGTTAGGATCATTACTCTTGCCCACATCTTCCGGTCTCTTGGGCTCAGGTAACTGAAAGTATCTTCAAGAGATTCTTAAAGATCTTCCTAACTACCTCCCTCTTGAATGAATATGGCTTATTCAATCTATCAACAAGAGTAGGTGGGTAATAGCTACTTGGCGATGGATATGAGTACCTTAGTATACTTATGGAGGGAGTGCGGTATATGGTAGCGTGGTGGTCGGTATCTTTGGTGAAGGTGGTGGTGAGGAGGTGGCAATGGAGGTCCTGTGCATGAGGTCTCTACATGAGCTCGGTCAGTTTGCTTCCCTTTGTCTAATCGACACTACTACCTTCTTCTCGAATGCTTTCTTGGTTTTGGGCTTGAATGATTGGTCTTGAAAAGGTAACTTATTTTCCCTTGTAGGCTTTGCCTTGTTGATTAATTTCAAAGTTTTGATTGTAAATCCCTTGAGCGTGAAAGCAACCAAGTCATGAATATTCTTGAGAAGAATTTTTATAACATGTTGTTCGGACAGCTGTGGTTCACATTTTATACTCAGGTTTCGCCACTTGAGAATATAATCAACAAGAGACTCATTAAAATTTTGTTGAGCCACAACGAGGTAACCCACAGTTACCATTTGTTGGGCTATAGCAATCCTCTTGATGAAGAGGCTAACCAAAGAAAGTCTTAACTATTGCGCTTTAGCATACCAATCAAATGCAATCCCGATAGACGAACTAAGAGTCGAAGAGAAGAAGTCATCACTACCTCAACGCTGACTCTAAAGTGTATATGTCTTGAGGGTTTCCACTGCCATTAAAGGTCTTAAAGGATGGTAGCACAAAGCCCTTGGGATATTGGATTACATCAAATTCCTCTGGGTTGGGTCTACCATTTGGAACAGATGAACCACCTCGGGCTTACGCCAATGCTTCATATACTTGCTATTCCAGCATATGCTTTATATCTCTTTCAGGCATGGAGGTACTATCTGTGACCTTCCTATGCAAACTGCCACTATCCTGGTCCACGGGAGATGTACTCTTGACTGATCTAAAACATGCAACAACCCAGGGTGGTCAGCCTCTAAGGGAGTAGGCTGTACTGATGGAGCTTGGTCTTGAAGTACTAGGATTACTGCTAACAAGTCTTCAACTCTTTTCTTCATCTTACTGATATGTTCATCTTTCTACCTCAGTTGCTGGTGATGGTGTTGGGTTGAATGAGCCGTGTCTTCTTCCTTAACTACAACACCTCCCGCTATGTCGATCAAAGGAGGGAACCCTAGTGTGACCATATGGACTTCGCTAAGTCCTCCAAGAGATCATCCTCATCCGGATCAAAGTTGATATTTCCCTCTCATAAGGACCGCCCTACAATCTCTCTCTTCTCTGCAAAGTACCGTTCCAGAATCTCTTCTAGGGAATGATCTAACTGCGTACAAATAATACGTCGCATCGATATAGCCATAAATACATATTTGCTTACCATTATATTACTATCTCTATGAGGATTATGTTCACTAACAAGTATATGCTAACCACTGACCATTGGCTGAACACTGACTGTGGGAGGATCCACTACCATGGACATTACATCTATATCATCTACCCCTTCTGCCACTAATGCTACTGTAGGTGGAGAGAAGGGCGCTAGAATCATCGCGAGTGCGGTGGTGACTCAACCACGATGGCCTTGGGTCGCCATTCCTTCTTCTTTGTAACTGAGGCAGGAGGTCGAATAGGAGAGATCGACCTTACCTCAACGAATGGAGTACATAGAGTGAGATCCTTGGGCCATAATCGGATCACCAATGGGGTTGGTCTTTCCCCGGATGGGAGCTTTTGGATCTTAGTTGGAATGGGGGATATCATGAGCTGAATAGGCGATGGTGGGCAGTGAATGGAGCAGTGCGGAGGTAGCACCGACGCCACCTCGACCGGGCCTACTCTTCCTGATGAGTAGCAAGAATGATGATGTTGTCTGAATTGGCCCAGTAGGGCTAATGATCAAGAAAATCCATCGAGAGGTCGCCATCACTCGCAAAACCTTGCAAACCTTGCTCCTCTTCTTTCTCTGAGCATGCTGAGCCTCCAAGGCTCTCTCCTGATCCGACTTCTAGCCTCCAGGGATAACGTCCAAATTAAAAATATCGGACTGTTCGTAGTTCGCCAACTTGCAAGACTATCCCGAGGGCTTCCTATGCCCTAGCCGGTGCTAAATATGCGGGTGGTGGAGCAATCCGTAGTCCTCCTCTCCATCTAAGGTTGAGAGGGGTGAAACCTACCACTCAAATGTGGAGAGGTCTCAGGAGATCCCTCCCAGCCACATGGGAAGCGACTTCATCTCTCTCTCTCTGACACGCTTGACCTTGTGATTCTTGTGCACGTGCAGGTATGTCTGTACTTCGTTCAGTTACGTATTGCTGGGAATACGAAATGAGGCAATTCCATGTCAAGGAAGGGTAGTAATACCTGAAATTTTATGCTTGAGATGGCAGAGACTGAGTAAAATAAGCGGCACATAAATTGATAATGGCGGTGGCGGGAATAATAGTGGCCTTCCTCTTTTGTGGGAAACTTAGAATTAGATGGCATATCAATCATAAGCGTCTGCCCCACCTCCTCCCACCAGAGGGCTGTCCCCTCATGAAATTCTCACCCCTTAAAACCATGGCCAAAGTAGATGACCTTGGTGGAGCTAGTAGTAGAGAGACTAGCCTGATCCAGGGCTATATTTTGACCAGTAGGGAAGGAAAACATGAACTTGTTGGGAGCCATGAACGTTGTACTAACTGAGGACATAAAGAATTAACTGTACTGAAATCTGTATTATTGAAATATAGCTGAGTCAGACACTTGCCTTGATATTCACCTTCAATCATTGATCTCAAGATTTGATTCAGAATTTGAACCCACAATGAACAATCTTAAGGATGTTAAGTGGGGTTCATTGAAATTTTGGAGAGATTTTGGATATTGAAGAGAGTATTTGCCATTTGATTTCGATTTAAAACCCATACTCAATCGATTTAGATAGGTTGGGTGGGGTTCTAAAATTTGAGGAGAGATTTTATTGAAGATATTTATTTTTTGTGCATCTTGTTTGAAAATATTGATAGTTTGAAAGACCTCTACTTAGCAAATTTGGGTATGCTAAGAAGAGGTTTTGATTGTGTGTTTGAAATATTTTTGCTTGTGAAGATTTGATTGTGTGATATTTTGATTTGAAAATGGGGCTTCCTACTTAACAAATTTGGTATGTTAAGTAGATGTTAAATGTGTTTGATTTGTGTTTGATGATGAGACTTTTACTTAACAAATTTAGCATGTTAAGTAAAATTCAAATGTGATTGTGAGATATATTTGCTTTCTTTTGAATATGTGATTCCCACTTAACAAATTTGGTATGTTAAGTGAAAACAAATGTGTTTGAGATATATATATATTTTTTTTATATATGAGACTCCCACTTAACAAATTTGGTATGTTAAGTGAAAGCTCAAGTGTGGTTTGACATGAAAAATTGGATTCTTATTTAACAAATTTGATAAGTTAAAATAGGGATCAAATGTGTGTTGAAAAGAGACCCTCACTTAATAAATTTGGTATGTTAAGTGAAAGTCAAATATGTTTATGATTTTTGAAAATAAAATGCTCACTTAACAAATTTGGTATGTTAAGTGGAAGTCAAATGTGTTTATGATTTTAAAAATAAAACTCTCACTTAACAAATTTGGTATGTTAAGTGAAAGTCAAATGTGTTTATGATTTTTAAAAATAAAATTCCCACTTAACAAATTTGGTATGTTAAGTGAAAGTTAAATGTGTTTATGATTTTTGAAAGAAAAAGAACTTATTTAACAAACTTAGGTATGCTAAATGAAGTTTAATTTGTTCTTATAATTTTCAAAAAGAGGTTCTCATTTGATATACTTGGACATGTCAAATGAGCTCCCAATGTGTTTTGAAGTCAAGACTTTGACAAGAAGGAGTTTTATCAGACAAACGTAAATAGAATTCAATTTGCTCTACCTTCTCCAAGGGAAGGGGAACTCTCATTTGACAAATTTGGGTTTGTCAAGTGGGGGGTTTTAAATATGTCTTGACTTCTCTTTTGTGTGTGCATGATTTATTGCTTTTCGAAAAGGGGGAAACTTCAACTATAGCACATGTGAAGTATGCTAAGTGGAGTTTCAATTTTATATTATAATTTAATTCAAAAATAGAATCTCCATCCAACAAATTTGAGTGTGTGGGATGGGATAGCTATTTCAAAGAAAATTTGCTTTTAAAAAAAACATTAAAATGGTTGATTTTGATTTTGAAAAGAACATCCATGTAACAATAATAGAATTTATTAAATGAGGTTTGGTTATATGTGTTTTGTGCCTTTTTTTTTTTCAAAATTTCTTACAAATTTTTGTGTAAACATCTCTTTTTATGTGGATTTAAAAAAAAATTCTTTTGGAAAGTCATGTTATTTTGTAGAAGGGTTTTATTTTCTTATTGTTCATGGGATGAACCTTGCCTCACCATCAAAATGGTGAAGAGGTTCTTAATTTTGGTCATCTCCTTTGTTTGATTAATTTTAATTTTCTATTGGGGAACAATAGGGATTTTAAGACTACAATGAGGTCCTAAAACCTAAAGGATGTTGTGACCTTTGCTTAAGGATGAAATAAGCTAAGTGCCAATGGAAAGAATGATAGTCTCGGGCCTATATAAAATATAAGTCTACTATCGATGCTTGGAGACAATAATTGTCTACTAAAGATGGAGAGAGGAACCATCCCCAGAGGAGTTGCTAGAAGAATTTGTGGTGTTTATTTTTGATATGTGGGACATCACGAAGATCTTATGGGGTACTTATTGAAGTGATCGGGTTTGACATTAAGGAATGATGTATTGTCTCAAAAGATAGAAATTACCACCCTATAATGGACCTAATCAGCTAATAAGGACTCCTAGGGCATGATGGGTCTTGAATATACGATCTTTCCCACTTTACATGAAAAAGTAAAGTAGGGTTTATTTTAAGCGGTTCATTAAGTTCCCTATGGAGGCAAGCCCCCATAGTTAATTACATCCTAAGGAATAATAATTTCTTAAGAATACTCTCGATTAAAGTAGACAATTAGGGTCTCCAAAGATTTTAAGGTTAAGACTATCAAAGAATTGGATGCTTTAGAAAATCAAATGAGATAGATCAGGGAGAAGACTTATTTTTGGAATCCAAAGGGAGAAATTAGGAAATGCTCATGATACTAGGAAGCCTAGTGAGAATTCTAATCTACCCTATAATTGGCCTTATATTTTGAAATTGAAGAGAGTTAATTATTTGAGTTGACATTTTATTAGATTGCTTGGGCTTATAATTCCACGACATAAGATTATGGAAATACCTAAGAGGTGAGGATTTATGCTTGTAGCCCGCAAAGGGAAACAACAACCTCAAATCCTAAATCTAGGGAGCTTTGGCGAGGGCCAAAGCATGACCTAAATCTAAGGTGAAAATGGGTATATGGTTTACCTCCACAAGAGAGAATAAACCACCCGACTGCTGAACTTATTACTACCTGGGGTGGTAACGAGCTAACTCATACTATGCTTTAAATCCATATAGGCAAGTCTTATGCTTTGCAAGATGGCTAGGCTGTTGTTTATTTAGAAAAGAGACTAAGTCCTTAAACCCACTCCCTAAGAGACTAGACTATGAGTGGTATGAAATCATGACTTAATCTAATGCAAATTCTATCAAAAATTATTTGATTCTTTTGAACTCTTTATTTTGACACAGGCCATGAGTTTTGGTATGCCTAAATGCATGAGAACTTGATTATGGGCCAAATCAAGAGAGAAAGGGGTGTTCTTCCATCAAAGGCTCTCATGGGTTAAAAATTCATTCTTTGGCAAAGATGGAAGCCCCCTCTTAACAAGAGTGGAAAAATATGACATGCATGTTATTATACATTCATTCATCTTGCTAACGGGTTGCTAAAAATTTTATTATCTTGATTTAATTCCTAGGCTTTTATGTGAGATTATGAGTTGTTTTAAAATTTTAATTATGAGTTATTAATTGGGGTAGAAAAATTAATTTCATCCCAGAGCCTCATCAGGCCACACATTGAAGCATCAATCATAAAGAAACTATGAAAAGTATGTTGTTGATGCACAATCTAAACACAATATCAAATAATTTTATAGACTACCAGTAAAAGAATAAAAGGCCAGTCGTCGGGTTCCGTCTGACCAGAAAAAGAAAAAAAATATGGGTAGCCGAGCTCTCATACTTATCTGACGGTTATAGAAAATAATACATGCTATGGGGGTCTTCTTTTCTTCATTTTTTCCTTCTCTTTCTTTTGATTTTATTTGCTCCAAAAGCATCACAGGGCACCCCAGGGACTAAACCTTCTAGCCATTGCTCATCCTAATCCACCCATAACACTAATTCTAATTCCTAATGTAAAATTATATCAAAAATAGGAAAAGTAAATCTAGCTACACATGCAAAACTAATGTTAGCTAAACACACCATACAACAACCAAAGCAGTTATATGAATAATTTGGACTTAGTATCCCACACATGGGTAACTAAGCTCACATATCTAACATGAGTTATGCTTAGGGGCTAAGCAACCTACATAGCAAACACATTTATATTTTTATTACAGTGGCCCCTTAAGCACAACCCCTACAAAAAATATGATTAGGCTAATAACGACATATCATCCAGTCTACGAGGCATACACCTTAACATCCAGTATAAAATATTACATCACAAAATAAAACATAACATCATACATACAACACCCTAACTTAGCACTAGAAGTGGTGACTTAGTATTCTAATGTGTGTGCTTGTGTGGCAAGATTTTACTTCTTTAGTTTAAATTTCAATTTGGGTTTAAATTTGTTTAAATTTTACCTTTAGGTGATTTCAATTTAAATGATTGAATGATTTATTTTTCATTTTATTTCACTTTTATTTGGTTAAAATGATGTTTAGATTTTCAAGAATGAAGAGTAGAGTGAATTATTTGTACAACTCACCCTATTCATCCACTCCTAAAGAATCTAACCAAGGTCCTTAAGTATCTTAATTAGCCCATTTTGATTTCTGTAATTCATTTGATTTGATTTAGAATTTATAATTTGAGTTTTTTTAAGTATTTGGTTGATTTTGATTTAGATGTTTTAGTTTAATTGCATCTTGATAATTTAATATCCTTAATTTATAATGAAGTTTAAATTTATTTAAATTCATGTGTTTTTGATTGATTAATTTTAGATTAGTTGTTTGGTTTAATTAAATCTTAATAATTTTAATATGCTTTTAAATTAATATTTAATTATTTTCTTTATTTTATTTTTTTATTATTTTTTTTTTTGGAAAACTCCATCTGAGATTTTATTGCTTAAAAAAAAAGGTTACATGGTCCTTAAGGGGTAAACTCCAAAACTCTTTGCTCATAGAGCTACAATGAACCTATATAGTAAATCCCTATCTAAATACATATAAGAACAAAATTAAGTGAAAGAGAAATGAAAGACAATGATACCAGTTGAATATAAAATCGCATAATAAGGTAGAACCCAATCTATGCAATGCTAAAGGGAGCATGACCAGATGAACCTGCAAGAGAGAAAAAGAAGATCACCTGTAAGCACCCGCTGTTGAAATTCTGTAGAGCCTTATAACCCAAAAGGCTGCAAACTAAAACCGACAATCCACCAGTAGGACGACAGACCAATAAATCAAAACATCAAGATGAAATCAGCCCAACCCATAAATCAAATGCCAAAACCTCCTAATACCGCGTGGAATGCACATCGATCAGTATTCTAGATCGACCAACAACCACGACGAGAGTTAAGTTAGGCGCAAAACCAATGTCTACCGCATTCAAAATAAAAAAAATTACTGAAACCGCAATCTGGAGGCACTAACAATAAGTCCAACAAGCGATAACATGATACCAGCCCCAACCCATAAATCCATACTAGATGTTCCATCAGCCAACAACCAACAACACTTGAGAATTAAGTAGACATCCAATTTGTAGGAAAATGTCCAAACCCATAAAATAATAGGCATAACGAAACAAGAAACCAATAGGGTAAATGGATAAACGACATGAAAAACATCGACTTTATCGAAAACTAAGACAATTCTTATCTATGCATTGATAGAACATTAAAACCTCAAATAGAGATAAGGAAAAATAATACCAGTAGATGAAATAGAGAGGAGGAATTGCCTTGTAATGCATATTAGGGTTATCAGCCCAAATCATATTGACCCATAAAGATTTATAGGCCTCTATAAAATAAGGTAGCTACACTAGTAAAAGAAGTCTGAATGCTCTTCAAAGTGCAGCAGAAAGACCAAAGAAACAATAAAAACTAGTTGTAACAAAATCATGTAAGCTAAATTCTAATATAAGGAAGCCCAATCTTATCAAGGTTAACCAAACCTTGCAAATGTTTAGGGAGAGTAAGATGATCAAAAATTGTTATTTCATTTAATCTAGCACCTAAATTAGCAAGATAATCACATGCATTACCTTCCGCCATACATGAGTGATTTTATAACAAAATTGAGAAAGAAGAGATCTAGTTTGCTTGAGTAAATAGTATAAATCAATTTAGATTTATTGGAGTTCAAGAGGTCAATTAGCATGAGAGCATCCACCTCAATCCATATTGAGCCAACCTTTCGGAGGCAAATCTCAAGAGCATACATTATACGCCATAAGTTCAAGAAGTGAGCAAGAAAGAGGATAAGCAAAAGTATAGAGGACATTTCTGGTAGAGTTTCTGAAGATTCCACCACAACCAGAGGCATTATGAGATACAGAGCCATCATTATTGATTTTAATAACATTATCATGAGGTTTGGCCCAAAAAACTATCTAGACATGATTACAACTTGCTTGAGTCGGCAATTGAAAACCCAATTTAATAGCCACAAATTTACACCCTTTAAAGTGCTTATATTTAATGAGATTGGCATTAAACAAATCACAGATTTTTTATTTAGTTCTAGCAATTATCTTCATGTGATTCATAGCAATAGTGTTTAGCATCATTTCGCCATCCATATAAACCAAATAATAATAATAGCAAAGAACGACTTTAATGTGACCTTTATTATTATTTTCAAAATAGATTTCAAGGAGTCGATATATTATTAGAGTCATTGAATTTGACAATGTTAAAGAGATCATCATACCAAAGCCAAAGCTTAAGCAATCTCTTAACAAATTGATGATTAAATTCTCAATATGAAAGCAACAATGACATTTTGAAGGTAATTGAAAATCTTTGCCCCACATCAAGGAGTCAACAGGGATAAAGTTTTTCAATATATGCCAAATTAGAATAGAGTAGGAAATAGGAATATTATTATGCCAAAGTTTAGCATACACATTAGAAAATTCATGTGCTTCTTTAATATGAAGCCAAATATTTTCAAGTTGAATTCTCCACTATGAGAGAGGTTAAAGAGAATCTGATCCTGTTTGTTAGGAGTAATAGATATATTATTAAGTTTGCCTAAAATAGAAGAAGGGATATACTCAATGAGCTTAGAGTTGTTCCACATATTATTTTCCTAGAATGATTTGACTTTGATATTATCAGTTGAATGGGAAGAAAGTAATTTATCAATGGACCCACTTCCAATCCAGTTATCTTGCCAGAAAAAAGAGTTTCCAGAATTAATGCCCCAAAAAATTAATGATTCCATTGATGCTACAAAGTCTTCTCCAAATAGGAGAATCTCTTTGTAGAAGCAATGAAGAGGGTGCTTTGCTTGGCAATATTTGGCATCATGAAGTTAGCCCAAAGGCTATTACTTCTAAAATTTTACCAAAGCTTGTAGGAAAAGCGTGATGGTATCCCTAATATTGCAAATCAAGACCACCTGAAGGTGCCAGCCTTTTGTGCCAAGAGGACCAATGTATTTTTTTTTGAGGAGGTGTTAGAATCCTAAGAATTTGTTAATAAGCTCAATCGTTAATGATAAAATTGGTTGGTACAATGGTTTGAATGAGATACGAGGCATAAAAAGAGTGCTCTTAATCGTGTAAGCCTACCACCAAAAGAGAGTAAATGATATTCCCAAGCGAAATATGATTTGAGATTTTTGGATTAATTCATCGAAAATATGTGATCTTTTATGACCTTTGAAAAGTGGGGCTCCAAGATATTTAATAGGAAGTTGATGATCAAAAGTAGTGATCCTCAAAGTATGGTTAATCCTATTACTAGAGATTTTAGAAGAAGGTATGAAGCAACATTTACCTTTATTAAGAAAAGGCCACTTTCCTTGCCAAATTTATTAAGGAATTTTGTAATAGTTTTTATGTGTGAGATAGAAGCATTGCAAAAGATGATAAAATCATCAGCAAAACTAACATGAGTAACAGGAATAGCACCATGAGTTTTATAAAACATACTAGGCTTATTGTAGAATAAATCATTCAGACTCCTGGATAAATATTCAACAGCAATAATAAAAAGTGAGGGTGATAGGGGGTCTCCTTGTCTCAAGCCATGGTTAGAGGGGAAGAAGCCTGTAGACTCACCATTAATGATAACAGAGAACCAAGCATTAGTGACACAATTTTTAATGATACGAATAAAAGTATCTGAAAAACCAAATAGATGAAGGATTTTAAAAAGGAAATCCCAAGATAGGTTATCAAAAGCTTTAGTAATATCAAGTTTGAAGACAATGTTACCACCTCGATAGGAACATCAATATCATGAATCATTTCTTGTGCTAGATATTATATTATCGATATAGCTCTTCCTTTAATAAAGCGGTTTGGTTGGGGAAATAATAAAAGAAGGAGTGATTTTATTTTGATTAGTTTAGCAATTAGTTTATTAAAGAAGGTGCAAAGACTGATCGGTCTAAAGCCATTCCAAGTTTCCAGGTCAGTATTTTTAGGGATAAGAATGATGGAAGTACTAGAAAAGAATCTAGGAAGAGGGGTGCCATTGAAAAAAATCAATAACAACATCAATAAGATCGACTTAAGAATAGGCCAATGTTGAAAGAATTGAGTTGTAAATCCATAATAGAATCTGAAGTTCATGCCGTGAGAATATTACTAATCTCGATTCCGGGCAAGATAAGTAAGCTATTTTGATGAAATCATGAGGGAATCAAATGAGGATTGGAGATAGCTTTAGGGAGTTGTTTAAAAGATTTTCAAAATGATGGACGAGATTCTTTAATATCGATGATATCTGATCCAAATACCATTATCATTTTATTTTTTTAGCGTAATTTAGGACTTTCCTTTTTTGAAAAGAGCATGGAAATACTTTGTATTTATCGCCATCAATATGTCTAGCAACTTTTGACGCCAATAAGTTTTCTCCATATTCTGATACTTAATCAAGTTGTCCCTAGCTTCATTGAGTTCTTCACGTTTGTAAGGATGATCTATGACAGCTTCTTCAAGAGAGCAAACCAGTTGTTCCATATTTTTGAGATTAGCAAAAAGGTTTTTAAAATGATGTTTATTCCACCAAGTAAGAGTTTGTTTGAGTCTTTTAAGTTTAAGTCAAAATCGAATCATACCCTTAATGGAATTGTCAGGATGAATGGGGGCCATCCAATTTATAGAGACAACATTCATGAAACCATTATGTTGAATCCACATATTTTGGAATCTAAAGGGAGTAGGAGAGGGTAATGTGGGAGAGAGTTTTTCACAAATTAAGAGGAGCGTGATCGATAAGATTCTACTGCTCATGAGGTATTAGGCCATTGATCAATCCAAAGGGAGTTAAAAAGGGTACGATCTAGGCGCTGCCAAAGTCTAGAATTGTTTCACGTGTAGTTAGAGCCCAAAAGCCAATCCAAATTACAATCAAGAATCATGTTAGAGAAATCTTCCATTGAATGAATGTGAGGAGAGGAACCTTCCCTTCTTTCCGAAGATGTAAGATAGTATTGAAATCACCTCCAACCAACCAGGATTTATTAATAGAGGAGGCAAATGATCTTAAATTATTCCACAGGATGTTCCTACCCATTCTATTGCATGATGCATAGATAAAGGAGCCCAATGCTGAAAAATTGCCCAAAGAGATTTGGGCATTAATCAGTTGTTGATGATCTTCAAGGATAGTGAGATTGATTAATGAATTCCAAAAACACCAAATTTTATTGCTAATATTATAGAAGTAATTTTGAAATCCTAGTGCTCTAGTGTAAGAAATCTTAGAAGAGTGAATAAGAGGTTCAATAATAACAAGGAGGGATATGTTATGCGTAAAGGCTTCTAACGCAAGGGTAGTAAGAGTCCCAATGCCACGAATATTCTAAATAATAAAATTAAGCATATCAATGAGGATTAGAATTAAAGGATGAATGGAAATATAAAGATCAAGAAGAAGATATAGCAAAGAGTAATTATAAATGTGAAGTTGAGGAGGATCTAGTGGTTCTAATGGAGCTGTGAGTGGAGCTTCTAGCTTTGAGGGATTTCTTTTTGTTAAGGACAATTTGAAAGGTTCTCACAAGATCCAAAGTGTCTCCATCTAAAAGTGAGTAATTTGGTATTCATAGTGGTTTCAGTATCAATCAAAGGAATCATGATAGTAATTTCCCCTTCTTCTGTATCTGAAATCGGATGACTAATTAGGTTAGCATGTGTATCATTCAGAGAGTTGGGTGAGGGAGTTGTTTCATTCTCATTTTTTGGATTATTTGTTAGATTTTTTTTCCAAGATCAACATATCAGCATTTGTCTTGTTTTGCTCTTGGATCAAAGAGCAATTTTTAGAAAATGTTTTCATCGCATTCATATTCTCACTAGATCTTATGCCGAATCACTGGCAAAAGGGATGATTAGGTTGAGCTAGCATATTGCCATTAGATACAATGTTAGGTAAGCTTTCAATATCCCCATCACCAATCACATCATCATAATTTTAACCATCTCATGATGAACCCCATTGTGCAAGTCAAGATAAAGAAATAGTAGTTATGATGTGTTTCATTTTGATTGACCATATGCCATTTTGTTGGGATGTTGCTTTGGTAAGGAGGTATTAGTAATCGGCAATTTATCCTTTTAAGATGGGGTGTAATAAAGCATTCTCAATGTTGACCATGGATTTTGCAATGTGTACAAAAAAGTTTTCAAATTCTACCTTTGACTATAGCCCAATTTTTGTAACCAATCCAAACCTCTTTTGGGTATTTTTTAGTAATATCAATTTCACTAATATCCCAATGAGGGATAGGATCTCACCAAGTTTGATCTATTTGAAGTGGCCAAAGATAGCCCCCACCACAAATAGCACTTGATGAGTAACAAAATGGATACGCATGTTGGGCAAAGCAAGCCAAATTGGAACTATTGGGGATTATTCTTTGACATCAAAACTAGGAGACCATTTAAGAAGTCTCATTTGACAATTGTAAACAAAATAGAGCATGCAAAGACCCGTGAATAATAGATCATTAGACAATTGAATTAGAACATGCCTAGGGTTGATCGCCCAACAAAGGAAAGCACGATAGTTTAAGTGGAAGAAGGATCAATCTTATCAAGAGTCTCTCAATGAGAATTTACCAACCAGAGAGAATTCAAAAGGCTTAGCTAATTTTTCCACATCCAAGTTCGAACACATCACAACCTGCATTCCATGGAAAACGTAGAAATTAAGTTTACCAAAGCAATATGAGAAGAAGTTTTACCGATAGCATCCTTGAAGGATTTAACGGCAATGAAGCAGGATGAAGGATCGAGTACCTTGGAGATCGAAGCTTACCGCTCCTTCAAAGTCGAAGGTTCGGATGTAAAAAAGGCATTTTATCGAAAGAAGCGTAACTTACATTAGCGCCAAAACGGGAGCTATTGGCGAGATCGCAATCGAGAGCGATCAAAATCACGGAAGGAGCCGAGAGGAACAAAACCGTGCTAGGTTTTCTCAAAGAAAACTTATTAATGATTACGCTGCCAGTTTCTTTAATTATGGTTATGTGACTTAATTTTATTTGATTGTGGTTCATTTATTTGTAGTTTGATTGGTTTAGATTAATTGAGATTTTATTTTGATTTTAATTGAGTTTGATTCTTTGTTTATCAAAGTTTGGTTTGTATTTTAATTTCAAATATTGGATAGTTAACTAGTTTATCTTATTTAAGTAGGTTGAATGAGATTTGATTACATATTAAATTGATGAGAGTCTTTCTTAATTTAATTTAATTTGATTTAATTTGATTTGATTAGCTTTATTAGTCTATGGGTTTGCTTAGGTTCAATGTGATCATGTGGTTAGTTTAATTAAGAAGTGCATTTATGTTAATTATAAAGATTTGTTTAATCTTCAATTTGATTTCATATTTTTTTAGGTTAATGGTGTAATTAATGACTTAATGATTTAAATTTAAATTAAGAATTGATTGGTATTTAATTGCATTTATGTTCGATTAAGTTTAATTTTAATATGATTAATTTGATTAACTTAATTAGCTTGTTTAATATGTGTGGTCAACTATTAAATTAAGCAAAGATTTATTTAATTTTTAATTTGATTTCATATTTATTTAGGTTAATAATGTAATTAATGAGTTAATGATTTAAGTTTAAATTAGGATTTGATTAGGATTTGATTAGCATTTAATTGCATTTTATGTTTGATTCAGCTTAGGTTTAATGTGATTATTTTAATTAATTAGTTTTTCAAGAGGTGATTAATTATTAAATTAAATAAAAGATTTGTTTAATTTTTAATTTGATTTCATATTTATTTAGGTTAATGATGTAATAAGTTTAATGATTTAAGTTTAAATTAGGATTTGATTAGCATTTAATTGCATTTTATGTTTGATTAAGCTTAGGTTTAATATGATTAATTTGATTAACTTAATTAGCTTATTTGAGGGGTGTGATTAATTATTAAATTTAATTAGGAGTTTGATTTAAGCTTAATTTTAGAGTTAGCTTTAATGTAATTTATTTAAATTAATTTGATTCATTAAGATGATGGATTAATTCATTGAGTTTGCATTAACTAGATGTTTGATTAATTAAGTTTGCTTAAGGGTAATAAAAATTTTAAATAATTAGATTAATTAAGAGTTTATTTAATTAGAGATTAATAACTTAAGTTCTCACATCTGAGTGATTTGATTTAGTTAAGTGTTTCACTTAAGTTTGATTTGATTAAAGGATTATTGTTACCATCATTGTCATTAAATTAATTGTTTATTTCATTTCAAATTTGATTATTTATGAAGAGTTTTATTTGATTTGATTCATTTATTATGTTCTTTGATTTGATTAACATAATTGATTTAGTTATGAGGTTGAAATATTTAATGGTTAATTAATCTTATTCTAAATGAATGTGATTTAATCATATTGTATTATTTTAACTTTATTTGGTTTAATTGATTAGTATTAAATGATTATGTTGAACTGGTTTATTAATTAATTTTTTTTTTTTAGTTTATTTAATGATTAATTAATTTCATTTATATTCATTGGGGTTTCATATGATTAAGATTCCATGCTTAGTGTAGGTTTAATTATATTGGTTTGACCCATGTTAAAGTTTCTAATTTGTTTAATTTTAAGTTTGATTTAAGATTTAATTATTTAATTGAGTTTTATTAACTTGAATATGTTTAATAATATTTAATTTAATTTCTTCTAAGGATGATATTTTTTCTAATTTGGGGTTTGATTAATGATTACTTAAGTGCTATTTCATTTCTAATTTTCATTTGATATTTAAATTATTTTTTGATTATGTTTTAATTAACTCCTTAATTGATTAAACTTTAATATTAAGGGTTTGTTTGGGGTTCATTAGATTCATAAATCACATTATTTTGTTAAGAGTCCTAGATGTCAATTGAAGTGATTTAAGCCATTTTGAAGATTTTTGTAAATTTTTGAATTTCTATTTGATTTATTTTATTAAAATGAACAATCTGAATTTCAAAATTTAATTTCTCACAATACGGAAGTCCTTTTCACTTGAAATTTTTATGGTAAGTGTGTTTTAACTTTAGTTTTAATCCTTAAAAGTTTCAACTAAATCTAACATATATTTTTGGTTTAATTAATAAAATTTTATTTTCACTAAAAGTCAAATTAAGCTCAAAATACTTAATGAAATTTGGGGATTTTAGGTTTTTTGGATTTCTCTCGGAAAGACAAACCCAAGGAGCTCTTGTTTGCAATTTTTGGTTAAGTATTTTCTTTTCTATAAATTTTTGAATTTTCAAGTAATTTAAATTAATTTTTTAAATAAAAATAAATACTGACGTCATTAAGAAAAGACGTCAATGGTCAGAGCGACCTTTCTCTGATGATCTGATGATCACAAAAATCGCATAATGTCATTTAGATCTGGCTTCATTTCGATCTATAGAACTTCACTATTATCACGAAAATCAGAGTGCATATGTAAGTCATAAGTATATGTTAAATTAATATGCTACATACCTACTTGAGGCTAATTTCAAATGTTATTTTTCTCATGAGCACATCTTGAATTAGATATTTTTCTACCGACTCAGTATAGATGATCATGAGTTCAGAGAGTTATGATGTGATGTATGCAGAGACTGAGGTTACAAAAAATTACGATAGATGATTTGTAGAGGATGTCCACAACATAAATGGACCATCACATACGATTGTCCTTCTACGTACCAGCCTACCTATGAGTTACAACCACCTTTCTTTTTATCAAATCATCCTACAACCCAAGATCCTACATTGGAGGGTCACCATCAGTGATCATCCAATTAATCTAATCAATATAAGAGGTATTATAATGATTGAAACATCAACCTAAATGGCATATGTGTCTATAGTATGTATTCATTTATGTTTTATTTTTCTTTTTGTATTATCTGTAGTATGTTTCATTTCTATAGTGGATATGAACTTTATTATATTGCACTATTTTAATAATCCTTTATGTGTTTGGACACAATAACTTTAGTACATATCCATGACTTCAATATGCTAAATATTAACTCCTCTTTTTCTACTCTCCAAAAAAAACTTCTCATGAAACTTTATTACATGCTTTCCTAAATCAACAAATATCATATTTAGATCCTCTTCCTCCTCTATACTATTCCATCAAACCTCTTAACAAATGCATTACATACATTAAGAACATGCATAACATAAAGCAAAAAAGATAATGGATTAAAACTAATCCTTGATGTAATAACCAAATAGGAAAATATATTGGTAATCCTATGTGTTTGGATCATAGCTCAGATACATATCATTAATGACTTGAATATGCTCAATATATTAACTCCTTTCTACAACCTCCAAAAACTTCTATCAAATTTTAATCATAATGCTTCCTCTAAATAAACAAATATCATATGTAAATCTCCTATACTTCTCCCTAAATCTCTTCACAATAAACCAAAAAAAAAAATGTTCCAGAGCTAGTCTCTCATTTAAGCGACTAGCATAAAAGAGAGTCATTAAAACTAGTCTAGTTGGCTATTTAGCAATACTAGCTTCCCAATAAAGTGCTTTGCCACGAGAGCTAAAGCTATTCACTCCTTAAACGGATGACCATACCTATATCTAATTTTTTTTAAGATACTTAAATTACTAATTACATTTTAAATCATACTTATTTTAAAAATTACTCTAAATTTTGTCACTAACTTTTCACATAAAAGAAAACTCATATTCCTCATAAATCAATTTATCAACTTATTTATGTGTATGTAAGATTTTCATATAATCTTATGATAATAACTTTTTTCTTGTATCTTCCTAATATTTTGACATACAACACTTATTAAAAAATATTATACAAATGTATAATACATCACTTAATTAATTGGATCAATAAAAATTACCTCTAAATTAAAATTCAAAATTCTTCTTTCAGCTTGACAAAAGTAAACTCTAAATAATTTTTACCATATGATCGCGTGGTTCGCACTATCGGACGATTCAGATCACGCACCGATCGTGCGATCCTCACCGCTAGATCGTGTGATTTGATTTGGGCCATCTATTCTGTGATCAGATAGTCCAGAGTGAGCCGCTGGTCACTTTTCATGGGTTGACCGATCTTCAACGGTGATGACGAGCGTATTTTTTTTTTATTTAAAAAAGAATTAATTTAAATCACCTGAAACTTCAAAAAGTCATAAAAAATAAAATACTTAACCAAAAATTACAAACAAGAGCTCGTTGGATTTGTCTTTCGAGAGGAATCCAACAAACCCAAAATCTCTAAATTTTATTGAGTATTTTGGGCTTAATTTGCATATTAGAAAAAAAAAAAATCAAATTTCATTAATTAAACCAAAAATATATGTGAGATTAAGCTGAAATTTTTAGAGATTGAAATTAAAGTTAAAACACACTTATCATAAAAATTTCAATAAAAAGGACTTGTGGATTAGGAGAAATTAAATTTTGAAGTTCGGATTATCCATTTTAATAAAATAAATCAAATAAAATTTCAAAAATTTACAAAAATCTTCAAAATGGCTAAAATCACTTCAATTGACATCTAGTACTCTAAAAAAAAATGTGATCTTCTGAGTCCTAATTAACCCCAAACAAACACTTAAGAGTAGAGTTTAATCAATTAAGGAGTTAATTAAAATATAATCTAAAAATAATTTAAATATTAAATCAAAATCAGAAATGAAATAACACTTAAGCAATCATTAATCAAACCTCAAATTAGAAAAATATCATCCTTAGAGGAAATTAAATTAAATATGATTTGAGCTAATAAAACTCAATTAAATGATTAAATCTTAAATCAAACTTAAAATTAAATAAATTTAGGAAACTTTAATATCGGTGAAACTAGTATAACTAGACCTACACTAAGCATGGAATCTTAATCATATGATAACCCTTAATGAGTATAAATAAACTAAAACTAATTAATCATTAAATAAACCAAAAAAATCAAATTGATTAATAAACTAATTCAACATAATCATTTAATACTAATCAATTAAACCAAATAAATTAAAGTAAACTTAATTAACATATGATTAAATCACATCCATTTGGAATAAGATAATTAATCATTAAATATTTCAACCTAATAACTAAATCAAACATATTAATGAAATCAAACAAACATAAATGAATCAAATCAATAAAACTCTAATCATAAATAATCAAACTTAATTGAAATGAAATAAACAATTAATTCACTTAACATGATGGTAATAACAATAATCCTTTAATCAAATCAAACTTAAGTAAAACAGTTAACTAAATCAAATCACTTTCATGTGAGAAATTAAGTCATTAATCTCTAGTTAAACAAACTCTTAATTAATCTAATAATTTAAAATTTTAATTAACCTTAATCAAACTTAATTAATCAAACATCTAATTAATGTAAACTTAATGAATTAATCCATCATCATAATTAATCAAATTAATTTAAATAATTACATTAAAAGCTAACTCTAAAATTAAGCTTAAATCAAACCCCTAATTAAATTTAATAATTAATCACACCACTCAAGTAAACTAATTAAGTTAATCAAATTAATCATATTAAACCTAAGCTAATCAAACATAATCAAAATTAATACTAATCAAAACCTAAATTAAACCTAAATCATTAAGTCATTAATTACATCATAAGAATTAAATAAATCTTATTTAATTTAATAATTAACTTAAACAACTCTTAATTAAACTAATTACCCTTAAGCTAATCAATTGAATAAAACACTTAATAAATTAATCTATCATCTTAATAAACCAAATTAGCTTTATATATCAGATTAAATTTAATTCAAATCAAACACTTAATTAATCTACTAATTAATTTAATCACACTTATTAAATAAACTAATTAAGTCAATTAAATTAATCATATTAAACTTAAGCTTAATCAAACATAAAACACAGTTAAATGCTAATCAAATCATAATTTAAACTTAAATCATTAACTCATTAATTACATCATTAACCCAAATAAATATGAAATCAAATTAAAAAGTAAACAAATCTTTATTTAATTTAATAAATAATTCTACCTCTTAAATAAACTAATTAAGTTAATTAAATTAATCATATTAAACTTAAGCTTAATCAAACATAAATGCAATTAAATACTAATCAAAACCTAAATTAAACCTAAATTATTAAGTCATTAATCACATCATTAGTCTAAACAAATATGAAATCAAATTGAAAATTAAACAAACCTTTATAATTAACATAAATACACTTCTTAATTAAACTAATCACATAATCACATTGAACCTAAGCAAACCCATATAGCGATAAAGCTAATTAAATCAAATTAAATAAAATAAAATTAAATTAAGAAAGACTCTCATGAATTTAATATATAATCAAATCAAATCTCATTCAGCCTACTTAAATAAGATAAACTAATCATCTATCCAATGTATGAAATCAAAATATAAACCAAACTTTAATGAACATGACAAATGGATGTGATTAAAAATAAAATCCTAATTACAAAGAATAAACCCAAGTAAAATCAAAATAAAATCTCAATTAATATAATTTGATCAAACTACAAATAAATGAACCAAAATCAAATCAAATAAGCATAAAATCAAGTCACATAACCATAATTAAAGAAAAGAATTAAATATTAATTTAAAAGGATATTATATTATCAAGATTTAATGAAAACAAAACATCTAATCTAAAATTAATCAATCAAAAATACATGAATTTAAACAAACTTAAACTTCATTAGATATTAAGGATATTGAATTATCAAGATGTAATTAAACCAAAATATCTAAATCAAAATCAATTAATCAAATACTTAAACAAACTCAAATCCTAAATTCTAAGTCAAATCAAATCAAATGAATTACACAAATTCAAATGGGCTAATTATACTTAAGAACTTAGTTAGACTCTTTAGGAGTTAGGATGTAGAATAGGGTGAGTTCTACAAAAATGTAATTCATTCTACTCATTCTTGAAAACCTAAACATCATTTTAACCAAATAAAAGTGAAATAAAAATGAAAATAAATCATTAAATCATTTAAATTGAAATCACCCAAAGGTAAAATTTAAACAAATTCAAACTCAAATTGAAACTTAAACTAAAGAAGCCTAGTAAAGTCTTGCCACACAAGCCAGCACACACATTAGAATACTAAGTCACCACTTCTAGTGCTAAGTTAGGCATTATATGTATGATGTTATGTTTTATTTTATGATGTAATATTTTAGACGGATGTTAGGTGTATGTTTCAGAGGATGTTAGGGTTAAGCTAATCATATTTTCTAGAGGTTGTGCTTAAGGTCATAATAAAAAAATATAAATATTTTTACTGTATAAGTTGCTTAGCCCCTAAGCGTAACCCATGCTAGGACAGGTGGGCTTGGTTACCCATTTGTGGGGTGCTAAGTCCAAATTATTCATATAACTACTTAGGTTGTATGGTGTGTTTAGCTAACATTTATTTTGCAGGTGTAGCTAGATTTACTTTTTCTATTTTTGATGTAATTTTGCATTAGAATTAGGATTAGTGTTATGGGAGATTAGGATGAGTAGTAGAGTCCCTGGGTGCCTGATGCCTTTGGAGCAAATCAAATCAAAAGAAAGAGAAGGAAGAAATGAAGAAAAGAAGATCCCCATAATATGTATTATTTTTTTATAATCTGGGTTGTATAAGGGTAGAGCTCGGCTACCCATCTTTTTTTCTCTTTTCAAGGTGTATGGTGGAACCCGACCGCACTGGCCTTTTATTCTTTTATAGTAGTCTATAGAATTGTTTAATTATGTTTAGATTGCGTATTAGAACATCATGCTTTTGATAGTTTCTTTATGATTGATGCTTGAATGTGTAGACTGGATGCGGTAGACTCTTAGGATGAAATTAATTTTTTTACCCTAATTAATAACTCATAACTAAAATTTTAAAACAACTATAACCTCATATAAAAGCCTAGGAATTAAATCAAGATAATAAAATTTTTAGCAACCCCTTAGCTGGATGAATGAATGTATAATATCATGCATATCATCTTCCATCTTAAGAATTCTAATGACACATTTCTCTCTTGATTAATCAAATTCTCATCATGCATTTTAGGCATACAAAATCCCATAGCTTGTGTCAAAATAAAGAAAAAAAATAAATTTGATAAAATTTGCATTAGATTAAGTCATGAATTCATACCACTCATGCTCTAGTCTCTTAGGGGAGTGAGTTTAAGGACTTAATCTCCTTTCTAAATAAACAACAACCTAGCCATCTTGCAAAGCATAAGACTTGCCTACTTGGATTTAAAGTGTATGAGGAGTTAGCTAGGCTCACTCAGTAATAAGTCCAAATAGTGGTTTATTCCCTCTTGCGGAGGTAAACCATATACCCATTTTTACCTTAGATTTAGGCTGTGCTTTGGCCCTCACCAAAGCTCCCTAGATTTAGGATTTGAGGTAGCTATTTTCTTTGGGCTACAACCATAAATCCTCACATCTTAGGCATTTTCATAATCTTATGTTGTGGAATTATAAGCCCTAACAATCTAATAAAATATCAACTCAAATAATTAACTCTCTTCAATTTCAAAAATATAAAGCCCAATTATAGGGTAGATTGGAATGCTCACTAGTCTTCCTAGTATCATGAGCATTTCCTACTTTCTCCCATTGGATTCCAAAAATAAGTCTTCTCCTTGATCTATCCCATTTGATTTTCTGATAGTCTTAACCTTGAAATCTTTGGAGACCCTAATTGTCTACTTTAATTGAGAGTATTCTTAAGAAATTCCCATTCTTTAGGATGTAATTAACTATGAGGGCTTGCCTTTATAGGAAACTTAATGAACCTAACTTAAAATAAACTCTACTTTACTTTTTCATGTAAAGTAGGAGAAAGATCTCTGGTATATTCGAATACCCATCATGCCTTAGGAGTCCTTATTAGGTGATTAGGTCCATTATAGGTGGTAATTTCTATCTTTTGAGATAATACATCATTCCTTAATGTCATACCTAATCACTTCAATAAGTACACCCTAAGATTTGTGTGGTGTCCCACATCCTATAAATAAACACCACAGATTTTTCTGGCGACTCCACTGGGGAGGGTTCCTCTCTCCATCTTTAGTAAAAAATTATTATCTTCAAGCATCGATAGTGGACTTATATTTTATATAGGCCTGAGACTATCATTCTTTTCATTGGCACTTAGCTTATTTCATCCATAAGCAAAGCTTGCCAACATCCTTTAGATTTTAGGACCTCACTCTATGTAGGTCTAAAATCCCTATTGGATTCCCCAATAGGTGAAAATTAAAATTAATCAAATAAAGGAGATGACCAAAATTAAGAATCTCTTCACCATTCTGATGGTAAGGCAAGGTTCATCCATGAACAATAAGAAAATAAAATCCTTCTACAAAATAACATGTCTTTCCAAAAGTACTTTTACAAAATCCACATAATAAGAGATCTTTACATAAAAATTTGTATGAAATTTTCAAAAAGACACAAAACACATATAACCAAACCTCGTTTAACAAATCCTATGATTGTTACCTGGAGGTTCTTTTCAAAATCAAAATCAACAATTTTTAATGTATTATTTCAAAATCACATTTTCTTTGGTAATAGCTATCCCCATCCCATGCACTCAAATTTGTTGGATGGAGATTATATATTTGAATTAAATTATAATATAAAATTGAAACTCCACTTAGCATACTTCACATGTGCTAGAGTTGAAGTTTCTACTTTTTTTGAAAAGCAATAAACCATACACACAAAAAAGAGAAGTCAAGACATATTTGAACCCCCACTTGACATAACCAAATTTGTTAAATGGGAGTTCCGCTTTCCTTGGAGAAGGTAGAACAAATTGAATTCTATTTGCATTTGTCTGATAAAACTCCTTCTTGCCAAAGTCTTAACTTCAAAACACATTGGGAGCTCATTTGATATGTCCAAGTATATCAAATGAAAACCCCCTTTTCAAAAATCATAAGAACAAATTAAACTCCATTTAACATACCTAAGTTTGTTAAATAAGTTCATTTTCTTTCAAAATCATAAACACACTTGACTTTCACTTAACATACCAAATTTGTTAAGTGATTAAAAATTGTAAACATGTTTGACTTTCACTTAACATACCAAATTTGTTAAGTGCGAGTTTCATTTTCAAAAATCATAAACACATTTGACTTTCACTTAACATACCAAATTTGTTAATCAAGAGTTTCATTTTTAAAATCATAAACACGTTTGACTTTCACTTAACATACCAAATTTGTTAAGTGAGAGTTTCATTTTCAAAATCATAAACACATTTGACTTTCACTTAACATACCAAATTTGTTAAGTGAGGGTCTCTTTTCAACACACATTTGATCCCTATTTTAACATACCAAATTTATTAAATAAGGAACCAATTTTTCATGTCAAACCACACTTGAGCTTTCACTTAACATACTAAATTTGTTAAGTGAGAGTCTCATTCTCAAAGAAAAAAAACATATCTCAAACACATTTGGGGCTTTCATTTAACATACCAAATTTGTTAAGTGAACTCCTATCTTTAATGAAAAGTAAATTTATCTCACAATCACATTTAACTTTCACTTAACATACCAAATTTGTTAAGTGAAAGCCTCATCATCAAACACAAATCAAACACATTTGGCATCTAGTTAACATACCAAATTTGTTAAGTAAGAAGCCCCACTTTCAAATCAAAATATCACACAATCAAATCTTCACAAGCAAAAATATTTCAAACACACAATCACAACATCTTCTTAGCATACCTAAATATGCTAAGTTGATGTCTTTCAAACTATCAATATTTTCAAACAAGATGCACAAAACATAAATATCTCTTAGAAAATCTCTCCTCAAATTTTAGAACCCCACACAACCTACCTAAATCGATTGGGTATCGGTTCTAAATCAAAATCAAATGGCAAAGAATCTCCTCAATATCCAAATCTCTCCAATGAACCCTACTTAACACATTTGAATTATCGAGTGTGGGATCAAAACTCCAAACTTTTGTTACTTGCATGGAACAAATATCAAGGCATAAATCGATATAAGTTATATTTCCATGCAAACATACCTCGATTAGTCAGTGCAGTCTTTTCAATTTTCACACAAGGAAGCTTAGAAGTATGTGTTTACTTTTCCTTTCAGAATGGAATTGGCCTTGGATCGAGCCAGACTCTCGCAGACCCACTTTGCCCACCTCATTCATTTTGGTCGAGGTTTTGAGCGGGCTAGAATCACTTGCGAGGGGACCACCCTCATAACCATCAGTAGAAGTGTGGTGATCGGGCAGAAGCCGGCCATCCAGGTTGAGATGTTATCTGACTCAGAGTTTCCCTCACTGAAGAGGAAGGCTGTGGCGGTTCATGCAGTAGTTGTAGTTCTAGTGCTAGTGTACTCAGGGGTTCCCCTTTCTGCCCCAATACAGGCTAGCACCCACTCATTAGCTCCTTCCAAGGGGAAGACTACCCTATCTTTAGAGATAGTCTCCCCCACTTATGAGGTTGGGTCTAGTTCTCATGTTGTCCCTCCTAGCAGGACTCAGCACCACAACCGGTGTCACAAGATCAAGCATTATCATGACTGCATAGCCAAGGAGCTAGAGGCAGTTTCCCAATCTGCAGTAGTCCAGTTACCTAGGATAGTATCTCATCTTATCACAGAGAACAAGTTTCACCCCCTCTTTGGTTCTGATGGAGAGGAAGACATTAGGAGGATCTCAGTTTCACCTCCGCCCATAATTCATTTTGAGGCTCCTATCAGTGACAGGAGAAGGCCGTATGCCAGCCTTAGATTAGCTCTATGTCGAGTTGGCGGAGCTTAACGATCAGAGTTTGGGGCTCAGTTTGATTTATGTTATGTCATCCCTCGTAGTGTGGGCAAACATATCAGATAGGAGAGAGGCTGGTATTAGTACAAATTACTAGCGAGCGTGGAGTATTTAGGCGGTCGGCCTCACTCATGAAATTTCTCGATCGGCGCTACCCGCGCTGATCATACTGATAGCATTCTATTGACGGGTGCTACCCACCATAGGAGAGAAGCTCGCTAAAGAGTGTTGCCTCCACCACTCCTCGCCCACCATCATCTCGGGTCCTTCCATCCTCTACAAAGGCACATAAGATAACATCCGGGAGAAGAAAGCCCGTTGGTGATCGGTTATGGCCAAAGGGTCCCACTTCATCTACTCCACCCCGGTGGTGAGGTGAGTTCCCCCTGACCTCCTATTTCAGTCTTGGTGAAGAAGTAGTGGCGACCCCGCAACATTGTGGTCGCACCACCACAACCACCACCATCAAAGGTAGTGACTACTGGCCGTAGAAGGGGGACAGTTCTGCATGAGTGGATCTCCCGGGGACACCACTCCACCCATGAGCGACCGAGCATGTCTCTTCCAAGCGTCATGACCCTTCTAGAGTTAGCACTCCGGTGATGCGTGTTAAGTGCATCTATCGGTGAGCACGCCTCCACCGGTCGGCGGTGTTTGTCCCTACACGATTAGACTGCTCTTTAGATGAGATCGTCGCTCACTACTTCGCTGAGAAGAGGGAACTCTTTAGATATGATTGCTCTGATGAAGAGGATGCTAGGGTTAGTTTTGATCCAGATGAGGATGATCTCTTAGAGGACTCGTGAAAGTCCATATGATCGACCTGGGTTCCCTCCTGGATCATAGCCGGGAGGGTGTAGTTGAGGAAGAAGACATTCAACAACAACCCGCCTGAGAGGCTGGAAGATGGAGTTGAAGACTTAAAGAATCTAGCATTTCAAGGCCAAGCTCCATCAGTATAGCCTACTCCCTTAGAGGCTGACCACCCTGGGTTGTTGCATGTTTTAGATTAGCCCAAGAGTACATCTCCCGTGGACCAGGATAGTGGCAGTCTGCATAGGAAGGTCATAGATAATACCTCCATGCCTGAAAGAGATATAAAGCATATGGTGGAATAGCAAATGAAGGAAGCATTCATGCAAGCCCTTGCTCATATGTTCCAAAGGGTAGACCCTACCTAGAGGAATTCAATGTAGTCCAATATCTCAAGGGTTTTGTGCCACCATCTTTCAAGATCTTTGATGATAATGGAAACCCTCAGCAGCATATAACACACTTTAGAGCTGGCTATTATAACGTCGGAGGTAGTGATGCACTTCTATTCCAACTCTTCGTTTGCAGTCTGTTAGGGATTACATTTGATTGGTACACTGAATTGCCCAACAGTTCAGTGAAGATTTTTGCTAAGTTAGAGCACCTCTTCATCAAGAGGTTTCGGAGCAAGAATAGCAATAGGCATCATTGTGGTGCAACAAAATCCCAATGAGTCCTTTGTTGACTATATTCTTATGTGGCAAAACTTAAGTATGAAATGTGAACCATAGCTGTCCAAATTGCATGCTATAGAAATTCTTCTCAAGAATATTCATGGCCTGGTTGCTTTCATGCTTAAGGGATTTATAATCAAAACCTTTGAGAAATTAATCAACAAGGTGGCTAGCCTACAAGGAGAAGTCAAATAGTTATCTTTTCAAGACTAATCGTTCAAGCCTAAGCCGCAGAAAGCATTTAAGAAGAAGCTAGGGGTAGTAGTGTCAGTAGACAAAGGAAGCAGCCAGCCAGAGCTCAATATGAGAGACCTCGTACACAACAGCCTCCATTGTCACCTCCTCTACCACCACCTCGGCTAGCATACTGACCCCCATAGTTGCCATAGTGGTTGTTGCCGCCTCCTCTATAATATACTCAATAATGATACTCATATCAACTGTTAGGTAGCTATTACCCATCTACTCTTACCGGTAGATTGAATAAGCCATATTCATTCAAGAGAGATGTAGTTAGGAAGGTCTGTAAGAATCTCTTAAAGAAACTTGACTTTCAGTTACAGCCCAAGAGGCCTAAGATGTGGGAAAGAGTAATGATCCTAACTATTACTCACCGGGTTAGTCATGTCTTGGAGGATTGTTTGTCACAAGGTGGCTTGAGTGCAGCAAGTCGAGCTATTGTTATCCCAAGGAATACTTGTTAGAACAACCCTCCAGTTCTATCAGAGTTATTCTTGGGGATACTTACAATCCTCTTAAGACATAAGAAGGTTGGGATATTACCTTATCCTGAACCTCTAAAAAAGTGCTCTCTAAGATCAAGAAGATTTCTTTGCAGGTACCTGAAGCAACTCAAATCTCTAACACCAAGGAAGGTTTGCAAGTTGCCAAAGATAACTTGAAGAAGGTGTCAGCCCAGCAGCAGCTTACCTTACTTGCTCGGGATAGCATAGCGACACAACCACCATTCGAGTCTAGCACTCCATCCACCATCACAGCTATTACTTCTTCCTCCACTAGCTCCTATTTTGCCAATAGGAGCATTGTATCAGTGACTAAGGGCACTATACCCCTTTCCCCGCTCACTTTATTAGATTTCTATCTAATAAGAAATCAATGAAGGAAGCTTTCACATACATCTTGTCCACTTCTAATATTTTAGATTTTATTCTTCTTAAAAACTCTCCGAGTCTACAAAATAATAATGATAACTCTAGTTCCGATCATTCCTCTTCTGATTTAAAAATAGATTTTCCATTCTTGAATTGGGTTTGCCCTTTGAGATTGATTTGGAGTCATCTGACTTTGATGATCCCATAAGAGATGCTGTAGGTGAGCATGATGAGCAGGTAGAACTTTTTACTAAATCATCTCACGAAGTCACTGAAGTCAACCTCTGCAGTGGCAAAGTTCTACCTCTTAGGGTAGCACCTCAGGATAAGGGTAAGCAAATCATTGGTTCTAAAGAATAGATAGCATCTCCACAAGATGCTCCACCCATGGATATCCTTGTGGAGGATTAAGCCAAGGTTGACTACAATGTCCTAACATATCTTAGAAAGCTACCAGCTAAGTTAAGCATATATGAAGCCCTTATCTTATCCAAAGAGATGAGAGAATCTCTAATCAAGGCTCTTCTTAATCTAGATATATGCTTAGCCCAGTGTTGACGCCACATATGGTTCACAAGTCAAATAAACCATCTAAGTTAAAATAAATAAAACGGGAGGAACCATCATATGAATCAGGTTTAAAATACTCTAATCACGATCGTATTCGATAAAAAAATCACCTCGATTTAAAATTTTGGCTTTATAAACGTGTCTAAAATATTAAAATTAATTAAATGAAAAATATCGAATTAATTAATAACTGATCAATTAATTAAAATCAATTTTTAATGAAATTACATGCATATCGAGTCTAGGAAGACTCGACAACATCCAAACGATCTCCATTCATGAAATTGATTGCTCCATTATCGTTGAAACATCAAAATCTATCAAACGACACCTTCTGCGATCAATTCAACAAAGTCTACACGAACGTCAAGCGATTCAAATACGATGTCACACAATTTAAGCCAATTTCACTTTGACTGTTATCGATGTCGTCCAAACGACCTCTGATTATGAAATTGATCGCACTGTTGCGTCTGGCACAATGAAATACCTAAAATTGACAACCTTATTGCTAGGGTTTATCACAGTAAATTCATAAAATTTGATGTGAAATTACATTAATTTGCAATTAGAATAATTACTAGTTGCTTAATTCCTTAACCTCTCTATTCCTTATCTTGAGCCCGCCGTTTCTTAAACCAATCCAATAAGCCACCCTATTTTTCCTATTGGGCACCATTTAAAAAACTAATAGGGAATTGTGGCTAGCCCTAAATCCCTAATTGAACAATGCTAGCTCCATTAGATGTGATTCTCTCTCATGCAACCTACGACCAAAGCTCTCTTCTCTTCCTCTTGTGCGATTCTCTCAGCCGAAGCTCCTCCATCCATCTCTCGTGAGCCCTAGCCGAACCGCCTTCTACCATTCATCTCCCTTTAGAAGTTGAACGATCAGATGAATCATTTGTTCGTCCCTCTCTCGCTCAAAACCAATAAGCTCTCCCTCCCCAACTTTCTCGTTGCTCCTTGCACGACACACAAGCTAAGTAAACTCTTTGGTCTTCTTCAGTTTTCCCATTTTTTCTCCTCTCAAATCGTGTGATTCAGCCAATCGCCCTCATTTTGATCAGATAGGCCTTCTAATTGATTGATACAGACAGCTTTGGTGACCAATTACCTTTGTCTTCTAGGGTTTTGTGCTGTCAAAAAATTTTCAGATTTTATTTTTTTATGTCAGCTAGTTAGCATGAAAGCGTTTGACTCTTGCTTCAAGGGAATCAATAAGTCTGGAATGTTCACGGGGAAGTTGAAGTTTTTTTGATAATTGTTAATGGAGAAATATTTCGTTAATTACTGCTGTAAGTAGAAAGGGGGATAAGCATTGTGCATTAGTATTATGTTGGGTTGCCGTTAAAATCTACGGTGGATATGGTGGCATCCCAACTAATGAAGCTAGTTGGCTTTACCTACTCAACCCTCTTAGGTTACTCAACTGACGCATCAGATTGCTAGCATTTTTTTGTACTTGGTATCACTTTCAATGTTTCTTTTGTTCCATCATCTCTTACCATACAAGAATCTCGAGGAGCAAAAGTTTTTAGTTGGTGTTATCTTGATGGTACCCTGCTATGTTGTTGAGTCATATGTTTCATTAATTAACCCATCATTAAGTGTTGATTGTGGGATCATCTGTGATAGCTGCGAGTCCTTTGCCATGTACTATTTTGGAAGATATCTTGTTGCTTGCTTGGGGGATGAAGATTAAAGCCATAAAAAAATGGAGCTTTTTTTTATTATTATCCAACAAAAGGAAAGTTGAAATTTTTTTGAGTGTGAACATCTTTATGATACAATGTGGTTGCCTTTATGATTCACATGATATGAATTAAATTCCATTTAGATTCATATGATAAGCCAACTTCTCATTTATGGCAAGTAATATAACAAGGTTTCATTTTGGGAGAAGCTTATATTGCTATCCATAATCTGATCCATGTTGAAAATTATTGAAATATAGATGTGTAATGTCTATCCTCACTTTCAATTGAATATGAAGCAAGAATGGATTGGGGCTTTGGTTTCATACTTGCTCTCTTCACCATAGTTACTTTCAAATCAATGAACTTTAATGTAAAAATGAGAAATGGGGATGCACATATATGAAACCTAAGATTGTTATGTTTGATTTGCAAGCTTTTAAATGCATGCAAGTACTTTCTTAGCATTTCAAGTTGAAATTGAATTGAAATCTCCTACACATAATATCTAATTTTTTGCTATTATGCATTTTCCAATTCTTAAACTATTGTTAAAATGGGGAACATGAAGGATTTTGAGTTATGTGTAAGCTAAAGCATGCATTTTCCATTATTGGATAGTATTGACTTTGGGTTTCATTTGAATGATGCGCAATATGCCACTTATGAATAGATATCATGTTGTATGAAATGAGATTCCATATGGGTGAGATATGATATTATTTTCTTCATATTACTAAGGGGTTGAACTTTACTTGCATGCAATCTAAAGTGATATTTCTTTAGTAGCCTAAGATGAGTAACATGGCATGTCTTATTGAAATGAAAAGAAAGAAGTTTAGATTTATGCTTGTCAAATGAAGTTGATTGTTTTACTTTATGTAAATTAAGCCTTACTTGCAAATAATTATCATGTTAAAAGAGGCAAAACATGATTTAAACTATTCTTCTTTCTATCATATCTTTTATTAAATATTGAAGCTTGCATTGACATGAACATTAACATGAAAGTGATGGGAATTGGAAGTATAGGACATGAAAAGTTTTCTTTGTGATTTAATTGTTATGTTATTTGTGAGCTTCGAGAAAGGTACCTTTTACTTTACATTCAAAGTGAGAAGAATGGAATGGTGCTCACATGTGATTAAAAGCTTAAGTTATAGCTTGCTATTTGAATATTCCAAATGCAAAATTCAGGTGAAATGGTGATGAAAATCATGTTATAGCAAGGGGGTTTTCAGCAGTATTTTAATTTCATATACATGTGAATGAAAATTTGTGAAAATATGCTCTGATATAAGTATCTATTCATATTGTTCCAATGTGGCATGGAAACCTATTACTATAAGTGCCTATTCACGTTGTTCCAACATGGCAGGGAACTCTATTGTTATAAGTACCCGTTCACATTATTCCAATGTGGCGAAAAAACTTATAATAAGTATCGATTCACGTTGTTCCAATGTGGCAGAGAAATATGCTGTCATAAGTACCCATTTATATTGTTCTAATGTAGCGGGAAAACTTGTGATAAGTACCTGTTCACGTTATTCCAACGTGACAGAGAAATCTATTGCTATAAGTACATGTTCACGTTATTCCAACATGACAGAAAAATTTGTTGTGATACGTACCTACTCACGTTGTTTCAACATGGTAGAAAATTTATTTCTTTTATGATATAAGTACTTGCTTACATTGTTTCAACGTGGTAAGAAAATGCTATGCTATCTTAACCCATGCACACCTTTCTTGGCATGGTGGACAAATAAACTTTCAGACATGGTGTTTCACGACACCTACCATGCATGCCTTTCTTGGCGTGGTGGGAAGGCCAGTCTCGGCTATGGGGATGATGTCGGGAGGTTACCAAAAATTTTGGTAAACAAAAATGTGTAAAATACCTAAGTGCTTGAGAAGGAAAGTAAATGCATATGTTCATTCATGCTTAGCTCGTTCATTATATCATATGACAATTACAATATGCTCACTCATGCTTAATTCAATGGTTACTTGAATCTTCATAGCATATGGTAATTACTTATTTAAAATTCTAATTCATTTTGCCTGAGTGGTGATTATGCTATATGAATGGGTGAGAAATAGAAATGTGACACCAAATGCATGGTGTGATTTAAACTTTACTTTATTGTCAACTATATCTTTATATACTACATGAATGAGCTGTTTGAAAATAAGACATCTTAAGAGAAACATAAGTAAAGGCCTTCTCTTAGATCTATGTTCTTGTCATGTAACATTAAAAGGAAATGACAGAAAAAGTTAAAGATCTCCTTTCATGCATGTGTATGTCATATGACATTAGGAGAAAATGACAAAAATACAAGTGCATGTCATATGATATTAGGAGACAAATGGCAAAGCAAAGTTAATCTACTTACATGCAAGTTCATGACAAATGACATTAAGAAATAGAAATTAATGGGATGACACAAGTCCCACTTTCATTTTTTGTTCTCTCTCCATTTTTTTGGCCTCATGCTAAGAGGCTTATAAATAAAAGAGAATCCTTCTCTCATGAGACTTTACTCTCCCACTTCTCCCTTTCATTTTCCTTACAAAGTTTATTGTAAATCTAAGTTTTATAAGAGAGTGTTCATCCATCTTTCAAAGGAAGAGCTCCCCAACACTCAAGTTTGTTCTTATCATGGTGGGAATGACAAGTAAAGTAGGGGAGGTATTTATGTTTGAGCATATGTCTAATGTGTATTTCATAACATGTCAAGCTAGATAGAATCATAAGGTGAGCATTATACAATACATGTCATAATGGTCAAATAAGACAATAAAGCATGATATAGAAATTCAACACATAAGTAAGAAAATTTTAAGCCAACATAACAACTTAAGCATTTCATCCCTTTCTTTCCATCTTTTTTTTTATAAATTTTGGCAACCTCCCGGCGTCATCCCCGCATAAGGGGCTACTTCGGGGGACTAGGTCTTCCCACCATGCCAAGAAAGGCATGTATGGTAGGTGTCGTGAGACACCGCGACGAAATTTATTTACCCACCAAAAGGCGTGTATGGGTTCAATCAACATTACCATATTGGAACAACGTGAGCAAGTACTTATAACAATTTCCGCACATTGGAACACATGAATAGGTTTATAGTTTCATTATTGGAATAATGGCAATTATAGCAGAGCAATAAATTTGCATTCACATGTATATGAAATTAAAGTATAAGCATTTATATATGACATATTTCACCTCCTTTTTATTTTGAAAATTTTGCTAGCCTCCTGTCATCCCGTGGGGCTATGAGACTAGGTCTTCCCACCATAAAGAAAGGGTATGGTAGTGTTGTGAGACACCAAATTTTACCACCATGCCAAAAGTGTATGGGTTTCAAGACAACATTTCCGCCGCGTTGGAACAATGTGAGCAAGTACTATAAATAGATTTCACCGCTTGGAACAACGTGAGTACTATCAGTTTCACCGCATTGGAATAATGTGAGCGGTACTTATAGCATAAAGCATAAATTTCATACATGCATATGAAATTAAAGTATAAATTTATATATGACATATTTTACCTCCTTTTATTTTGAAAATTTTGACCTCTACGTCATCCCCTGGGGCTACCTCGAGGGACTAGTCTTCCCAAGAAAATGTATGGTAGTGTGGTGAGACATGACCAAATTTTGCCCAATGCCAAGAAAGGTGTGTATGGGTTAGCATAGTATATCAATAAGTTTCCCTACCATGTTGGAGGAACATGAGTAGGTACTTATAGTAATAAATTTAAAGCTTGCATTTATATATATAAACAAGTTGCTTGCATATATTTAATTAAGTGCAAAATATTCAAAATTTATGACAGCCTCCCGGCTCTCCCCCCACATGTGGGGGTTGCCATGAGAGACTGGGCCTGCCCACCATGCCAAGAAAGACATGTATAGGTGTGTGTGAGACACCACCAAATTTTGATAGCATAGCATTTCCCTACTATGTTGGAGAACATGGTAGAATTATATCTTTAAAGCTTTTTTGCATATAAATAAAAGAAAGGCGCATGAATATTTGATTACATAATCAAAATTTACGACCTCCGGCTCTCCCTTGTGGGGTTTCCATGAGAGGCACATGCCAAGAAAGGCATGTATGGGTATGTATGAGATACCAGAAATTTTGATAGCATAGCATTTCCCCGCCATATTATGGTGTACTTATATCACAAATTTAAAGCTCGTTTATATAAACAAAAGAAAGGCAATGTATATTTGATTAGAAATAATAATAATTTACAACAACCTCATCTCATGTGGTTCATGAGGCACGCCACCATGCCAAAGAGGCATGTATAGTGTATGTCGTAAGACACCAAAATTTTGATAATATAACATTTCCTACCATGTTGAGAACATGGTAGGTATATCTTTAAAAAGCATTTTCATATAAATAAAAACATATTATTTGATTAGAGCATAATAATCAGATTTTCCTCACTCCCCATTTGGGTTAATGAGAGCTAGCACACCATGCCAAGAAAGGCATGTATTGTATGTCTGAGACACCAGAAATTTTGATGCATTGTTTTCCTACCATGTTTAACATGGTAATTATCACAAATTTAAAGCTCGCATTTGCATATAAACAAAAAAAATCTTTTATGTATATTTGATTAGAATAATCAAAATTTATGAATCTCCCACATGTGGGGTTGCCATGGAGATCACCTGTCAAGAAAGACATGTAGATGTATGTTTAGACACCATAAAATTAGCATTTCCCTACCATATTGGAGAACATGGTAATATCACAAATTTAAAATCGATTTACATATATAAATATGTTTGCATGTATACTTAAACAAAGTATTTTATGAGCATTGCATTTTCATCTATTTCACCTTCCTTCAATTTTAGATTTTCATATAGGTGAAAATATAGAATCTCTGGTTCTGGGATCTATCATCACTCAAATCCCTCCTTACTTTCAAATTTTAGCATGAAATGAAGAAGCATGGCATGTAACCATCAACTTAGAAACCTTCCTTTCAATTTTTCAACTTGCATATGAAAGCATGATATATATAATTCCTCATAGAAAATTGAAACAAAGTAAGCATGAAATTCTGAGAATAGCAAATATGATATTTAAGCCATACATCCCTTATCGGTTTTCAAACTTCCATCTCAAATAAAGAAATTTTGCAAACATCCATCTTTAGATCTTAATTGAGGGTTTCAGGTTGGAGGAATCAGGAAGTCCTGAGCTGGGGTTCGGTCGCAAAAGGGAGCATGGCTGGAGCTAAGAGGAAGAAGGGTGTGGTGGTCGTCGGGAGCGAAAGAGGGAGAATCACGAGAGAAAGGGGAACAAGAAGAGGATTGAGAGAGGGAAGAGCGAATGAGTAGAAAAAATGAGGTCAACGCATTCCTTTGGCCCCTCGACCTCTGATTGGTGACGGCGGCGGGTTAGGTAAGGATTAAGAGGATTAAGAGATTAAACTAATTACAAACCAATTTAATAATTAAGGTATATTTTTATTTGATGAATCATCTAATAATAAACCCTAGCAATATGGTGTCAATTTTAGGTGTTTGATTACGACGCAATGGCGATCAATTTCATGATGGAGGTTTGACAACATGGCGAAGTGAGTAGTTAGGTCTAAATTATGCGACGTCGCATTCGAATTGATCGATGTCTGCGTACGCTTTGCCAAATCGGTCTCGGAAGGCATTGTTTGATAGAATTTGATGTTTCGGCAACAACGGTGCGATCAATTTTGTGAACGGAGATTGTTCAGATATTGTCGGGGCTTCCCGACTTTGATGTGCATAATTTCATTAAAAATTCAATTTTAATTATTTGAATGGTCATTAATTGATTCGATATTTTCTATTTAATTAATTTTAATATTTTTGATGCATTACAAAGTCAAATTTTTAAATCAAATCAAATTTAATTAATTTTGATTGTGATTAGGGCATTTAACCTCTTTGTCATTTACTTAATTTTAAATGACACATAGTTGTTGTCAAACAACAAACATGAACTGGCGCGGGACCGTGTTTGTTATCAGATCTTTTCTTCTCTTCTTTTTGGGATTTATTTGGCCATCATATGCCAGACAAGGGGACATTCTTTTTGTCTCATTTTCATTTTCTTCTTCTTTCTTCTTCTTCTTTTTTTATTTCACGTAGTCATTTATATATGTATATACCTTTTGACTCCTTACGAAAATGTTCAGGAGATCACTAGGTTTGCCTTGATGAGCCAGAGGATGCTATATGTCTATGATTGATTCACATGACCCTCGATAAGCGTGGACATTTTGGACAGACTGGAGCAACACAATGATATGCTACAGGGGAGTGATATATTTCAGAACTTCTTCACCCGTTCTCCCGCCTTAGAAGAACTATTCAATTGAGAATCCCCAGAATGGGTGACTAAATAATCAGAGTATAATCCTTTCGATAGTCGTTGATCGGTGAGTCATGGTTTATGTGAAATTCTTCAATTGTTGACATCATCGCAAGCGGCAATCACACTTAGTCATGACAACTGATCCACCTCATTAGAGTGGCCTCGAGACTTCCCATAGGCTAAATTCATGGTCCAAGGGGTATGTTGCTTGGGCTAGATACATTCTTGAGCTCACAAGGTTCTAGGGTTTTTGGTGTTTATTTATGCTTTTATGATTTATTTCCTTCTTCTTGGGTAAGAGGCTTTATTGAGTTACGGGATAACACGTTGGATCGGCCTCGAAGAACTGACCATTACATTGAATGACTTGCAGACGGTATTGGGCCTTCCTATTTATGGAAGTCGTTATGAAGAATATATTCTTCGATAATGAGCTTTTCAGGCCTCCGTAGATGGGAATAAAGTGGGAGGGATGATTATTCTACCACGAGTTTTAATCATTATCTAAGAACTTACGGGCTACTGGGCTATCCATGCGTCAAAGCGATCATGCCTATGGAGATTTGGATCTAGCTTTCTAAGAGAGGAATTATTACTTCTCTATTATTATGACCCTTTCAAATTGTTTTTACGGTTTATCCGAGGATAGCAGCCTTTCTCACATGGACATTTTTCTCCATCCATGTATGGACAAGACTTGTTTTTAGCTTTTAGTTACTTTGGTTATGTTCTTTGTCTTGCCCATCAAGGAGGGATCTATCCGTTCCAGCACATTATTGGCGAAGCAGGATCTCCCGAGGTGAGCGCTCTTTCCTTGGCTCCTCCCTTGCTAGGATGTATAGGGTTTTAAAAATTATTTTATAGGCTAGCACACTTGAGTTTCATGATTTGGTCCTACCTTGGCAATACATTCATGCTTGGATTCACATTCATGTCGAAGGGACCTTCGCTTGCCTTGAATGCCCTTCATACTTCTTAGAAAGGAACTATCCAAGAGTCATGCAATACAAGCCTCCTCTACCTTGGAGCTGAAAGAGTACTATTTTTCTTTGCCCCTCATCTAGTTATTGATAGTTCGTCGTCCATCAATTCAAAATTACAAATTTACCTCATAGCCTAATGGAGGTAGATATTGTGGATGGGATTGACCATGAGGCGATGCACTTTAATTCATACCCAATTCTTGCCAATTTTGAATACTTTATTAGTAGCTGTCTCATGTTATCGATTTGGTCGCCAATTATTTTAGAAGGATATCAACCTACAAAACATTGGATTTTCAGTAACCGCTATGAAGGCGACCCTTCATTCCAGGTGTTACCTACGCTCGCCAAATGAATGTCGTTCCTGAGACTAGATTATTTTCTGCCTCCTTGACATGGCTTCACTTACCCGGTTTGGCACAAACTCAAAGTTCATGCTCCTCTTAGTCACGGAGTTAGCTATAACGCTTGGGTACGCTTATCTTTTGCACTGACTTTGGAGCGCGGAGCTCACGTAAATATGAACGACAAGTGAGACTTCTCGAGGGCAACAAGCTGCGTACAATTCTAGAGGTATGATTTTCTATGTCTCTTTATTTAACCCTTTATTTAATTCCTTTAAGCCCTTTTATTCCTAACATACGTTTATATATTTCTGTGATAGGTGAGAGAGGGTCGAATCAATGGAATAGGTTCACTTCCAGTGCGGACTCGAACCTTCCGTTAGTCATGCGAGGTACCATCTTCATCTCAAAGACGTCCTATGAAGATCCTCCAAGAGCTTCAACATTGTTCTAGCCCCATTCCACGCCTCTTAACTCAAGAAGCAAATCTAGGCCAAGAATGTCTGTAGCATGGAGCCGCCTTGGGATTTTGAGTTGACTTTGATCGAGCTGCTCGCTATGTATTCCATTTGAAGATTTTGATCTTCCAAGCAATGGCGGCATAACCTCTTGCTCCAACCACTACTGCTCCTTTTGTGGATCTAGTTCCTTATATGGATTTCTTTCCTAGCTTCTGCCCCGGTGAAACATCGGGAATGAGAGATCAAGAGTATGGTGAGACTTCTGCCATACCTACTCATGATGAAATGATAGTAGGCATCATAACGCCAACTAGTCACCGTTTGAAAGAGTACCTCAACCGAGGCCTTTGACTCGTATGACAATCTCCTCTTTTTTTTTTAAATATAACACCTTCTTACTATCTTTCTTCCTCCTTCCCCTTTTTTTTTAGCATCCGAAGGGATCGATTATCCCTCGAAAATCCATTGGAGGCATGCATCATATGCGGACTCATGCAATGAGCGTATTTATGAAGAGAACGTGATTTTCTTACGTGAGCTAATTTCTCGGTTGGACCTTGGCTCACCAATATCACTCGACCACTTTTCAAGAGATGCAAATACCGTGCTAGACTTCTTGGCTCATTTCGGATTGGGTGAAGAGGAATTGCGCTATTGGGAGACTTTATGTCGGGAGGCCGAATTTTTAGTCCGACAAATGAAAACCCTTAGCATAATTCATCACAGAGTTTCATTGTCAGAGCTGAGAGAGCGCGTTATGCTTCGGCGAGCAGCAGCTGACTTTGCTCATGATGAATTTGAAAAGAGCTCCGCAGCTTTAAGAGAACTTCGTGGTGAGTCTACAGACATTGGTGCTCAAATTGAAAGCATCACTACTAAGATTCGAAGCCTCTGGAGGGAGCTTAAGCATTCTGTGTCATGCAAGACAGACCTGCAGGCGGAGCAAGATAGACGAACTCGGCAAGCACAGAGGGAGCGGCAAGCTTCGACTGATCGCTATGGTCGAAGCGACTCGAAGTCGGTAGAGGATTTACAAACCCAGATGAAAGTGAGGCTCTAGTTATTATTGTATCTCAGCTTAGAGACCTACAGTCTCGTCTACCTTGATGTATTTTCTCTTTACTTTACATATCATCTCATATGTACTTGTGCAATTTTCATGAATAAAATCTAGACCAACAATCATGTTGTTCCATGATTTCTCTTCTTAAAAGGTTTAATGGTCTATTGAAAAGATGAAAATCCCATTGGTTTTATGCTTTGTGCATCGGTGGACTTGATGGAGTCGGTGAGATGAGAATGTCTTCGGTCCTGTGCTTTGTGCTTTGATGGACTTGTTGAAGATTTCATCTCAAACTTTAGGATTTGCGATTTTCTCCTGCCCTGGCTTTGTGCCTTGACGGACTTGATGGAGTTTATGAGAAATGTCTAATCCCATGCTTTGTGCTTTGATGGACTTGTTGAAGATTTCATCTGAGGATTCATATCTTGTGCCTCCCTTTATCCGCCTCATGCCTTGATGGATTTGATGGGAGAAAGTCCCAATCATCTGAGATTCATCAGCGATACAAATTACCTTCGCCTAGCTTTCGCTTTGGGCTTGTAGAAGGATAAATGTCGACCAGCTCTCGAGCTTGTGTTGATCAAAAAGAGTCATCACCTGCTTTGCACATGTAATGAACATCTTGATGACAAAAACTCCCTTAGTTCGGTATTTAGCCTTATATGAACATTGGGATAGTTTCTTCGGTCCTCCGCTTTTTGCTTGATTAGACTTACTGAAGAAGAATTTCCTTCGGTCTTTGCGCTTTGATAGACTTATTGAAGGAGTTGAGATTTTACATTTGTATTTGATTCCAAACTCGCTTAGTGCTCTCAGTAAGGATATCTTTGTTTGTTGTAGAATTTTGAAAGATGACCTACTACCAGGATAATTTCGGTCACTTGAACTCACCAAGTTGGAGAGATTTGGGGATTTGGATGCTCTTGTCTTTGAACTAACGGCAGAGGATCCCTTACTACGCCTTTGCATGGTTGGAGTAAGCATCTCTGACTGGCCATATTTCGGTTGAATCCGACCTTATACACCCACTGAGTCGTGGACTTGAGCAATTGATGAAGGATTTTATCCTGCCAACGAGATGGGGATCTCTTACTACGCCTTTGTGGTGTTGAGTAAGCGCACTGTCACGACTACCATATTTCGTGTTGAGTCCGACCTTATACACCAACTCGAGCCTTTAGATTTGAAGTGGGATGAAAATGTATATCCAACTTGGTTTGTTGAAGTTTGACTTGAAAATTTTCTTCTTTGGTCAAGAAGACTTTTAAATTTGAGCATTTGAATACATAATTTTGAGTAATGGGGATCTCGACTAGCACGATGTCAACCCAAAGAGAAAGAAAGGCCCCTGCCTACCAATAATCTTTACTATAAAAACTTTAAAAAATGCCCCCCTAATGTGGGGATTTTATTTTATTTTGAAATGCATTCTTGTGTTACAAGAGAATTTCCAATGAAAATTTTCATAAGTGTTTGACAATAAAGATTTTCAAATGCGGATTTGTCCAATCACACTTTCATGTGTAATATTTCTTTAAATGCCGACCATTGATCATGTGATTTCACCTTTGAAGTCAACGAAATGATAGCTCCTCGATATACCTTTTCAATAACAAAAGGTCCTTCCCAATTAGGTTCAAATTTATCGCCAATTCGATGAGGGATGATTGGTCTTCCACTGACCAATTCTCCTTCCTAAAAAAAGCTCGAGGATCGTATGATCAAATGACATCCTCGCCGATAGACTTCTAGATTTTCTGAGCTTGGAGCTACCTCAAGCGATCAAGCTCTTCCATCCAGATGAGCATTCTCATCTTGGGTGAAGATTTTGTTGAATGGCTACTGAGAAGGTAGTTCAACTGAGTGGCAAAATCGCTTCACCCCAAACACTCAAGTGTAGATTTTGTAGAGTTTTGTAAGTGGTAAGCCCATAACGCTTCCACAAGTTTGGTATGCCACCCCTTTTATTTCTTGTGAGAATTTTTCTAATTTGACTAGTGTTTTATTAAATGCCTCACCAAGCCATTTGCTCTCTGATTATAAATTGATGAATATCGCCAATCAATCTTACGTCGATCAAGAATTTATAAACTTTAGACTTTTTTTGAATCATTCAAATGATTCGCGTGGTACACCAAATCTATAAATATTGGGTAAAGAAGTTAGTCACTTGTTCAAATGTAACTTCTTTAAATGGTGCGTTACCCACTTGGAGAAATAATCGTCGCTAAGATGCTGACCAAATGATGGTGATCAATTGGTCCAATTACATCTGTCCCCCAGCACTCAAACGGCCAAGATGCTATCGTTGGATGCAACAGATTTGGAGGTCGATGAATTATGTTATGGACCGCATTCATGGCATCTCTTGGCATGATACAATCTTTACCATGCCAATAGTATCCAATTCTTTTTAATTTTGAAAGCCATTTTAGGACCTGATTGGTGTGCACCACAAAGTCCTTGATGGATTTCAACAATTACTTTGTTGGCTTCTTCTATTCCCAAACATCGCAACATCTATTCAAGGATCTACGATACGTAGTATTGCCAACATATATATATATAAAGCCTTTTCTCAAGTTGTACTATCGACTTATTACTTGGCAATTTGCCTTCCTTGAAGTAGTGACGAAGGGTATCTCCGCCTTCCTTCTCTTCTACTATAAGGATTTCATTGTGTGGTTTAGCACTTCCAGTTGAGTCTTTCATCCGAATGGTTTGAAGCTTGTCGTTGACTTTGAGAAGTAATTTGTAAGGGAGTGTAAGGAGCAACATGACATTTGTTTGATGACCCCTCTTCCAAATGGGATTTTAAACTTATTGGCTCTAGGACTGAGTGCACACTAATTAGTATGTAATGCCCATCCATACTGCCATTTCTTTAGCTAATTTAGCTAAGCAATTTGCTATTCCTAGGAGACTTGAGTCATAATGACATTCGGAATTTCTTTCATAAGCTCGAGAACTCGCTTTATATAATAGGTCAATTCAAGCTTGTTGATTTTGTAAAGACCCAACACTTGATTAATGACGAGTTGAGAATCGCCATAAATTTGCAGATTCTGGACCCCATGGAAATGGCTTCCTCTAAACCTGCCACCAACGCTTCATATTCTGCTTCATTGTTGGTTCGGGGTTGAGTTAATTTATAAGAATGTCTCAGTATGCCACCTTCAGGTGTGATCAAGATGAGACCGCACTGAGCCTTTGGAGATTTGAGGGTTGAGTGTATCTAATGGAGCTCCATCAAAATACAATTCCCACATTTGTTGCTTTTCTTTTCATATATGTGCATGATTTGCTCATCGTGAAGATCATCGAGCAATGAGTCACGATGGGATGAAGAAGAAAATCGCTGAATTTGCCCCTTCACCGCTTTCGGGAACATATGTAATATCAAATTGTAAAAGGACACATCGCCACCCGCAACGCGGTCTTGTCATCAAGAACTTCAACGGATCGATCCTTGAGATAAGGGTAATTTTATGAGATAGCATGTAATGACGTAGCTTACGCCAAACAATGCTTCTCAATTGGGGAATAGCGCACTTCCGCTCCTATTAGTCTTCGACTAATATAATACAGAGCATTCTCCTTTCCTCATTATGTTTAGCCAACAAAGCACCTAGAGATTCTCCAGGTTGCGTGTACAAGATGAGAGGCTTTCGGATTGGAGTCGCAAGAATGGGTGGGTTGATATTTCTTGATACCGTCAAGGCCTCTTGACATTCTTCGCCCCACTTGAAAGGAGTATCTTTCTTCATTAATTTTGCAAAAGGGTGACCGCCTCGACATATTTGATATAAATCTTCTAATGAATGCGAGATGTCCTCAGATGGAGGTTGATAAGACTCCTTGGAGGAGGCATTTCGACAATCGCTTTGATTTTGTTGGGATCGATTTCAATCCCTCCACGGTGCACAACATATCCAAGGACCTTTCCAGAAGAGACTCCAAAAATGCACTTGAGAGGATTCATCTTGAGATCATATTTTCTGATTCTTTCAAGGATAATCTTTAAATCATCGAGATGATCTTTGCAATCTATACTCTTGACAACGAGGTCATCAACATAGCACTCTACTTTTGATGAATCAACTGCCAAAGATTCGTGTCATAGCCCTTTGGTATGTAGCTCCAAAGATTCTTCAAGGGCGGCATATGTAAATATATCAATGCCTGAATGAGGTATGCTTCATCTTCGTGAGCCATCTTGATTTGATTGTAACGACCCATCCATAAATGAGAACATGTCATGGTTTGAAGTGTTATCCACTACGACACGAAGCAAAAGTCATCCTTTGGACATGCTTTGTTTAAATCTGAAGTCATAGATATAATCGACCATTCTTCTTTTCACGGGACAATATTAGCTATCCAGATTTTTCTTCTCGAATAAAACCATTTCAATGAGCTTCTTGGTTTACAATTACCTATTCTTCAACCTCCAATCTCATTCGCCTAGAGGCTTGCTTGACTGGTGCTACATCTCGCTTAATTACTAATTTGTGAACCGCTATATCATAGGATAAGCGCATTTCAACATATGTCCAAAAGCAATCCTGAATTCACAGAGCAAGTTTTAATTCTTCCACTTTATCTTCGAAGTAGAGCAGATGAACGAGCGAGGATCCTCCTTAGTTCCCAGATTAATTTCTTTTAAGTTCATCCATAGTAGCTGTCTGCCCACCATCTTCAAGCTCTTCAGGTGCCGGTCTAGCTTCTACTTCTTCATTATTTGTGAGACTGACATTAAAAATGGCATTCTCATCTTCATTATCACTCAACTTCTATTCCCCGTAGAATGTATATTCGGACCGTTGTCTTGGATGAAACCAAGGCCTTTGGTAGTGTTTATTTCTCTTACCAATGGTTTGAGAACCTTTTACATCATTTCAAAGAGCTTAGTCCTTTGCTTACTGCCCATGGACCCCATGTTTGCACATTAGTTTTGCATCTTTGGAGAGTAATATTTTGGTATCCTTGTGCATAGCTTCTCTTCTTCTTCGATATTGCATTACCCAATCGTGATCTTCTTCGACACCCCTGATTTATAAAATAAAGCTTCCCCCGTGCTTTCGGAGAGAGGTACATAGAAGGTCACCGCCTCGACTTTGTGAGTTTCTCGAGGGGTGATTTCTTTAAAATGTTGGGAGGAATAGAGTGACTACGAGTGTAGTCTTCACGATGGATCTATGATTGTTTTAAAGTAGGTGCATTGCACCTTACCTTCAAAAGTAGATTCAAACTCATAATCAGAGTCAAACTGATTTTCCTCGGTTTTACTAGAAGATTCGCATGGACCTTTGGATTTAGAAGGAACACATTCATTTTCTTCTTCAGTATCACTGCCTAGATGAGGGACAAGTTATTGATTTTGGACTGTTCTTATATCCTAGGAATATTTGGAACAATCTCTTTCCTTTATTCATTTTATCTTCTCCCTTCTTCTTAACTTGTTCTTTTATGGGTTTTGAAGTAGATGATTTGCTAGTTGTTTTGTTAGCTTTGATTCCCTGGAAGAAAATTGCATCTTGATAAATCTTCATTTCATGCACCAAAAGGTTGCATGTCACCCACAATTTGGCATTCTTCTCCATCCTTTGTATATTTCATACATTGATGCAATGTAGATGGGACAATGCCATACTTATGAAGCCATGGTCGACCTAAGGCTCAATGAAGTATGATCGATCACATGAAATTTGGCTTCGTGTAGGTCTCCAAATTTAAGAGGGAATGACGATAGCCTTTCTCATTGAAACCTTGAACCATGACTTTATCTTATCCTGCATGTATGTTGTACATCTAGAGATACCATCTAAGAGTTCTCAAGTTCATAAGATTCATGGAGGAACCGGGATCAATTAAAGATCCGGTATTATAATTTCATCACTTTCACCGTAACATAGGTGAGGGCATGCTCTCGAATTAGCATTAGATCATCTGAAAATGTGACTTGGAGGCTCTTGAACATGCAAGGTCTCCTGACGGCAAGAACAAAATATGCTTCGAACTTCTCCGACTCTCTGAGAGCTTCAATTAAGGTGTTACTGAGATCTTCCGACATCAGAAATGCTTCATAGACACTAAGTATGAATTTTCCTTAGATGGGATAGAATGTCAGTAGATCCCTGATGAAGGCTTCTTATTTGAATCCTTAGGGATAACTTTTCATTGATTTCAATTTCTTTCCTTTATCTTTATTCATTGGCTCTTTCCTCGTTGGGATGGTAGACTTCTCAACTATATTGAGCTACTTCATTTGCATCAATCTCGATGACTGCTTTCAAAGATTCGCCTCGCCTCATCTAATGATAGAGAAGATTCGTAATCATCCCAACTTTATTTTTTATGATATGGTGAGCTCGATTCATCTTCATTTGGAAACAGAGTTCTTCTCTTCATATCATCATCAAGCAAGACTCGAGGAAGTTCTTCTCTTCCCCGCTTTCATTGATCCAAGATTTGTAATGAATTCAAGCGATAGGTCGCTTTGCCGATTGTAATCTAATCCATATTATTGATGATCTTTGTGTTAGTATCATCAATAGTAGTAGTAACATTTTGCTACTATCTTCTTCTTTTTATTTAATTTGTTTTTTTTCGTTTCTTAGCCTTCCTCTGCGGTATTTGGCGCTCTTCGTGAGATGAACTAGCCTTCCCATAGCTTAGGTTTGTCTCAACTCAAGCTCAAGTGATTTCAATCAATACTGAATGCCTTCCAATTGCTTTTAACATTTTACGCCTTTTTTAGACCATGCCATCCTTCATCATCGACCCTTCTTTGCCTTTATCATTGCATAAGATTGAGATGAGGTGATTACTTTGTGGATTCTTTCTTCAATTCAATACACCATAATGTGAATTCTCCATTTCTATATTTTTCTAGCCAATCTTTGAATATGTAGCAATCTTCAACAGATGGCCGAGCACCATGATATGGGCAATAGTTAGATTATCGCTTGTCCACCTCTTCAGTCTTTTACACTCTGGTAGTTGGAGACCTACTTTGAGTGCATGTTTAAACAATTTGGCCACACTTTCCCTTTTAAAAGAATACTCTTTGTTCTTTTCTTTTTCGGCCATGAGTCATTCGCTCCTTTTGTTTGCTTTGGTCGCGCCTTCATGTTTACCTCAGGTACATCATTACCTCCAAGTATGAGCTTGGGTTGTGGAGCAGATTGAATGACCGCCTTTGGTTTTTCTTGATAGATTCTTTTGTCTACGTATACTAACACACTCAGATCCTTCTTGTATGAGGTGAAATGTGTTTCACCTTTCTTTGAGAGCTTTTGCTCTTTTGAATTTATCTTGTCCCTATCGGGATAAATTTAATTTCTCAAATTTAGCCACCCTATCAAGTAGCTCTTGAAATGTGGTAATTGAAGCCATGCAAAGATAAGGCCATCTTATCATCGATGTTGCCCATCGCCAGGGATTGCATGCTCTTCTTCCAATTTGTTGTTCACATTTCATACTCATATTTGCCAACGTAATATATCGTATCGATTCGCTTTTCTTCCTCTTCTCAAGAGCGCGATAATTATTTTCTTGATCATACAATAACCTTTAACGAACATATTTTCAAGTTGGAAAAGTTTGATCGAGTCATTTGATAACTCAAAGATACCATTCAAAAGCGGTTAAACCATCGAAGGAATTGACGGAATAATAATGCATCATTACCCCTGTTGCGCAGATGCTTTGAATTGGGCTAGATGTCGCTTGGGATTACCATTTCTCCTAGATTGAACTTTGGCATTGAATATCCCTTTGATATGGAATTTGATCATACTCCGGATATGGGCACCTTTGCTCACCAATTTTTCGCCCGCCGATATAAAACTTTGATCTTCTCATTCAAGATAATATCAAGTTGAGAGGCTATCACGTGATATAGTTTGTATATTCGAGAAGCGTGTCGACGACTCATTTATTTCAATCCTCGCCGCTCAATTTGGACCCTTGAAGCATGTGAGATCAAATTTATTGGAGGATTGTCATACTTTGAGGCTTGATGATTATTTGGGGAGTGTTGGACTGCGAATATTTCTCTGCATTAATCGCATCATCGCATTATCTCAGATCATCATTTCGCCATTTTCATATTCAACTGATTTCTTTATCTTTGGCTTTCATCCGGCTGAATTTGTCTTTGCTACCAAAGTGTAGTATGATGAAGGTGGGATTTTCTTCCCTTTCTTCTTCTTCTTCTTCTTGTTGTTCCTCTCAAGACTCGTGAGGATGCTTCCTCTATTTGAACATTTTGTTCTTTCTTCAAAGGGAGATCACGACGCCTATGTGTTGATATTGGCGACACCGATGGCTCACAATTTGTTGCACCATATACACTACTTCAACAGTCGTTGCCTCTTCCTCTTCTTCTTCATCCTCTTGGACACGAATTTCAGATCGACGTCTCCAATGGACTTCCGATTCCAAGTGTGGAATCAAAATTTCTTCAATTAGAGGACTTCGATCGAAGTTAACCTCCTCTTGATGGGATGGAGTTGATTGATGACGGATCCCTGGAGGATTCTCCAAGGTGTCTACCATCATATCTTTATCATTGGGGCCCTCTTTTAGGCTCCCATCAGGATAGATTTGAGTTGGGATCTCGGAATTCACACCGATGTCACGCCATGCCTTTCTAGAGTTTTCTTTTGAGGCCTAGCCTCCATATCTGCTTACCTTTCCACGGACCTTCGTGGATTCGGACATGCGGGTCCAAGTGTCACACCGATGTTCACCGTGGGACATGGATTCGTCCCCATTTGAGTTACGGATGAGGTCTCGAGGAGCGCTCAGCATCCTTGATAACAGACCTTATTTTCTTTTCATCGCCCTCTCCTCGCAACTTGAGAACCCGATGCACTGCGCAGATAGTTTGGGTTTCCTCAGGAGGAGTCGGAACTGACGTGGTCCGAAGGACCGCTTGAGTGACCAGAGAGTCGTCCGCTTAACCCACTTAAGGTTATCAAACCGACATGGGTGGAACACTCACCCGGTTCCATTGGTTTTGTGCGGTAAGAAGTGTTGAGCACGCAGCTCAAGATTTCTTTTTCTTCTTTGCCTCCGGCTAAGCTTACTTCCAGATGAAGAAGCTTCAGCATCATGCCTCCCCGGGGCGAATGGTTCAGCTGGCTGGATTGCATTACTCTGAGGGACAAAAGAGACCGTCCCCAAGAATAACCCTCTTCATGATTGGTGTCTCCGGTATCTCAAAGATTGATTGTTCTTTTGAAGTGACCCTACAAAGCAGGGTCACACTTTAGCCTCAGATTGTCGCACATGGCATGCGGCGACGAAGTTTGCACTTCAAAGTCGAGGCCAAGCAACTTGCTCGTTCAAGTGGGAAATCCACGCCAAACCGGATGGTAGCCCTGCTTTCCAACATTGATGATGACCAAACGGATGTTGGCAGAGAGTAACAAAATGTCTGAAATGCCATTCTGGGTTTAAAGGTAAAAATTAGCAATTAAAATAGCACTATCACCTTACTTCCAAAAATATATGATAAGATAAAACATACTAAGCATATGCACTAAATAAAATCTCAAATGACTTAAGACTTTAGTAAAAAGCTTTAAGTTGTCAAGTTTAACTTATCATGTCCCATTTCATTTTCATTTCATTTTTTTATACTCCACTGCAATTATAACTTAGATTTGACTAGCCAAAGATGGAAAGAGAAACCTATCCCCAGTGGAGTCGCCAGAAATTTGTGGGATCCAAAATTTACCACCATCTCTTCAAAAAAAGAAAAGAAAGAGTTGTTTAAGTGTCGGTGATAATTTCAGAAGGTAGATGAATAGTAGATAAGACACTACCTGTGAGATTTCATTCTCATTTGGTGAGAACTTTATATATCTGTTGTTTCCTATAGCAAGCTATAGTTAATTACCTCCCAATCGAGAGAGCACTTTCGATTAAGGCTAGTCAATGAATCTAAAGAACGAGTATATAATCAGTGAGTGGAGTTTAGAACTTATGAAATTTATTATTTTAACTTAAAACTTTTGTGGGGAACGATGACGCCCATCAAGATCCCATGGTTCCTGTCATGGTCCCCTCGGTCCGCTTAGTCGAGGAGGAGGTAACCAACCCGACAAGGATCCTTGTCAAGAACATGGTTACGTCCCAAGGTTCCTTGTAGTTGGAGTTTGTCTAAGGGGACAAATATAAGTCAACCTTAGCTAACATAGGATTTTTTGCCCAACCAAATACATTCTACATTTCACAGCTCAAAGAGCAAAGCCATTGGGGAACATACGGGCTGTGGCCGTGACCATAATTTAGTGGTGCCATATCGCGGTGAACCACCCGGTCAGAGGGCTCAGGTCATAACCACCATTTATGTGGTGCCATATCAGCGAAAACCACGGACAGAGGACGCCCCACGGCTTTAGGAATATTTGAGTGTGAAGGTAGTTATGTATTTAATTTGACATTGGCTCATGAGCAAAAGTTTTCTTAATTTGTCACCAAGACAAACAATCATGGATTGGATTTATTTTATTTATTTATTTTTTAGTTTTTAATTTAAATAATTCATTTCATTTTTATTTATATTTTGTATTTTCTTTGAATTTTGATCATTTTATGATTGATTTTAGATTTGAATATATATATGATCATTTATCATTGAAATCTTAATTATAATTACCCTTCGATCCTAGGGTTAATATCAATTGATAGACCTTATCTACTGTCCATTTTCACAGGATCGTCTAAATTCATTATCTCAAGAAGTATAATCCTTCAAAACCTTGTCCACTCTAGAACATGAGGATTTGGACTTTTCTTCGAGGTTTGAATTTTAAAAGCTATGAGTTGATTCATATCTTGTATTATACATTTAATTAGCTTCTCGATATTATTAATTTTAAAAATTCTTATAATATCATTTTAGGTTTTGTTAACGATTCCAAGACCAAACCAAGATGTAGCATCTTTTTATTTTATACTAATGCATTTGCTTGTTTAACATTTCATATACATACGAGTATCTGCTCTTTTAAAATGTTGTATGGACATTAATGTCTAGTTGAAATATGTTCATATAAGTTTAAGTTTCAATATGATATTTTTTTTGGGTTTTGTTAACTTTAACCCCCAAGACCAAACCGGGATGTATAGCATCTGTTTTTATTTATACCTAACGCAATGTCCCTATTGAACACTTCAACATACATGCAAGTATCTATTCTTTTAAAATGTTGTATGGACATTGAATGTCTAGTTGAAATGTTCAATTTGCAAGTTTAGATTTCAATATGACATTTTTTTAATGACTGTCAAGACCAAACCGAGATGTAGATTTAGAAAATATGATATATTTATTTTGGCCAAAGCTCCTTTTATGTCACAAATCAAGGGTATAACAAAATAAATTATTTTAAGCCTATGATCAAATATAAAGTGATGGTAGATAATTTAGATTTGATTTGAAAATTTATGTATTAAATCAACAAACATAAAGGGCTGAAATAATCATTTTGAAAGCCCATATGATCATATAAAGTGATAAATAAATGAGTTTAGATTTATTTGGGCTAAAAACCCTTTTCTTTATGTGGCAAATCAGCAAACATAAGGGGCTGAAATAATTTTTTTGAAGGCCCATATGATCAAATAGAAAGTGATGAATGAGTTGCATTTGTTTTGGGCTAAAAACCCTTTATGGCAAATCAAGAAACATAAAGGGCTGAAATAATATTTTGAAGGCCCATATGATCAAATATAAAGTGATGGGCCTAAAGTTTAGACATTTGATTTCTAAAACCCTTTTTACAAATCAGAAAACATAAAGCTAAATAAATCATTTTTTAGGCCCATATGATCAAATACCCATAGATTTATATAAGACAAAGATATGAGTGATGTCATATGTCATTAAGAGAGGCAAGTGGGTTAATTAAAATCCACATCCTTCACATGCAAGTCTCATGGCAAGTGGGGACAAATACTCATTAAATTTATTAAGAAGATATGGCAGAGAGTTTATTTTTCTTTTCAAAGGAAGTGATAAGGATGCACAAGGGCATGCCACATGTCCATGCATGTGCATGCGATATGACAAATGTCATTAAACTAGATCATTTGCATTATGATTTATGCATCACATGTGTCGATGCCATAAGAATAGATGATAAGAGGAGAGGGCTAGGGAGGCCTATAAATAAGAGGAAATTTCCCTTTCACAAAGTACCTACATTTCCTACTCTCCTTTTCTTCCTTAAACCACAAGTTTAAGTTCTTTCAATCTTGCAAAGAGGGTTAAGTTATGCCACATATACTTGTGAGTTTCTTTTCTAACTCAACAATTTTTTGATATCTTCTTGATATATGTCATGTCATATGGTAGATTTAATTTATTCCATATGTGTTTGCTTCAAGTCTTCGCTATGTCTCATGTATGTAAATCATGGTGGGAATGACAAGTAAAGTAGGGGAGGTATTTATGTTTGAGCATATGTCTAATGTGTATTTCATAACATGTCAAGCTAGATAGAATCATAAGGTGAGCATTATACAATACATGTCATAATGGTCAAATAAGACAATAGCTTGCATGATATAGAAATTCAACACATAAGTAAGAAAATTTTAAGCCAACATAACAACTTAAGCATTTCATCCCTTTCTTTCTATCTTTTTTTTTTTATAAATTTTATAAACCTCCTACCATCCCCAGAGGCTACTGGACTAGGTCTTCCCACCATGCCAAGAAAGTGCATATGGTAAGCGAGACAATCAAGGATGAAATTTATTTCCCACCGTACCAAGAAATTTTGGGGAACAATGTGAATGGGTACTTATAGCATTGAAATAAATTTATTCACATGTATATAAATTAAAGTATAAGCATTTATATATGACATATTTTACCTCCTTTATTTTTTGAAAATTTCTGACCTCCGTCATCCCCGTATAGGGGGCTACTTCGGGGGACTAAGTCTTCCCACCACGCCAAGAAAGGCATGTATGGTAGGTGTCGTGAGACACCACGACCGAAATTTATTTGCCCACCATGCCAAGAAAGGCGTGTATGGGTTAGCATAGTATAGCAACAAGTTTCCCTACCATGTTGGAGGAACATGAGTAGGTACTTATAGTAATAAATTTAAAGCTTGCATTTATATATATAAACAAGTTGCTTGCGTGTATTTAATTAAGAGCAAAATAATCAAAATTTACGATAGCCTCCCGGCTCTTCCCCCACATGTGGGGGTTGCCATGAGAGACTGGGCCTGCCCACCATGCCAAGAAAGGCATGTATCGTGAGACACCACGGCCGAAATTTTGATAGCATAGTATTTCCCTGCCATGTTGGAGAACATGGTAGGTATTTATAGTAATAAATTTAAAGCTTGCATTTACATATAAACAAAAAGAAAGCTGCCTGCATGTATATTTGATTAGGAGCATAATAATCAAAATTTACAACAGCCTCCCGGCTCTCCCCCCACATGTGGGGGTTGCCATGAGAGACTGGGCCTGCCCACCATGCCAAGAAAGGCATGTATAGGTGTATGTCGTGAGACACCATGACTGAAATTTTGATAGCATAGTATTTCCCTACCATGTTGGAGAACATGATAGGTACTTATATCACAAATTTAAAGCTCGCATTTGCATATAAATAAAAGAAAGCGCATGCATGTATATTTGATTAGAGCATAATAATCATTTACCGCCTCTCTCTCTCCCCACATGTGGGGTTGCCATGAGAGACCTGGACCCCACCATGTCATGAAAGATATGTATGTGTGTATGTGTGAGACACCACGCCAAAATTTTGATAGCATAGCATTTCCCTACCATATTGGAGAACATGGTAGGTACTTATATCACAAATTTAAAGCTCGCATTTTCATATAAATATGTTTGCATGTATACTTAAACAAGACATCATTTTATGAGCATTGCATTTTCATCACTATTTCACCTTCTTCTTTTCAATTTTAGATTTCAGCATATAAGTGAAAGAAATATATAATTTCCCATGTGTTCTAGGATCTATGTCACATAACACTTCAAATCCCTCCCTTACTTTCAGATTTTAGCATGAAATGAAAGAAGCATGACGTATGTAACCATACAATACTTAGAAACCTTCCTTTCAATTTGATTTCAACTTGCATATGAAAGAGGCATGATATATATAATTCCCTTCATATAGAAACCAATTGAAACAAAGTAGAAGCATGAAATTCATGGAGAATAGCAAATAGTATGATATTTAAGCCATACATCCTTTCTTATCAGATTTTCAAACTTCCACTCAAATAAAAGAAATTTTAGCAAGCATCACATCTTTAGATAGAAACTAATTGATTTCCTGGGGTTTCAAGAAGAGGAATCAAGAAGGATCGAGTCCTCACAGCTGGCTAGGGTTCAATGCTTGAACCGAGAGAGAGAGAAGATCTTGGGAGACTGAGAGGGAGAAGGAGGGGTGGGTTGGGTCAGAGCAAAGAGAGGGAGAATCGCACCCTAGAGCTTCAGCCGAGAGCCGCAGGAACGAGAGAGAGGGATCGCGAGAGAGGGGAAGAGCCGAATGAGAGTAGAGAGCGTGAAATGAGGGTCAACGCATTCCTTTCGGCCTTTAGGGCCGACGGCCTCTTCTGATTGGCTGAACGAGCGGCGGGTTAGGTAAGGATTAAGAGGGATTAAGAGATTAGGCTAATTGCAAACTAATTTAATAATTAAGATACCAGCCTAATCACATAAATTTTGACTAATCATCCTAATAATAAACCCTAGCAGTATGGGTATCAATTTTAGGTGTTTGGTTAAACGAATGGTGCGATCAATTTCATGATCTGAGGTCTGACAATATCTACGCACAAGTGAAGTTAGGTCTAAATTGTGCAACGTCGCATTCGAATTGACCGATGTCCACGCACACTTTACCGAATCAGTCTCGGAAGGCATTGTTTGATAGAATTTGACGTTTCGGCAACAATGGGGCAATCAATTTCATGAACAGAGGTTGTTCAGACGTTATCGAGGCTTCCCGACTTTGATGTGTATAATTTCATTAAAAATTTGATTTTAATTATTTGAACGATCATTAATTGATTAGATATTTTATATTTAATTAATTTTAATATTTTCGATGCATTACGAAGTCAAATTTTCAAATCAAATTGAATTTAATTAATTTCAATTGTGATTAGGGCATTTAACCTCTTTGTCATTTACTTAATTTTAAATGACACATAGTTGTAGGTCAACACAACCATCAATGCTTCAACTCAGACATCTAAATGTTCATACAACATTTTTAAAAAGAATAGATACCTGTATGTATGTTGAAGTATTCATTAGATCAAATATCTAGAAATATATACAAGTTATATGCAAAATGAAAGAACAGACGCTACAATCCCCGGTTTGGTCTTAGGACCGGGTCCGGGTTAACAAAACCTAAAAATCTGATATTATAAGAATTTTAAGCTAATAATATCTGAGAAGCTAATTCTGTCATATAATTACAAAATATGAATCTATTAACATAGATTCTGAAGTTCAAGCCCTCAAGAGGAAAAGTCCTAAACCCGATCCTCTATGTTCAAGCTAGAGTTAACAAGGTTTGAAGGATTATACTTCTTGAGATAATGAATTTAGACCTGATTCTCTGTAGAAAAAAAATGCAGAGTTGACAAGGTTTATTAATCGATATTAGTCCTATGATCAAGAAAGGAAATTATTTTTAAAATTCAAATAATCAAAGATAATATATTCAAATCTAAATCAATCATAAAATGATCAAAATTTAAATAAAATAATAAAATATAAATGAAATGAAATTAATTATTTAAATTAAAACTTAAAATCAATCCACCCCTCCGTAATAGTTTATTTAGGGGTGACAAATCAATAAAACTTTTGCTCATAAAGAGCTAATATCAAATCAAATGCATAACTATCTTCACACTCAAATAATCTTAAGCCCGAAAGGACATGACCCGTGTCCTCTGTCCATGTGATTTTATCGTAAAATGGCACCACATAAATGGAGGTTATGACCAGAGCCCTCTGACCGGGTGGTTTGCCATGATATGACACCACTAAATTATGATCACCCACGCCATATTTCCCCAATGGCTTTGCTCTTTGAGCTGTAAAATATAGAATGTATTTGATTGGGAAAAAGCATTATGTTAGTTAAGGTTGACTTATATTTTTTCCCTTAGACAAACTCCACCCCAGGTATACAAGGACACCTTGAACGACGTAACCCATGTGTTACTGACAAGGATCCTTCAGCCAGGTTGGGTCGACTACCTCCTCTGACTAAGTGGACCAGGGACCATGACAACCCAAGATGATGGAACCATGGGATCTAGATCGGGCACATCATCATTCCCACAATAAAAATTTTAAATTAAAATAATAAATTTCATAAATCCTAAACTCCACTCACCACTATTATATACTCGTTATTTAATGACTCATTGACTAGTCTTAATAGAAAGTGCTCTCTCAGTAATGGGAGGGGTAATTAACTATAGGAGCTTGTGCCTATAGGAAACCTAGAATCAGATTTAAAAAGTTCTCACAAAATGAGGATAAAAACTGTGAGTAGTGTCTCATTTACTATTCATCTGCCTTCTGAAAATTACATCTATATTAAAATAACTCTTTTCATCCAAAAGAGATCGGTGGTGAATTTTTGGATCTCATACCCAGCTGACCACTACTGAGGAGAAAGCTCATAATTCAGAGGACACTCTAGAAGTTACATTCAGTGATGAAGACTTGCTTTCTGGGAGAGACCAAGCACAACCGCCCTCTTTACATTACAATGGATATTAGAAGATACATGATATCCAGAGTTCTTGTTGACCAGGGCACATCAGTGAATATTATGAGTCTAAAAACCCTCGCTTACTGAAGGATTGACATCTCCAAACTTTCAAAAGAGAGGATGATATTGAGAGGATTCAATGAATAAGGAGAGAGGGCTTTAGGCTCTATAGTGTATTAGAAGATGATTGGAAGACTACCACTAAGTTTCATATTATAGACTCAGATATATCTTTCAATGCTTTGCTTGGGAGACCGTGGATACATGAGAACAACATGGTTCCATTCTCTCTATACTAGTGCATGAAGTTCATGAGGGGTGGGATTGAATACTGCATCAAAGGAGATCTTAAGCCATTCATAGTTCATGAGGTCAGAATGTATTAGGATGCGAACTACTATCTCCCTTAAAATTAATAAGTCTACTCTCATGAACTTAGCAAAAGTTCAAAAATAAAAGAAAAAGATAAAGAAAAAGAAAAGAAAAAAATGAAATGAGAAAGAAAATAAAAGGGAGCGAGAAATAGACTCGGAGGAGAAAGTTGAGCCTGACATTAGATTCCACTCACGTTCGTTACTCCATTTGAACATATGGGTAGGATGACTCACCTCACTGAGAGGAAGAGGCATATCCAGACATGCCTGGGACGGTAGACGTCCTTATTGGCCATCCAATAGGAGTTATGTTCTGCTACTAAGACTACACCTATTATCTATATAGACTTAGAATCTAGTTTAGAGGATGAGTCATATATGATTAGTACACTAGCTAGCACTTCCAGATAATAGATCCCTATGCAAGTGACAGTTGAGCCAGACAATGATGAAGACTAGGCTCCTAAGCAAAGCATAAGTGTATCCAAGTCTATATGTGAAACAGTGAAGCATCAGTTGGGAACTTTAGCTCTAACCCCACTTTTCTCACAAAAAGTTGAGGGTTTGGTAGTTAAGGAAGCCCCTAAGTTTTCCACAAATGTAAAAGTTCAAGTTTGGAACATCATCTCAAGTCAAGAAGCTGATGTAGAACTTGAGGATGATTCATACAAAGATTTAATAGAATTACCTTTTGATTGGAATGCGCCTTGTGTTCTTAATTTAGCAAAGAAAGGATTGATTCCACTTGATTGTTCTAAACACAGTTCAGATTACTTTGAAAGGTTATGAGACAACAAATGCAGACATTTACAATCAAGATCGTGTCTAGGATTCGGTATAGTGGATTACCGCTAGTCATCACAATCATTTGGAATCGACAGTTCTTTTCAAATCATGCTAACTCATATGAGAGGTGTGTGCTTAGAAACTTCGATGATCCAAATGATTTTGAAGTCAAGGATGCACCGTGAGTTCAAAGAGGAGATCATCAACTATCGGCGATCAAAGAAATCAACCTAGAATCAAGAAGATCCACGCCCAACATACATATCGCTCTATTGAATGAAATGAAGAAACCAATGATTTAGTGAAGCTATTGATGAGTTTAAGGATTGCTTTATGGAGTTATGAAGAGATGCCGTTTATCTCGACATAGTCCATAAACTAGCAATAACCTAATGCTAACCCTATCAGTGCTCCTGGGACGATGCGATTAGATATTAAACAATGTCACTTCTAAAATCAAGAAATTGATCGATGCTTTTATTAGGGAAGAAAAATATCCTACGGGTTCCTGTCATCCTAGTTAAGAAAAAGAATGGCCAGATTCGTATATGCGTCGATTTTAGGGATCTAAATAAGGCATGTCCTAAGGATGAATTTCACTTCCTATACCGTAATTAATGGTGGACATTGCTCATCTCATGCAATATTCTCCTTTATGGATGGGTCATCCGCTACAACCAAATTAAGATGGCCCCGAGGATGAAAGAAACACCGCTTTGAACCCGATAATCTATTGTTATAAGGTCATTTTCAACCTTAAAATGTGGTGCATACCATGAGTCATGACTCAATCTTTGATGAACTCATTCATCATCAAGTTGAATGTCAATGATCTCATTGTCAAAAGCAAAGAAAAGGAAGACCATCTCTTTGACTTGAGAGTAGTTTTCAAACGGTTAAGATAATACAACCTCAAAATGAACCCCTAAGTGTGCATTCGAGTAGCTGAGAAATTCTTAAGTTTCCACTGGGGAATTAAAATCGATCCAAAAAGATCAAAGCGATATTAGAAATGCACCCCTTAAAAGCCTAACAACTCAGTCATTCCAAGGCGGTTGTATATCTAAGATGCTTCATTTCCAACTTATCGAAGATGCCAACCATTCTCGACTTATCAAAAAAGGATGCCAAGTTCAAATGGGATGACAAGTACCGATGGCTTCAAAGACATCAAGCAATATCTCGATTAAGCTACCCTAGTTTATCCTCGAAAGTCATATTATATACTGCTGCATTAGATAACTCCCATGGTGCTTTGTTGGCTCAAACCAACAACAAAGGGAAGGAGAACACTCTATATTATCATCTAATCCTCGCAAATTATCCACCTATTGAAAAGCACTAGCTTTTAATCTTGCATCCCAAAAGCTATGACACTTACATGCTTTCATAAGGTGAATTTAATATATAGAGTCAATCCACCAATATCTCATGACACCGACCTTATCCGACGGCATGTTGGTCCATGATTTTGTCTAGTTTTGACATAACATTCTGCACCCTCCATGCCATTAAAAGGACAAGCACTTGGATTTCTTAGACATCCACTCCTCGATTCTCCGCTTAATGATGATCTCCCATGAACAAATCATGAACTTAGGGGTACTAGTGCTCATCACCGGGAGATGTACTTTGATGGTGCTTCCTCTCAAAGAGGAGAAGAACCATAATTACTATCCAAGAAGGCAGTAGGAATAGTTCTCCTAACTGACAGATGTGATGAGATTCTCATATCATTTGTCCAATCCATGCACCAACAATGAAGTCAATATGAGGCTCGATTATACACTATGCATCCATATATCAACATATTTGGGGATTCTCAGCTCGTCATCAACCAAATCACTGGGTCCTATAAAGTTCTAAAGCCTAAGCTCCATCATTACCAAAAGTACCATGGAGTTATTGGCCCAAATCCGAGGTTACCATCTACAAGATTCCTCGAGGAGAGAATATAGTAGATGCATTAGCCAAGCTTGCAAAAGAGTTGGCATGTCTAAGATGAGTCCATTCCAATAAAGGGTCCAAAATATAAGTCTTATCCCTTATTGATTGAACTCATCGAGATTCTCTGAAGGGGATTCCATTGCCAAAAAGGATGAGGAGTCAGATTGGAGGCAACCATTCATAGATTATTTAAATATAAGCAAACTACCTCAAGAGAAATCACCACACCGTGAAGTGACTTTCTATACTCTTGTAGATGGCACCTACAAGTCTTCGATCATATGTGGTTACGCGACACAAACACAAGATCAGGGATTGACCGAGGTACACTCGTTTATGAGCGCACATCAATCCAGAAGATGAAAGCCAAGATCAAGAGACTAGGATACTACTTCGATGATCACAAACTATGGACGAAGCTAGAGATGCCACCAATGTGTACATGGTGTGGTCCTACATCAACCACCCAACATTCTACATCCTACATTGGCCTCATGGCCATTTGAGTGGCCGACATGTGTCCATCGATCCTCCTTCTTCCAAGGTCATCGATTCATTCTATTGACTACTTTTCCAAGTGCGAGGCAATCCCACTTAGAGGTCATAGCTCAACATGTGCTCCAATTTTTAGAACCATATTGTATATAGGTTGGGTGCTCATGAATTATATCCAATAATGGTACTGATTCAAGAGCACTAAAATCAATACTTGCTTGAGACATACAAGATAGATTGAGATATTCTACCATCTACTATCCAAGGGAAATGGGTTAGTAGAAGCCTTCAACAAAACTCATTCAAATACTAAAGAAGGCACTAGATGACAACAAAATGATGACATGAATAGTTGGTTGATGCCTTCTTTACCACACATACAAACTCCAACTCACCTATCCCATTCTCCCCATCACTAAGGATATGGCAAAAATCACAACGAGTAGAATGCCAAGTTACGGTTGGAAGAGCTCAAGGTTTGAGGAGAGATGCCTATGCATGCTAGAACCTCGAAGTTATACAGCCAAGATGATTCAAGCTCATAACAAGTTGGTCCATCCTAGAGCTTTTCAAGTAGAGAGCTTGTTTAGTTCTAAGGAGACCAATTGTTGTTTGTCGATAGAAGTTTGAACCCACTTGGGAAGGCCCTTATGCAGAGAGAAGGCCTACCTAGGAGGGTCTTATCAACTCATAAATTGTAAAGGAGAGCGCTCGATGCTTCCAATCAATGGGCTCTACTTAAAGAAATACTATTCATAAATCTTGTTTGAAAATGATTATCAATAAAAATTCTTTTCATATCAAATTTCATTTTTCTGTGTTAGAAATATCTTTTGTTTGTGAATCCACCATGATGTATTTAGGATAGGTATAAGAGAATCCAAGAGGCATCCTATCCCTCCACAACACAAACACAAACTACAAAATGATCCTCTAGTGCTATTAGGATAAGTGTAAGAGAACCCAAGAGGCATCCTATTTTAATTAGTACATCTAAGTTAGGTGTAAGAGAAACCAAGAGACATCCTATTCTCTCTTTCACAATACAAATAAACATACAAATTTTGTTTCGAGCTATTTTGATGTGGGAGCAAGCCCCTTATGGCACTCACTCAAGGTCGGGCTGATATGCTACATTGCTAGTATGTTACCCTAGTGTCACTTGGAGATGTGAGTCCCAGCCTGACTTGACCATTGCAAACCGACGAGCACCTTATCTTTTTTGGTAGGCCTTAATCCATAGCAACTACCCATGTTGACTTTCTTAAGAAGATGTAAGTCACACACTTTCTTCTTGAACTAGCCAATATCATGACTAGATCAAGTATATTGAGGTTTAGATAAGTCCCTAGGCTCCTTTCTCTTGACTATTTTAGTCATTGTAATTCCTCCGGATTCACTCAATAGTCGCCTAGGTCGAAGACACATGTCGAAGACAGACTATCCCAATCGCCACACTTTAGGAGATGTGAGTCCTAGCTTTTCTTGACTATTGCAAACCATGCACCTTAAGTTAGTTGATGTTCACTATCCGACATGACTAACCCCTTGATACACCACTCTTGGTAGATGAGTCCCATGCTTTCTCCTTGAGTTGGCCATCAATACCTATTTGATATAGACTAGCCATGCCATCTTCTCCGTGGTGTTGGATTAAGCCTTTAGTGGCTCCTCCCATGGGCATTCTATTTGGATCATGTCCTTGTGACCCCATTTAGACACTACGTGTTACTTTTGGATTGGACAGCCCACCTTTCCTAGTAGCCACTCCGTGGTTGGAGATTTGAATGTGTGATTCTTTCTCCTTGAAATGAGATAGTCTAGGCTAATATAAGCTCTTTCTTAGTTTGATCCCTCGCAAACCAACAAGGTCCACTTTAAAATAAACTAATCAAACAAACAAAATTAATTCGCTTATGAATTAGGAATTCAAACACCCAGTGGCCTCTTTCCCAAGCACGCATCCTATCTTTAGGGAAATCTCAGCAAAACTCCCTATAGGAATTGACTCGCTACTTTGAGTTGAGATAAGTCCCAGTTACTCTCAATAGTCGCCATTAGTCGGTTCAACTTGTTGTGCCACCAATGAGTTACCTCATCTTTGCTTTGAAAGATATAAGTCTATTACATTCTTTCCAGACGATCATTACAAACCACACGCTAGGTCAGATTTGTTATAAAGACCCATCACCCCAAAGGTTCTTGTTTAGGAAGATGTGACCGCACTTTCTTCCTAACTTGACCATCAAACCTAAAAGGCACCCTTAGGTTGGTTAGCTCTACCTCATGACCGGTAGACTATCCCTTTGGATTTGTAAATCTAAGATAGGTCTAGACCAACATAGCCCCTTCTTAGTGGGTCCATCGCACGCCGATAGGGTCCACAACATAACACACCAAAGTAAATTAAATCAATATAAATCAAATTAATTATCATGACTTCTCTTGAGTTGAGGTAAGATCAAACGCTCACTCAATAGTCATAGTTCAATTGTTGCATGTGATCACCCCAACTGATCCCTACTTAAGATGTAAGTCTCTACACTTTCTTTCTAAGACAGGCACACAAAGGCAACCATTGTCGGATAACCCCTACCTTGGTTGGTAGACTACCCCTTTAGATTTGTAAATCTAAGATAGGTGAAGGCCGACATAACCCCTTCTTAGTGGGTCCATCGCACGCTGACAGGGACCATAACATAACACACCAAATTAAATTAAATCAAATCAAATCAAATTAATCATCAAGACTACTCTTGAGCTGAGGTAAGAACCCCTTCCTCACTCAAGAGCCTTTGGTAGGGTTCGATTTGTTTGCACCATCGATAGATCACCATATGATCCCTACTTTGAAGATGTAAGTCTATGCCTTTCTTCAGCCAAGCGTCACCGAAAAGACAACCCCTTAGTGGATAGTCTACCTTATGTAGACTACCCCTTTAGACTTATAAATCTAAGACAAGCCAAGGCCCCCATGGCTCCTTCTTAGTGGTCCATTGCACACTGGGTCCATAATAAAATAATTCAAAACCAACCTCCTAGTGGAGTCAAATTAAACATATTGAACAAACCAAATTTCTCTCCAACGGGCACACAAATAAAAAATTCCTCCTCAGAGCTTAAATCTAAATCAAACAAATTCAAAGTGTACATCCCATGGATATGCCCACAATCTAGAACCCTTCTCCCCAGTGGAGTCTAATCAAATAAATCAAATAAATCCAATCAAATTCTTATCCTAGTGGATTCACCCCCAAACAAATCATACTCATAATCAAACTCAGCTCCATATCCCTCAGCGGATAACTTGAACCTGCTTCCCAAGTGGAAAATTTCATGTCCCAACCCCTAGGATTCTTCTTGCTCTCTTATGCCCATAAAGAGAGCATACACTAAGATCGTGATTCTATCTACCTTCGGTCTAGGTATAGATCACTTTTGTTGCAATCTTGGATGTGTTGATCATTTCGATCAACGCTAATAATGCGGTGTGCCTTGTCAGTTACACCACACCTATTAGGGGTAGTTTTGTTGACCTCACTTTTGGAGTGAGCTCTTAACCTCCTATTCTTAGACTTAGGACACTTCTAGATACTAAGAACTTCTTAGTCATAAGACACTTCTAGTGATTAGGTGAACACTTAACCTAGTCCTAGAGACTTAGAAGTGTTAATCATAAGATTAGGTTATGCCTTAGGGGTTAAGGAAATTACCTATCCCATAGCCTAAATCCAATATAGATACACTTTCTCAAATCAAACCCAAATTCAATTCTCAAATCAAATATCAAATTCAAATTCAAATTCCAAATCTAATTTCAAATTTAACTCCAAATGATTGAAACCCAAAATCAAATTTAAATCTTAAAACCCTTCCTAAGCCATATGAACCACATTCATAAGCTTAGCCAAAACTCCTTAGATCAAATCAAACTCAATTGATCTCTTTATAAATCAATTATTCTTCATTTATATTCACAAATATAAATTAAATCCAAATTCAAATGACCAAAACTATAAAAAATTAAATCAAACTCAATCTAAACCCTTTAAGCCAATTATTTGGACTTAAAATTCTATCGATCAAGTCAAATCAATGAATTTTCTTGAATCAATTATTCATTCAATTATCTACCCAAATATAAATAAATCTAATCATCAAATCAAATCAAAACCAACCAAGTAAAACCCAACCTAGCCCTTTTGACTTAAAAATTTCAAATGAGTCAAAATTCCTTAGACTCTAAATTAATTGCCATTGAATTTATATTCCATTCTAGGGCTCATATATAAGTTCAACTAAACTTGAATCAAACCAAAACCAAACAAATTGACCCACATAGGTCCACTTGACCCAAAGTGACCTAAAGGATCCATTTGAGCCAACTTCCAATCCAACCTAAATTGGATTGAACCAAGCTCACCAAAATCTTCCACCATGATTATTTGATCACCCTAGGATGATCAATTATGATAAATCAAATAAAACCAAGCCCAATTGGTCATTTGATCCAAATTGACCCAAATTATCTAAAGGACCAAAGGTCAAATCATGATCTAACAAATTGATTTAAACCAATTGAAGTTCATTCTAAATTGATTGAACTTGACCAAATCCATAAATAAACCCAATTGGTCAACTTGACCCAACCTAGCCCAAATTGGTTTAAAGGATCAATTTGGTTAAAATATAAATTAAATTAAAATTAATTCAAACCAATGACCACATTCATTTTCAATTAGCCAATTGAAAATGAATCAACCCATTTAATTTGGCCAATTTTGACCAAATGGGTCAATTTGACCCAATATGACTCATATGACTCAAATTGGATCAAATCCCTTGAAACCAAGCCAAGACCCATTGGGGGCTGATCAAACTCGACCCAAACTTATTTGGGATCAGCCCAAAACCAACCCATCCCATTTAAATCCCTCATGGATCCTCCCTCATATAGGATTCCACCCACCTCTTCGAGCCATTTTTGAGCTCAAAAACATAAATAGTTTCTTCAGAGCATTAAACATCGGAGAAGATGACATTTCAAGGCAAAGGTAAGATCATTCTAAAGCTTCACATACCTAGTTCACTGATCTTCATCGCCATCAAACCATCCCCACCGAGGTAAATTTTGCCAAACTTTAGCCTGCTTAGATTTCTAGCATTTTGTGTTAATTTTCTTATGATTTTAGGAATTTCCCCTGAATAATCCTATATTTTTACTTTAAATCATCCAATTAAAAAATAAAACTTTTTTTTGGTATGAATCGACATGAAAATTGGTCTATTTGGACAAGTTTTCACTTAGAAATCATAATTTTAAAAGCAAAACATTCATCACAGGCTACAAGCCTCGATCTCAGATTTGGGGACGGACTGGATCATGTGCGATCATAATGGCCTGATCACATGTGATGACCATCCGACCGTCGCGCGGATCGATGGCTCATCGATGCGATCGCATTTGCCTGATCGCGATGGATTCGGATCACGCTTCACGCACCGATGGCTCGAAGACCATGATCCGATTACTTGATGCGATCCGACCATCCGATCACATGGTCACGATCTTCAGACGCGCATCGATCACGATCCGCCTGGATAACGCGGATTCGAGCCACATCCGACCGCGACGGACGATCAGTGAGTCGGTCACTGTTGACCGTCTTCCTCAGACGCCAAACGATATTTCTTTTGTTTTAAAAAAATAATTTAAATCAATTCAAAATTCATAAAAAAAAAAATACTTAACCAAAATTGCAACAAGGGCTCTTAGATTCATCTTTCAGAGGAATCCAACAAATAAAATACCCAAAATTTACAAAGTATTTTAAGCTTAATTTGAGTTTTAATAAAATAAATTTTCATTAAACTAAAAATATATGTGAGATTAAATTGAAATTTTGGATTGTTAAGGTTAAAACACACTTACCATAAAAATTTCAAGTAAAAATGACATATAGATTGGGATAAATTAAATTTTGAAGTTCAAATTATCCATTTTAATAAAATAAATTAAATAAAAATTCAGAAATTTACAAAAATCTTCAAAATGGCTTAAATCACTTCAATTGACAACTAGGACTCTAAAAACAATAATGTGATCTTCTGAATCCTAATGACCAAACTAACACTTAAGAGTTGAGTTTAATCAATTAAGGAGTTAGTTAAAATATAATCTAAAAATAATTTAAATATCAAATCAAAATCACAAATGAAATATCACTTAAGCAATCATTAATCAAACCTCAAATAAAAAAATATCATTCGTAGAGAAAATTAAATTAAATATGATTTGAGCTAATAAAATAATTAAATGATTAAATCTTAAATCAAACTTAAAATTAAATAAATCTAGAAACTTTAACATTGGTGAAAGATAACTTAAAAGACTAAGCATGGAATCTTAATCATATGATACTTAATGAGTATAAATAAACTCAAACTAATTAATCATTAAATAAACCAAAAAATCAAATTGATTAATAAACCAATTCAACATAATCATTTAATACTAATTGAATTAAACTAAATAAAATTAAAGTAAACTTAATTAACATATGATAAATCACATCCATTTGGAATAAGATAATTAATTATTAAATATTTCAAGCAAATAATTAAATCAAACATGTTAATGAAATCAAACAAACATAATAAGTGAATCAAATCAATAAAACTCTAATCATGAATAATCAAACTTAATTGAAATGAAATAAATAATTAATTCACTTAATAAGAAATGATGGTAAATATTACAATCCTTAATCAACCAAACTTAAGTAAATTTAACTAAATCAAATCACTAAAAATTAAGTCATTAATCTCTAATTAAACAAACCCCAATTAATCTAATAATTTAAAATTTAATTACCCTTAATCAAACATAATTAATCAAACATTTAATTAATGTAAACTTAATGAATTAATCATCATCTTAATTAATCAAATTAATTTAAATAAATTACATTAAAGTTAACTCTAAAATTAAGCTTAAATCAAACCCCTAATTAAATTTAATAACTAATCACACCCCTCAAGTAAACTAATTAAGTTAATCAAATTAATCATATTAAACTTAAGCCTAATCAAACATAATCAAAATTCAACAAATCTAATCAACCTAAATTAAACCTAAATCATTAAGTCATGAATTACATCATTAAGAATTAAATAAATCTTTATTTAATTTAATAATTAATTAAACACACTCCTTAAACTAATTACCCTTAATTAATCCAATTGAATAAACACCTAATTAATGCAAACTTAATGATTAATTATCATCTTAATGAACCAAATTAACTTTATAAATCAGATTAAAATTAATTCAAATCAAATACTTAATTAATCTACTAATTAATTTAATCACACCTATTAAATAAGCAAATTAAGTCAATTAGATTAATCATAATAAACTTAAGCTTAATCAAATATAAAATACAGTTAAATGCTAATCAAATCCTAATTTAAACTTAAATCATTAACTCATTAATTACATCATTAACCCAAATAAACATGAAATCAAATTAAAAATTAAACAAATCTTTATTTAATTTAATAAATTATACCTCTTAAATAAACTAATTAAGTTAATTAAATTAATCATATTAAACTTAAGCTTCACCAAACATAAATGCAATTAAATATCAATCAAAACCTAAATTAAACTTTAATTATTAAGTCATTAATTACATCATTAGTCTAAACAAATATGAAATCAAATTAAAAATTAAACAAATCTTTATAATTAACATAAATACACTTAATTAAACTAATCACATAATCACATTGAACTAAGCAAACCCATAGACCAATAAAGTTAATCAAATCAAATCAAATTAAATTAATTTAAGAAAGACTCTCATCAATTTAATATGTAATCAAATCAAATCTCATTCAACCTACTTAAATAAGATAAACTAATCAACTATCCAATGTATGAAATCAAAATATAAACCAAACTTTGATGAAGATGACAAATGGATGTGATTATAAATAAAATCTTAATTGCAAAGAATCAAACCCAGGTAAAATCAAAATAAAATCTCAATTAATCTAATATGATCAAACTATAAAATAAATGAACCACAATCAAATCAAATAAGCATAAAATTAAGTCACATAATCATAATCAAAGAAAGAATTAAATATTAATTTAAAAGGATATTGAATTATCAAGATTTAATTAAATCAAAATATCTAATCTAAAATTAATCAATCAAAACACATGATTTAAACAAACTTAAACTTCATTTGATTAAGGATATTGAATTATCAAGATGTAATTAAACCAAAAAAACATCAAATCAAAATCAATTAATCAAATACTTAAACAAACTCAAATCCTAAATTCTAAATCAAATCAAATCAAGTACATAAATTCAAATGGGCTATTTAAGATACTTAAGGACCTTAGTTAGATTCTTTAGGAATTAGGATGTAAAATAGGGTGAGTTCCATCTACCAATGGAAGTCATTCTATTCTTCATTCTTGAAAACCTAAACATCATTTTAACCAAATAAAAGTGAAATAAAAAAAATGAAAAGTAAATCATTAAATCATTTAAATTGAAATCACCCAAAGGTAAAAATTTAAACATATTCAAATTCTAAATTGAAACTTAAACTAAAGAAGTCTAATAAAATCTTGCCACACAAGCCTTAAGCACACACATTAGAATACTAAGTCACCACTTATAGTGCTAAGTTAGGGTGTTGTATGTATGATGTTGTGTTTTGTTTTGTGATGTAATATTTTATGGATGTTAGTGTATCATAGAGATGTTAGGTCATATTATTAATCATATTTTTTTTGAGATGCTTATGGGGCTATAATAAAATATAAATGTCTTTGTTTGTGTTTAGCCCTAAGCATAACTCATGTTAGGACAAGTAAGCTTGGTTACACATGTGTGGGTACTAAGTCCAAATTATTCATATAACTGCTTGGGTTGTATAGTGTGTTTAACAAATATTTGTTTTGTAGGTGTAGCTAGATTTATTTTTTCTATTTTGATGAAATCTTGCATTAAGAATTAGGATTAGTGTTATGGGAGATTAGGATGAGCTAGTGACCAAAAGGCTTACTCCCTAAGGTGCCCTGTGATGCCTTTGGAGCAAATCAAATCAAAAGAAAGAGAATGAAGAAATGAAGAAAAGAAGACCCCCATAGCATGTATTATTTTTTTTGTAATCCATGTTGTATAAGGGTAGAGCTCAGCTGCCCATCTTTTTTTCTCTTTTTGGGGTGTACGATGGAATCCAACCACACTAGCCTTTTATTCTTTTACGGTTGTCTATAAAATTATTTGATGTTGTGTTTAGATTGTGCATTAGAATAACATATTTTTCATAGTTTCTTTATGATTAATACTTGAATGTGTGGCTTGGATGCGGTAGGCTCTTAGGATAAAATTAAAATTTTAATTTCACTAACAACTCTTGACTAAAATTTTAAAATAACTCATAACCTCACATAAATTCCTAAGAATTAAATCAAGATAATAAAATTTTTAGCAACCCCTTAGCTGGATGGATGAATGTATAATATCATGCATGTCATATTATTTCACTCTTGTTTAGAGGGGATTTCCATCTTTGCAAGAGAATGAAGGCTTAACCTATGAGATCCTTTGGTGGAAGAACACCCCTTTCTCTCTTGATTTGGCCCATAATCAAATTCTCATGCATTTAGGCATACAAAATCCCATAGTCTGTGTCAAAACAAAGAGTCCAAAAGAATTAAATAAATTTGATAAAATTTATATTAGATTAAGTCATGGTTTCATACCACTCATGCTCTAATCTCTTAGAGAGTGAGTTTAAGGACTTAGTCTCCTTTCTAAATGAACAACAACCTAGCCATATTGCAAAGCGTAAGACTTGCCTACATGGATTTAAAGCATAGGAGGAGTTAGTTGGTCGCCAATTGCATAATAAGTCTAGATGATGGTTTATTCTCTCTTATGAAGGTAAACCATATACCCATTTTTGCCTTTAGATTTAGGTGTGCCTTTATTTTGTACCAAGGCTCCTTAGTTTAGAATGAGGTAGTTGTTTCCTTCTGGCTACAAGCACAAATCCTCACCTTAGGTATTTCCATAATCTTATGTGGAATTATAAGTAACAATCTAATAAAATGTCAACTCAAATAATTAACTCTCTTCAATTTCAAAAATATAAAGCCCAATTATAGGGTAGATTAGAATGCTCACTAAGCTTCCTAGTATCATGAGTATTTCCTACTTTCTTCCTTTAGATTTCAAAAATAAGTCTTCTCCTTGATCTATCCCATTTGATTTTCTAAAATAGCCAATTCTTTGATAGTCTTAATCTTGAAATCTTTAGAGACCCTAATTGTCTAGTTTAATCGAGAGTATTCTTAAGGAATTCTCATTCCTTAAGATGTACTAACTATCTTGCCTCCATAGGGAACTTAATGAACCCGACTTAAAATAAACCCTACTTTACTTTTCCATGTAAAGTAGGAAATATATCTCTGTATATTCAAGACCCATCATGCCTTAGAGTCCTTATTAGGTGATTAGCCCATTATAAGGTGGTGATTTCTATCTTTGAGATAGTATATCATTCCTTAATGTCATACTCGATCACTTCAATAAGTACCCCCAAGATCTACGTGATTTCCTACAACATTCTCAAAAATAAACACCAAAGGTTGCCTCCAATCTGACTCCTCATCTTTTTTGGCAATGACAACCTCCCCTTCAAGAGAGAATCTCTCGATGAGTTCAACATCAAGGGATAAGACTTGTCTATTTGGATCCCTTATTGGAATGGACTCATTTTCTACACATGCCAACTCTTGGCAAGTTTAATCGCATCTGCATTCTCTCGAGGAATCTTGTAGATGGTAATCTCTAGGATTTGGGCCAACAACTCCATGGTATACTTATGGTGATGATGGAGCTTGGGCTTTAGAACCTTGTAAGACCCAGTGATTTGGTTGATGACAAACTGAGAATCTCCAAAGATGTTGACACTCTGGATGCATAGTGTAATGACTAACTCCAAACTGGCAATCAAAGCCTCATATTCAACTTCATTGTTGGTGCATGTATTGGACATATGATATGAGAATCTCATCACATCATGGTCTGAGTTAGAGAACTATTCTACCCCCTTTCCTCGGGATAGTAAATTATGGTTCTTCTCCTTTGAGGAAGTCGCACCATCAAGTACATTCCCAGAAGTGAGCACCCCCTTAAGTTCATGATTTGTTCATCGAGGAGATCATCAATAAGTGGAGAATCAGCAAGGAGTAGATGCGCTGCTAAGAAATTCACAAGTGCTTATACTTTTATGACACGAGGTGTACAAATGTTATATCAAACTGTGATAAAATAATAGACTAACATGCCAACCGTCCAGATAAAGTCGGTTGTGTCATGAGATATTACAGTGGATTGACTCTAGAGATCAAGTTCACCTTATGAGAAAGCATGTAATGTCATAGCTTTTGGGATGCAAAGATTAAATTTAGCGATTTTTCAATAGGTGGATAGTTTGCCTCGAGGGATTAGATGAACCGAGATAATAAAGAATTCTCCTTCCCTTCGTCGTCAGTTTGAGCCAACAAAGTGCCAAAAGAGTCGTCCAATATAATAGTATATAATATGAGCGGCCTGCCCGGGATAGGGGCTACTAGGACTAACGACGTCATCAGATATTGCTTGATATCTTTGAAAGCATGCTGACACTTATCATCCCATTTGAACTTGACATCCTTTTTGATAAGTGTTGAGAATAGTTTGCATCTTCGATAAGTTGGAAATGAAGGTCTTAGCACCAACCGCCCAATGACCCGAGTTGTGTTAGCTTTTAGGGAGTGGCATTTCTAATATCTCTTGATATTTGGATCAATTTCACCCCTTGATGTTGGACAACAAACCCATGGAATTTTCTTGAAGCGACTATGAATGCACACTTCAGGGGGTTCATTTTAAGGTTGTATTATTTTAACTATTCAAAAACTACTCTCAAGTCAAAGAGATGGTCTTTCTTTTCTTTGATTTTGACAATAAGATCATCGATATAGCATTTAACTTGATGATGAATGAGTTCATCAAAGATTCGAGTCATGGCCCGCTAGTATGTGGCACTGACATTTTTAAGGCCGACAGGCATGACCTTATAACAATAGATTCTAATCGGGGTTCAAAAGGTAGTATTTTTTTCATCCTTTGGAGCCATCTTAATTTTGTTGTAGCCAGATGACCCATCCATAAAGAAGAATACTGCATGAGATGAGGCAATGTCCACCATTAATTCTGGTATAGGAAGTGAAAATTCATCCTTAGGACATGCCTTGTTTAGATCTCTAAAATCAACACATATGTGAATTTGACCATTCTTTTTCCTAACTGATACGACACTGGCCAACCAGGTAGGATATTTTTCTTCTCTAATAAAGCCAAAGATCGACGCTTGATTTCAAGTGACCGTTGTTCAATGTCTAATCGCATGTGTCTCGGAGCCTGCTTGGTAGGGTTAGCATTAGGTTCTATTGCTTGTTTATGGACTGCTATGTCAGGAGATAAACCAGACATCTATTCATAACTCCATGCAAAGCAATCCTTAAACTCAATCAATATAAGTCATTGGTTTCTTTTTCATTCAATATAATTGATGTATGTTACGTGGATCTTCTTCAATTCCTAGGTTGATTTCTTTGAGTTCGTCGATAGTTGATCTGATCTCCTCTTCAAACTCTGGCAGTGCATCCTTGACTTCAAAGTCATTTGGATCATCTAAAGTTTCTAAGCACACCTCCTCATATGAGTTAACAGGATTTGAAAAGAACCTATCAAATTACAAATGGTTGGTGATGACTAAGCAGTAATCATCATCATCAACTGGACCCACTGTATCGAATCTTAGTTTCGATCTTAACTGTGAATGTCTGCATTTGTTATCACATAACCTTTCAAAGTGATCTGACATGTGTTTAGACCAAGCATGTGGAATTACTCTTTTCTTTGCTAAATTAAGAACACAAGGCGAATACCAATCAAAAGGTCCTATTAAATCTTTATATGAATCATCCTTAAGTTTTACATCAGCTTCTTGACTTGAGGGTGATGCTCCAAGAAAGAACTTTTGCACTTTTACATTTGTGGAAGACTTAGGGGCTTCCTTAACTACCAAACCCTTAATTTTTTGTGAGAAAAGTGTGGTTAGAGCTAAAGTTCTCAACTGATGCCTCACAATTTTATATATAGACTTGGATACACTTATGCTTTGCTTAGGAGCCTGGTCTTCATCACTGTCTGGCTCAACTATCACTTGCATGGGGATATGCTATCTCAAAGTGTTAGCTAGCATACTAATCATATATGACTCATCCTCTAAACTAGATTCTAAGTCTATATAGATAGTAGGTGTAGTCCTGGTAGGAGGTACATAACTCCTATTGGGAGGCCAATAAGGAGGTCTTCCATCCCTAGGCATGTCTCTGGATCTGCCACTTTCTTTGTCTAGTGGAGGTCGAGTCATCCTGCCCATATATTCAAATGGAGTAACGAACTGTGGGTGGAATCTAATGTCAAGCTCTACTGTCTCCTCCAAGTTTATTTCTCGCTCCCTTTTATTTTCTTTCTCATTTCTTTTTTTCTTTTCTTTTACTTTTTCTTTTTATTTTTCTATTATTTTTAAACTTTTGTCAAGTTCATGAGAATATACTTATTGATTTTGAGAGATAGTAGGCTGCATCCTCATATATTCTGACCTCATGAACTGTGAATGGCTTAATATCTCCTTTGATGTAATATTCAATCCCACCCCTCATGAACTTCATGCACTAATGTAGAGAGGATGGAACCACGTTATTCTCATATATCCACAGTCTCCCAAGCAAAGCATTGAAAGATATATCTAAGTCTATAATGAAACTTGGTAATCTTCCAATCATCTACTTCTAATGGCAACACTATAGAGCCAAAGCCCTCTCACTTGTTCATTTGAATCCTCAACATCATCCTCTCTTCAAAAGTTTGAGATATCAATCCTTAAGGAGATTTTAGACTCATAATATTCACTGATATACCCTGGTCAACAAGAACTCTGGATATCCTATATCTTCCAATATCCACCGTAATATAAAGAGGGTGGTCATGCTTGGTCATTCCTAGAAGTAAGTCTTCATCGCCAAATGTAACTCCTAGAGTATCTTCTAAATTGCGAGCCTCCTCTTCAGTAGCGGTCAGCTGGGCTAAGCATATCTCAGGATCAAGAAGAGCCTTGATTAGAGATTCCCTCATCTCTTTGGATAAGATAAGAGCATCATATATGCTTAACTTAGTTAGTGTCTTTCTAAGATGTGCTAGGATGTTATAGTCAACCTTCACTTGATCCTCCATAAGCATATCCATAGGTGGAGCATCTTGTGGAGGGGCTATCTGCCTTTAGAACCAATGATTTGTTTTCCTTATCCCGAGGTGCCACCCAGAGGTAGAAATTTTCCACCGCTAAGGTTAACTTTGACCTTGGAATGATGAATTTGTAGGAAGTTCTACCTTCTCATCGTGTGTACCTACCACTTCTCTATAGATCATCTGAGTCGATGACTCCAAATTAATCTCAAGAAGTGAACTTGATTTAGGAAATCCATTTCTAAATAAGAAGAATGATCGAACTAGAGTTATCATTATCTTGTAGACTTAGAGAGTTTTGAGAGGAATAAAATCTAGAGTATCGGTGGACAAGATGTAAGTGAAAGCTTTCTTCATTGATTTCTTCTTAGATGGAGGTACATGATAGAAATCTAATAAAGTAAGAGGATAAGGGTATAGTGCCCTTGTCCCGATACAACACTTCACCGCGTAAGAGGAACTAGTGGAGGAAGAAGTAGTAGTGAACGGATGGAGTGCACTCTGCGGTTGTCTTTATGCTATCCCGGCAAGTAAGGTAGTCGTCAGCTGGTGACACCTTCTTCAAGTTATCTTTGGCAACTTGTAAACCTTATTTATTATTGGAGGTTTGAGTTACTATAGGCACCTGCAAATAAAGCTTCTTGATCTTAGATACCACTTTTTTAGAGGTTTGGGATAAGACAATATCCCAACCTTCTTTTGTCTTAAGAGGATCACAAGTATCCTCAAGAATTACTCCGATAGAACTGGAGGGTTATTCTAATAAGTATTCCTTGGGGATAACAATAGCTCCTGACTTGTAACTGAGCTCAAGCTAGTCCTTAAAGGTGACACAATCCTCCAAGACATGACTAACCATGCGATGGTAATGACAATAGTTAGGATCATTACTATTGCCCACATCTTCCGGCCTCTTGGGCTCAGGTAACTGAATGTATCTTCAAGAGATTCTTAAAGATCTTTTTAACTACCTCCCTCTTGAATGAATATGGCTTATTCAATCTATCAGCAAGAGTAGGTGGGTAATAGCTACTTGGCGGTGGATATGAGTACCGCTGCTGAGTATATTGTGGAGAGGTGGCGGCAGGATAGTTGTGGTGGTATGTCGGGTAGGTGGTGGAGAGGTGGCAATAAGGATGTGCATGGTCTCATATTCTCTCCGCTTCCCTTATCTACTGACACTACTATCCCTGGCTTCTTTTTGAATGCTTTCTGTGGCTTAGGTTTGAACGATTGGTCTTGAAAAAGTAACTGTTTGGCTTTCCCTTATAGGCTAGTTGCCTTGTTGGTTAATTTCTCAAAAGTTTTGATTGTAAATCCCTTGAGCATGAAAGCAACCAAGTCATGAATATTCTTGAGAAGAATTTCTATAGCATGTTGTTCGGATAGCTGTGGTTCGCATTTCATACTCAAGTTTCGTCACTTGAGAATATAATCAACAAGAGACTCATTGAAATTTTGTTGAGCCACAACGAGGTCACCCACAATTACCATTTGTTGGGCTATAGCAAACCTCTTGATGAAGAGGAGCTCCAACTCAGCAAAAGTATTCGCTGAACTGTTGGGCAGTTCAGCATACCAATCAAATACAATCTCTGATAGACTACTAACGAAGAGTCGGAAGAGAAGTACATCACTACCTCCAATGTTGCAATAGCCAGCTCTAAAGTGTGCTATATGCTGTTGAGGGTTTCCATTGCCATTAAAGGTCTTAAAGGATGGTGGCATAAACCCTTGGGATATTAAACTACATCGAATTCCTCCGGGTAGGGTCTACCATTTGGAACAGATGAGCCACCTCGGGCTTGCACCAATGCTTCCTTTACTTGCTATTCCACCATATGCTTTATATCTCTTTCAGGCATGGAGGTATTATATGTGACCTTCCTATGCAAACTGCCACTATCCTGGTCCATGAGAGATGTACTCTTGGACTGATCTAGAACATGCAACAACCTAGGGTGGTCAGCCTCTAAGGGAGTAGGCTGTACTGATGGAGCTTGGCCTTGAAGTGCTAGGATTGCTGCTAACAAGTCTTCAACTCTTTTCTCCATCTTATTGATATGCTCATCTTTCTACCTCAGTTGCTAGTGATGGTGTTGGGTTGAATGAGCCGTGTATTCTTCCTTAACTACAACACCCTTCTGGCTATACTGATCCCTAAGGAGGGAGCCCCTAGTGTTGACCATATGGACTACTACTAAGTCCTCCAAGAGATCATCCTCATTTAGATCAAAGTTGATATTTCCCTCCTCATAATCTGATCAGTTACTCCCTACAATCTCTCTCTTCTCTGTAAAGTACTATTCCAAAATCTCTTATAGGGAATGATCTAACTGTGACGGTACAAATATGCATTGTTGACCGACAGTAGGGCTACGCTCACTGATAGAAATATATCGGGCATTGCTTACCGCTATATTACTATCTCTATGAGGATTATGCTCACTAACAAGTATGCTAAACCATCTTGAACATCGACATGAGGATCCACTACCATGGACATTACATCTATATCATCTACCTCTTCTGCCACTAATGTTACTGCGGGTGGAGACTGCAAGGGCTGTTGTAACAACTGTGAGTGTGGTGGTGACTCGACCACGATGACCTTGGGTCGCCATTCCTTCTTCTTTGTAACTGAGGCGGGAGGTCGAATATGAGAGATTGACCTCACCTTAACGAATGGAGTAGATAGAGTGAGATTCTTGGGCCATAACCGGATCACCAATGGTGTTGGTCTTTCCCCGAATGGGAGCTTCTGGATCTTGGTTGGAATGGGAAATGTCATGAGCTGGATAAGCGATGGTGGGCGGTGAATGGAGCAGTGCTGAGGTAGCACCGACTACCATCGACTGTAGCCCTACTCCTCCTATGATGAGTAGCACCGGTAATGATGATGTTGTTTGAATGATCGGCCCTAGTAGGGCGATGATCAAGAAAATCCATCGAATAGTCCACTCATCGCCGTACTACCTTGCAAACCTTTATCGCCTCTCTTGTCTGATGATGCCCGAGCCTCAAGGCTCTCCTCCTGACCGAATTCTAGCTCTCCTAGTGATAACTGTCCTCAAATTCAAATAGTACTAGACTTTGAGTGTTCGTAGGCTCGGCCAACTTGGCGCAAGACTGTTCTGAGCTCAGCATAGGGCTTCCTATGCGCCCTAGCCAGTGTGCTAAAATATGCTGGTGGTGGAGGTAGTGTAACAATCCTCCTGTAGTCCTCCTCTCCATCTAAGGTTGAGAGGGGGTGAAACCTACTTCTGCTCAAATGTGGAGAGATCTCACAGGGAGATCCCTCCTTAGCCACATGGGAAGCAGCTTCCATCTCTCTCTCTCTGCCCTTTTATGACATCGCTTGACCTTGTGATTCTTGTTGTGGTGTTGTGTACGGTAGGTATGGCAGAGCGAGAGCTAATACCCATCTTGAATATCGATGAGACTATCTCAGAAATCAAGACAGTCTTCCTTTTTGGGGTGTCTAAGGAAGGGGTAGTAGCCCTTGCTAGAGCTATAGCAGGAGTAACTGACTGACTCTGAGCTAAAATAACTGGCACATAAATTGATACTGGCAGGGTAGCAGGAATAATAGTGGCCTTCCTCTTTAGTGGAGGAAACTCAAAATTAGATGGCATATCAAATCGGATAAGCAGCGTCTGCCCACCTCCTCCCCTTTACCAAGAGGGCTATCCCCTCGCAAGAAATTCTCACCCCCTCAAAACCATGGCCAAAGTAGATGACCTTGGTGGAGCCAGTAGTAGAGAGACTAGCCTGATCCAGGGCTATATTTAGACCAAGAGGAAGGAAAACATGAACTTGTTGGGAGCCATGGATGTGTACAATTGAGGACAAAGAATTAACCGTATTGAAATGTCATTGAAATATAGCCGAGTGACACTTGCCTTGATATTCACCTTCAATCATTGATCTCAAGATTTGATTCAGAATTTGAACTCACACTGAACAATCGTAAGGATATTAAGTGGGGTTCATTGAAATTTTGAAGAGATTTTGGATATTGAAGAGAGTCTTTGCCATTTTATTTTGATTTAAAACCCATACTCAATCAATTTAGATAGGTTGGGTGGAGTTCTAAAATTTGAGGAGAGATTTTTTTGGAGATATTTATTTTTTTTGCATCTTGTTTGAAAATATTGATAGTTTGAAAGACCTCTACTTAGCAAATTTGGGTATGCTAAGAAGAGGTTGTGATTGTGTGTTTGAAATATTTTTGCTTGTGAAGATTTGATTGTGTGATATTTTGATTTAAAAATGGGGCTTCCTACTTAATAAATTTGGTATGTTAAGTAGATGTTAAATGTGTTTGATTTGTGTTTGATGATGAGACTTTTACTTAACAAATTTAGTATGTTAAGTGAAAATCAAATATGATTGTGAGATATATTTGCTTTCCTTTGAATATGGGATTCCCACTTAACAAATTTGGTATGTTAAGTGAAAATCACAAATGTTGTGATATATATATATATATATATATATATATATATATATATATATATATATATATATATATATATATATATATTGAGAATGAGACTCCCACTTAACAAATTTGTATGTTATGAAAGCTCAAGTGTGGTTTGACATGAAAAATTGATTTTATTTAACAAATTTGATAAGTTAAAATAGGATCAAATGTGTGAAAAGAGACTCTCTTAATAAATTTGGTATGTTATGAAAGTCAAATGTGTTTATGATTTTGAAAATAAAACTCTCACTTAACAAATTTGGTATATTAAGTGGAAGTCAAATGTGTTTATGATTTTGAAAATAAAACTCTCACTTAACAAATTTGGTATGTTAAGTGAAAGTCAAATGTGTTTATGATTTTTAAAAATGAAATTCCCACTTAACAAATTTGGTATGTTAAGTGAAAGTCAAATGTATTTATGATTTTTGAAAGAAAAAAAACTTATTTAACAAACTTAGGTATGTTAAATGGAGTTTAATTTATTCTTATGATTTTCAAAAAGAGGTTCTCATTTGATATACTTAGACATGTCAAATGAGCTCCCAATGTGTTTTGAAGTCTAAGACTTTGACAAGAAGGAGTTTTACATGCAAATAGAATTCAATTTGCTCTACCTTCTCCAAGGAAGGAACTCATTTGACAAATTTGGGTTTGTCAAGTGGGGGTTTTAAATATGCATTGACTCTTTGTATGTGTGTATGATTTATTGCTTTTCAAAAGGGGAAAAACTTCAACTATAGCACATGTGAAGTATGCTAAGTGGAGTTTCAATTTTATATTATAATTTAATTCAAAAATAGAATCTCCATCCAACAAATTTGAGTGTGTGGGATGGGGATAGCTATTTTCAAAGAAAATTTGCTTTTAAAAAGACATTAAAAATGGTTGATTTTGATTTTGAAAAGAACATCCATGTAACAATCATAGAATTTATTAAATGAGGTTTGGTTATATGTGTTTTGTGCCTTTTTTTTTTTCAAAATTTCTTACAAATTTTGTGTAAACATCTCTTTTATGTGGATTTAAAAAAATTCTTTTGGAAAGACACGTTATTTTGTAGAAGGGTTTTATTTTCTTATTGTTCAAGGGATGAACCTTGCCTCACCATCAAAATGGTGAAGAGGTTCTTAATTTTGGTCATCTCCTTTGTTTAATTAATTTTAATTTTCACCTATTGGGGAACAATAGGATTTTAAGACCTACATGAGTGAGGTCCTAAAATCTAAAGGATGAAGATTTGCTTAAGGATGAAATAAGCTAAGTGCCAATGGAAAGAATGATAGTCTCATGCCTATATAAAATATAAGTCCACTATCGATGCTTGGAGACAATAATTGTCTACTAAAGATGGAGGGAGGAACCATCCCCAGCGGAGTCGCTAGAAAAATTTGTGGTGTTTATTTTTGATATGTGGGACATCACGCAGATCTTATGGGGTACTTATTGAATTGATCGGGTATGACATTAATGAGTGATGTATTATCTCAAAAGATAAAAAATCACCATCCTATAATGGACCTAATCACCTAATAAGGACTCCTAAGGCATGATGGGTCTTCGAATATACCAGAGATCTTTCCCCTACTTTACATGAAAAGTAAAGTAGATTTATTTTAAGCCGTTGAAAGTTCCTATGGAGGCAAGCCCATAGTTAATTACATCCTAAGGAATGAGAATTCTTAAGAATACTCTTGATTAAAGTAGACAATTAGGGTCTCCAAAGATTTTAAGATTAAGACTATCAAATAATTGGATGTTTTAGAAAATCAAATGAGATAGATCAGGGAGAAGACTTATTTTTGGAATCCAAAGGGAGAAATTAGAAAATGCTCATGATACTAGGAAGCCTAGTGAGCATTATAATCTACCCTATAATTGGGCCTTATATTTTTGAAATTGAAGAGAGTTAATTATTTGAGTTGACATTTTATTAGATTGCTTGGGCTTATAATTCCACAACATAAGATTGTGAAAATATCTAAGAGGTGAGGATTTATGCTTGTAGCCCGCAAAGGGAAACAACAATCTCAAATCCTAAATCTAGGGAGCTGAAAAAAGCATGACCTAAATCTAAGGTGAAAATGGGTATATGGTTTACCTCCACAAGAGAGAATAAACCACCCAACTGCTGGACTTATTACTGCCTAGGGTGGTAACGAGCTAACTCATCCTATGCTTTAAATCCATGTAGGCAAGTCTTATGCTTTGCAAGATGGCTAGGCTATTGTTTATTTAGAAAAGAGGCTAAGTCCTTAAACCTACTCCCTAAGGGACTAGAGCGTGAGTGGTATGAAATCATGACTTAATCTAATGCAAATTTTATCAAAAATTATTTGATTCTTTTGAACTCTTTGTTTTGACACAGGCCATGAGATTTGGTATGCCTAAATGCATGAGAACTTGATTATGGGTCAAATCAAGAGAGAAAGGGGTGTTCTTCCATCAAAGGCTCTCACGGGTTAAACATTCATTCTCTAGCAAAGATGGAAGCCCCCTCTTAACAAGAGTGGAATAATATGACATGCATGATATTATACATTCATTCATCCAGCTAACGGGTTGCTAAAAATTTTATTATCTTAATTCAATTCCTAGGCTTTTATGTGAGGTTATGTAATATCCCATTTAATTATTCCTAATTAATTTTTATTTTAGCTAATTAAACCGCATCAGAAGATCTAGCATCATGATTATAAGCCACTATGACGTTAGATCTGGCTTCTATTTCACTTCCTTCTCATCCTCATTTTTCACGCGAGATCGAGAGGCTTCCTGCTTCCTTCCTGATGCTTCAACGAATAAGGCACTCCGACCCGTAAGCATTTTCTTCAGCCTCTCTGTGATTAATATAATCTGTAATGCATAACGCACGATTTTGCGTCGGCTTCTCAGAACCATTCTTCATCGCTTCTTGCCTCTTATCGACTTTACTCGGCTTAAGCGGCACCTATAAGTCTGCCAGATTTGGGAAATTAATAGAAAGTCCAGAACCGCTTTGGAAATTGAACCGATGCTCTGCTCCCGATGGGAAACTAGAAGTTTAATTTTTTCCATCCCTTTTCTTTCAAGCTCCTTGGCGTAAATGCGTGATTGAGGAGTTCAACCGCTTTGTTAAGTGAGTGGTAATTATTGAGGGGATTTGATGACTTTTATTAATTTTAGTTTATGATTGAAGGGTAATTAATAGTGACGTTAGAGATTTCTTTGGAGATTACGCTGGAGTCACTCTTGTTTCAAAGCTATGACGATATCAATTTGTAAGATTTAAGATTGCTTAAGTTAATGAGTTTTTATTATAAGGAAGAGTTATTTTATTATAGTACTGAGAGAATCGAGGTGCACACCATTAACTGAAGAGGTGAGACATACTGCTAATAATTCGCTTTCTGGTCATTGTCACGACTTGATAAATTTTATGAATGCATATATAAATGTAGATATTTACATTTTGAATGCATATATAATCATCAAGAGGTTGGAATTGGTGGAATTTGGTCCAATCGAAATATCTTCGTTACACGCCGAACCAGCATGGAGGGTCATGTGAGGTTATGAGTTATTTTAAAATTTTAATTATGAGTTATTAATTGGGTAGAAAATTAATTTCATCCTAAGAGCCTACCACATCTAGCCACACATTCAAGCATCAATCATAAAGAAACTCTAAAAGTATGTTATTCTAATGCAATCTAAACACACAATATCAAATAATTTTATAGACTATCAAAAGAATAAAAGGTCGGCGATTCATTGCACCTAAAAGAGAAAAAATATGTCGAAGCTCTACCCTTATACAACCCGGATTATAGAAAATAATACATGTTATGGGGGTCTTCTTTCTTCATTTCTTCATTCTCTTTCTTTTGATTTGATTTGCTCCAAATGCATCACAGGGCACCCCGGGGACTAAGCCTTCTGGCCACTGCTCATCCTAATCCCCCCATAATACTAATTCTAATTCCTAATGTAAAATTACATCAAAAATAGGAAAGTAAATCTAGCTACACATGCAAAACAAATATTAGCTAAACACACCATACAACAACCCAAGCAGTTATATGAATAATTTAGACTTAGCATCCCACACATGGGTAACCAAGATCACATATCTTAACATGAGTTATGCTTAGGGGCTAAGCAACCTACATAGCAAACACATTTATATTTTTATTACAAAGGTCTTAAGCATAACCCCTAGAAAATATAAAGCTAATAACATACCATCCTTTTATGAGGCATACACCCTAACATCAGATAAAATATTACATCAAAAATAAAACATAACATCATACATACAACGCCTAACTTAGCAAAAGTGGTGACTTAGTATTCTAATGTGTGTTTTAAGGCTTGTGTGGCAAGACTTTACTAGGCTTCTTTAGTTTAAATTTCAATTTGGAGTTTGGATTTGTTTAAATTTTACCTTTGGGTGATTTCAATTTAAATGATTTAATGATTTATTTTCCATTTTTATTTTACTTTTATTTGGTTAAAATGATGTTTAGATTTTCAAGAATGAAGAGCAGAGTGAATTTTATTTGTAGACAAAACTCACCCTATTCTACATCCTAACTCCTAAAGAATCTAACTAAGGTCATTAAGTATCTTAATTAGCCCATTTTGATTTGTGTAATTCATTTGATTTGATTTATTTGATTTGATTTAGAATTCATAATTTGAGTTTGTTTAAGTATTTGATTGATTTGGATTTAGATGTTTTAGTTTAATTGCATCTTGATAATTCAATATCCTTAATTTATAATGAAGTTTAAATTCGTTTAAATTCATGTGTTTTTGATTGATTAATTTTAGATTAGATGTTTGGTTTAATTAAATCTTGATAATTTAATATCCTTTCAAATTAATATTTAATTATTTTCTTTAATTATGGTTATGTGACTTAATTTTATTCTTATTTGATTTGATTGTGGTTCATTCATTTGTAGTTTGATCGGTTTAGATTAATTGAGATTGTATTTTGATTTTAATTGAGTTTAATTCTTTGTTTATCAAAGTTTGGTTTGTATTTTGATTTCAAATATTGGATATTTAACTAGTTTATTTTATTTAAGTAGGTTGAATGAGATTTGATTACATATTAAATTGATGAGAGTCTTTCTTAATTTAATTTAATTTGATTTAATTTGATTTGATTTATTTTAAATGGGTTTGCTTTAGGTTCAATGTGCATGTGATTATTTAATTAAGAAGCATTTATGTTAATTATAAAGATTTGTTTAATCTTCAATTTGATTTCATATTTTAGTTAATGGTGAATTAATGACTTAATGATTTAAATTTTAAATTAAGAATTGATTGGTATTTAATTGCATTTATGTTGATTAAGTTTAAGTTTAATATGATTAATTTGATTAACTTAATTAGCTTGTTTAATATGTGTGGTCAACTATTAAATTAAGCAAAGATTTATTTAATTTTTAATTTGATTTCATATTATTTAGGTTAATAATGTAATTAATGAGTTAATGATTTTAGTTTAAATTAGGATTTGATTAGCATTTAATTTCATTTTGTGTTTGATTAAGCTTAGGTTTAATGTGATTATTTTAATTAACTTAATTAGTTTATTCAAGAGGTGTGATTAATTATTAAATTAAATTTGTTTAATTTTTTTGATTTCATTTTATTTAGGTTAATGATGTAATTAATATGTTAATGATTTAAGTTTAAATTGATTTGATTAATTTAATTGCATTTTATGTGATTAAGCTTAGGTTTAATATGATTAATTTGATTAACTTAATTAGCTTACTTGAGGGTGTGATTAATTATTAAATTTAATTAGAGTTTGATTTGTTTAAAATTTTATAATGTAATTATTTAAATTAATTTGATTCATTAAGATGATGGATTAATAAGTTTGCATTAACTAGATGTTTGATTAATTAAGTTTGATTAAGGATAAAAATTTTAAATTATACAATTATTTTTTAATTAGAGATTAATAACTTAAGTTCACACGTGAGATGATTTAGTTAAGTGATTAAAAGGAATTATTGTTATTACCATCAAGATTATGAAATTGTTTATTTCATTTCAATTAAATTTGATTATTTATGATTAGAGTTTTATTTGATTTGATTCATTTATTATGTTTGTTTGATTTCATTAACATAATTGATTTAGTTATTAGGTTGAAATATTTAATGGTTAATTAATTATCTTATTCTAAATGGATGTGATTTAATCATATATTAATTAAGTTTACTTTAACTTTATTTGATTTAATTCGATTAGTATTAAATGATTATGTTGAATTGGTTTATTAATTAATTTGATTTTTTTAGTTTATTTAATGATTAATTAGTTTTGTTTATTTATATTCATTAAGGGGTTTCATATGATTAAGATTTCATGCTTAGTGTAGGTTTAGTTATATTGGTTTGACCCATGTTAAAGTTTCCTAGATTTGTTTAATTTTAAGTTTGATTTAAGATTTAATCATTTAATTGAGTTTTATTAATTTAAATAGGTTTAATCATATTTAATTTAATTTCCTCTAAGAATGATATTTTTTCTAATTTGAGGTTTGATTAATGATTGCATAAGTGCTATTTCATTTCTATTTTTGATTTGATATTTAAATTATTTTTAGATTATATTTTAATTAACTCCTTAATTGATTAAACTTTAATCTTAAGTGTTTGTTTGGGGTTCATTAGGATTCATAAAATCACATTATTTTTGTTAAGAGTCCTAGATGTCAATTGATGTGATTTAAGCCATTTTGAAGATTTTTGTAAAATTTTGAATTTTTATTTGATTTATTTTATTAAAATGGACAATCTAAATTTCAAAATTTAATTTCTCGCAATCTGGAAGTCCTTTTCACTTGAAATTTTTATGTTAAGTGTGTTTTAACTTTAATTTTAATCCTTGAAAATTTCAACTGAATCTAACATATATTTTTGGTTTAATTAATAAAATTTTATTTTCACTAAAAGTCAAATTAAGCTCAAAATACTTAATGAAATTTGGAGATTTTAGGTTTGTTGGATTCCTCTCTGAAAGAAGAACCCAACGAGCTCTTATTTGCAAATTTTGGTTAAGTATTTTATTTTCTATAAATTTTTGAATTTTTAAATAATTTAAATTAATTTTTTAAATAAAAATAAAATCAAGGCGATGACCATAGAAAGACCTCAATGCCGGAGATGACCGCGGTTCACTCTGATATCCGATGGCCAGGCGACGACTATCACATCAAGATGTGTTTAGATCCAGCTTCTCATTTTGGCCGCATGATCTTCCCACTACTTATTATCACAGAGCACCTATAAAGATATATGTAACATAAGTATTATGTTAAATTCAATATGTTACATGCCTACTTGAGGCTATCAAATGCTATTTTTCATGCGTCGAGCACATCTTGATGGACATTTTTTTTAGCCCGGAGATGATCATGAGTTATAGAGAGTTGTAGATATGTGTGATGTGTTATGCAGAGACTTGAGGTTACGGGTACATATCAGCGACCCACGTTATAGATCGGAGCCTGCAGAGGATGTCCCACAACATGACTGGGGTGTTGGACCATCTACATATGCTGATCCAGGTCCTTCTACGTACCAGCCTACCTATGAGTTACAACCGCCTTTCTTCCTATCACAGGATTATCCTATACAGACTTCTGAAGATCTACATTGGAGGGCCACCATCAGCTGCGTGATCATCCACCACGTGCATCTAATCAGTATACACCTAAGAGTGGTGCGATTCCATGCAGATGATTGAGGCGTTAGCTGTTTCAAACAGTGTGGCATATGTGTCTATAGTACATGTATTCATTTATGTTTTATTTTTCTTTTTGTATTATGCTATAGTAGATGTTTCATTTCTCTATATAGTGGATATGAACTTTATTATATTGCACTATTTTGATAATCCTATATGTTTGGACACAAGTAATAACTTTAGTATACATATCCTTGATGACTTCAATATGCTAAATATTAACTCCTCTCTTTTCTACTCTCCAAAAAAACTTCTCATGAAACTTTATCACATGCTTTCCCTAAATCAAAAAATATCATATTTAGATCCTCTTTCCTCCCTCTATACTATTCCATCAAACCTCTTAACAAATGCATTACATACATTGTAAGAACATGCATAACATAAAGCAAAAAAATAATGGATTAAAACTAATCCTTGATGTAATCCAACTGAAATAGGAAAATATATTGGTAATCCTCTATGTGTTTGGACACAAGTAATAGCTCCAGTATACATATCATTAATGACTTGAATATGCTCAATATTAACTCCTCTTTTCTACAACTCCCCAAAAAACTTCTCTTGGAACTTTAATCACAATGCTTCCTCTAAATAAACAAATATCATATGTAAATCTTCTATACATCTCCCTAAATCTCTTCACAATAAACCAAAAAAAAAAAATGTTCCAGAGCTAGTCGCCATTTAACGCATTTAGTAAAGAGACGCAGTTACCCCATTAACTGAAATGACTTAGATAGTCGCGTTAACTGGCACTAGCTCCCTTACCAAATATGCCGAGCACGTTAGCCTAAGCTTTATTCTCCTTAAATGGACGACTATATATATATCTAATTTTTTTAAGATACTTAAATTACTAATTACATTTTAAATCATACTTATTTTAAAAAAATTACCCTCTAAATTTTTGTCATTACGAACTTTTCACATAAAAGAAAACTCATATTGAGCTCATAATGTTTCACCTATCAACTTATTTATGTGTGTATGCAAGATTTTCATATAATCTTACCGTATTAACTTTTTCCTTATATCTTCCTAATATTTTAACATACAACACATATTAAAAAATATTATACAAATGTATAATACATCACTTAATTAATTGGATCAATAAAAATTATCTCTAAATTAAAATTCAAAATTCTTCTTTCAGCTTGACAAAAGTAAACTCTAAATAATTTTTATATTTTAAAATTTAAATTTACCATAAAGTCGAATTTAAGCATTTTTACCAGATTACAAGTTCGTAACACTAATTAATCCATTCTCTAATATCTATACAGTTAAATCAGAAACCCACGACCCTCGGGCTTTTTCTCCCTCTCCAATCTCCATGATCGCTCTCTCCCGCTCTTAAAATTCACAATCGGAGGCTTCAATTCCACTTCCTTCTTCAGCATTCAAGTCCAAGGAGCCGCCGGAGGCCGCGAGAAGCCGAATCGTCGGAGGACGGAGAAGGTGTCGTTGGCGATCGTAGTCTATTAGGGGAGATCAATCTCGGCATCGGCAGCGCGGTCGGTGCCGGAGCCGATAATGCGAACCCCGACCCGGCATAAAATTCTCGAATCGGTGGATAAGCATGGATCGGCGCAGTGCGGCGGCGACGGCTCCGGGAACTTTTTCTCGCCGGAGTACGGCGGAGATGCCCGGTAGGGTAGAGGAACTCCGCTCCCGCTCCCATATGAGTTGATCTTTTGAAGAACCTACTGATCGATTTCTGGAAGGGGGATTTTATTAGTGGCGACTTGTCCTTGAGGGCGAAAGACACGGCTTGTGGTTAGTTCCATCTCTCTCTCTCTCTCTCTCTCGCTCTGTTTTTATGCGGTAGACGGAATTGACCAGGAAAGAGGGAGATGGACCGGTAATCAGCAGGAACTTGGAAGGAACCGATAGGTTCGGCCCGCCTTTGTAGACCGCGTGGACCGGTCTTCTACGTTCGGTCGTTCAGCAACACATTTAGTTTAAAATCAAATATAATTGATTTAATAAATCAGTAATAGATTATTAAAATATTTAAAATAAGAGACTTTTAAATCACCCTATTCTTCTATATTTATAAATTAACTAACTTCAATCTTAATTTTTCAAATTGATTTTCAAATATTAAAATTCATAACAAAAATTTAACTCATATTTTTTATTTTTAAAAATTTTCAATAATTTAATCATGACATACATAAATACATGAATCTTATAGTTAAAAAAATAAGGAGGACGATTAAATTGAATATATATATTTTTGAATAATTGATTTATAAATATCTCTTAAATTAATTTTCTTTATTATAAAAACTCAATAATATATGATTTCAACTCATCAAAATATAATTTTTATTATATTTTAATCAACTCAAGTTGATTTTGTCAAAATTAAATATTTCAAATTTTTGTTATACTATGAACTTTTGATTTTTTTTGTATCAATATTTGATTTTCTTTTATGACCTTGTGATTGATATCCTATGTGGTGAGTCATATATGATTTTGATGCCCTAAATATAAATGACTCATTCTATTTTTACTTTGTCAACTATATGAAAATAATTTACTCTATTTGTTATTGTTATATATTACAAAAATAGAGTCATTGTATGTTTTTTTGCGTGTTGACTATTTATTGAGATTCATGTAAGCTTATTGTTTGAGTTGAGAATTTTCTCTTATTCCTTCTCCTCATAATGAATGAGAGACTTTCTATTATTTAACTAGGGTTAAGATTATGACAAAGTCTTATTAAGCTTATCAAGTACATGCTCAAAGCCCCATTGAGCTAATTAGGCTGACTTAGAAGATTGATTTGAGTTAGTTTGGATCTATTTGAGCTAATTAGATCATTTAAAATAAGATTAAAAAAATAGACTTCTGCTTTTTAAGAAATTTATGAATCGACTAATTAATGAAGGCGTTAACTTGATTGGGTTAGGTCAAAAAAGCATTTGGGTGGCTTAATTGGAATTGAATGAAATGAGATTCATGCCTAGTTAAAACATAATCTACACAATTCAAATCAAACTTTATTGCCATCTAGATCTAATTAGATCACCCAAGCTTAAGTGAGTCATTTAGGACTCTTTTTTTTTTTACAAAAGATAAATTAGGCCAATTATGGACTAACCTAGTCATCAAAGCATAATAACTTGATCAATTAATGCCCAACAAGATTGATTTAGTTGAATAGGACCACAATGAGTTAACCTAGAACATATTAAGTCAATATAATGTATCCATCAAGATCATACAAATTCTATTCTGATGAAAGAAAACATATCATTTTTAAAACAAAAAATTGAGATGGCTCATGATTGACTTGTCTAAACCATCATGGGAGCAAATTGGAAAATAAATAGTTACATAATTTAATTAGGCCCATTATTAGGATAATATTGGTCATACCTTAATAATTTATTTATCATATAAAACTTTATGTTTGTTAAATTTTATAAAAAAAATTAGCATGCTTTAATAAAATTTGTCCTTGTGATATTTCACAAAATATATCTAACAACTAGTCTTATACACAAATTTTTTTGAATTTTATTAGAAGAATTTTATACAAGGATATTCTAATAGAAAGTAGTTATAATGCATTTTGAAGGTTTTAAATCTATCTTTAAATGATTGTTAATATATTGCTAAAATTCATCAAAAAATGACAAATCTTGATTGATATTTTGAAAAAAGAAAATTAATATAAAAAAAATCTAAAGTAATTGTAATATAATACATTTGAAATATTTTAGTATTGTTTGGTTAGAAATAAAATAAATGTAAGAAATTACTTTTTTGTGTTTGATTTCAGGTAAAATATGTAAAATTGAAAAGTGAGTGGCAACATTAGTAATAGGTAGTTGTTGGTGGCAGACGACAGCAACGGTGGGCGATGGTTGTGATGTGCAGCAATGAGCAACGGCTAAATGCATCCAATCAAATCCATGTATTACAAATTCATTATAAATGCATCTAACTAAATAGCTGAAGTAAATCAAAATCTTTCAAAACTGACTTTAAGATCATTTGAAGTCTAATTTTAACAAATTTATTTTCAAAATGAATGCTTTGATGAAACAAATTTAATGACACCAAAAAATATATTGATCAAATTAAAAATGTATCTGTGGAATTCGCGCGCAGAAATGGCGTGCGCAAAACTTTGGGACTGGGGAGATCCATTCATCAAATTATCTGCCTCCAGCCTGCTCCTGCTTCTCTGGCTCTGCTTCCATTAATAGAAAACACGAGAGACAAAATGTGGCAATGCTTCTTATTAGGAGCTACGATCAGATACATGTTAAAGGTTCGTCTCTCTTCCTTGTCCGGGTCTTCTGACCTTTCTTCCTCGCCATTGGTGTTTTAGCTATCGGATGGGTGAGGGTGGACACGCTGTGGATGCTTCTCGACATATGCCTTCTTCCGTTAATTTCTTGTCTTCTGACCTTTCTTACGTAAAAGCATGCATTTAGAGTTTTACGTAATGGGTTTCCTCTGGACAAAATATATCGTATTTGGACGTTTGGGTCATTGTTTAGTATCTCCTTAATGCACGAAATCTACCAATTTGTTCTGCCGTTACTTTCTTGCATGAGCTTCTGTGTCACGTTTGTCTGCAGTTGCAAGTTGCAACGAAAAATTTTTTTTTATCTTTTTCATTATTGTTTTTATGCTGCTCGTTTCTAATTAATCGCTATAACAGATTTTTTAGATCATTCAAAGCATAAGAATCGATTTATTTAGTCCCACGAGGCGCGTTAACACAATGTTTGAATTAAGAGTTTTTCTTTTTGTTGCTAGTGGTGTTAATGGCCTTGCCGCAAAATTCTTCCAAAAACCTCCTCGTAAAGGTTTAGTTTTTCCTATACGGCTAAAGGATCCACCTCTAATCAGTCACGTATTTTCGTTACTTGCAACTGCTTCCGGTAACGGTAATCTCTATTTCTGTTCTAACTTGTTGCTTTCTTTATCATCTCTTTGATTTACTCGAATTAAAATCGCCTGATCGGAATCATAGATATGAGGTCTGTAGAAAGAACTGAGAAGGAGAATTTAGAGGTGGTCCAAGAACTCTCTCCCAGTGGAAATACAGAAGATGGTTCTAGTTTCTCAACAGATTCGGAGAGTACCTCATCCAAACCCAGCACTTCATGCTCTGGGGTTGAGGCTTTGCCGCATAATAACGCTTCCATGTGGCATGGGATTTCCCAAATATGGAAGAAGAAGAAGAAATCCTTGAATAGACTATCGAGTTTCCCACCTTTTGGAGTTCCAAAAATAATGAAAAAGAAGAATGGCAGGGAGAAATTTGAAGAAGACGAAACATACTGCAGTAGCGACAATGGTTTCTGTTTCTTTGGACCTTCATTGAAGACTTTCTCCTTGCTAGAGCTTGAAAATGCAACAAATAACTTTAGTGAAGGTCTACTTTTGTTTTGAGACTCTTTGACTGATTAATTTCATCTTTTGTTTATACCTATTAATGCTCTCAAATTTTGCAGAAAACCTCATTGGAAAGGGTGGCTTTGCTAAGGTCTACAAGGGAGAATTAGAAGATGGGCAGCTTGTGGCAATCAAAAGACTACTACGAGGAACTCCAGAAGAGGACCAGTAATTTCTTATCTGAACTTGGAATCATAGTGCACATGGATCATCCAAATGTGGCTAAATTGGTTGGGGTTGGGCTTGAGGATGACATGCATCTTGTGCTCCAACTATCCCCTAATGGGAATTTAGAAACTCTTCTTCATGGTATGAACAAAAAATTTTCTTCTACAATGTATGCATTTATCTCCTATTGATAGAATTTTTTGGGAAGGTTGTTATTATTCCTCGCCTTATTGATATTAAAGGTTCTAAAGAAAAAAGATTGGGGAGTCAGATACAAAGTTGCTATTGGAACAGCAGAAGGTCTTGAATACCTTCATGAGAGGTGTCAGAAGCGCATCATCCATAGGGATATCAAGCCTTCCAATATATTGCTTTCTGAGGACTTCGAGCCACAGGTATCAGTTTGAATTAGTTGCAATATTTTTTTTTACCACATACAGTATTTCAATGCCCTTATGAACATACCGATATTCCTAGAAATTTAAATGAAATTATTATTCTCCCCAACATCTCAATATTCCTTCTATTCAGAATCATTTTTATTCATTTGCTTGGATAACTGAATAAACTTCAGTTTGTTTTATGAAGAACAAGCCTGATTATTTTCTAAGATTTGAAGGCTTCAAAGTATTCAGGTACTTGCAGATGCTTTGTTGAATTTGTATAAACTGTAACTCGAACGATCAATCTGGCGCAGATTTGTGATTTTGGACTTGCAAAGTGGCTACCTGATCAAATGACTCACCACATATTGTCAAGTTTTGAAGGGACATTTGGGTATAAATCATATTATTTCCTTTGATCACCATAAGATCCTTAACATTCTTAGCATAACTTTCATTTCCATTATGCAGTTATGTTTCCCCTGAGTACTCCATGCATGGTATAGTTGATGAGAAAACTGATGTGTTTGCTTTTGGAGTTCTACTACTGGAGCTCATATCAGGACGAGAGGCTTTAGACGCTTCACAAGGAAGTCTAATAGGATGGGTGAGTTCATATCAACTGAATTCTAATTTAATCAGGATGGACTTTATAACCATCAGTTTTATTTTGAGTTGAGTGCAATACAAATTTTGATTGATTAATCATGTTGATATATGAGTTCATATCAATTGAATTCTAACTTATTATGGAGAAAACATGGTCTTAGTCATAAGAACTATATAGCAATGAAATTTTCTTTGATTGATTGATGTAGTGATGGAATCACGGAATTGAGGCTATTGCTCTCATGTCCTTAGATTTGAGAAAAATCCTATATAGTCATGCATAATATAAAATTTTTACATTTACATTTGTCTACAATTATGTTTATCTTAATACAAATATGATGGTTATAAAGTCCATCCTGATTAAATTTAAATGAGAATATCTGAGTCGTATTCTCTAAAAATAAGAAGAAACTGAAAACTCTCTAAGTGGATTGACTTTGGAACATATATACAATGCATTCATATGTTTATTTATCAAATCCTTTTGGCATTTCAGGCAAGACCTATCATTGTAAAGAATGAACTAAAGGATTTAGTTGATCCATCTCTTGGTGATGCCTATGACAAAGAACAGATGAAAAATATGGCAAAAACAGCTAATTTATGCATTCAACACACTTCATTACTGCGACCGAAGATGAGCCAGGCATGCTTAAGCTTTGAACACAATGCTTGTTTACCTAACTTTTTGCATATGAATCATACTGTGTGCTGACAATCAAACAAACTGTTGCAGGTGTTTGAGCTGCTCAGAGGGGGAGGAGAAGAAGGAGCTCGATCGATAAAGAAGATTGTTCAACAGAAGCCGCTTCATCGCCGGACTTATTCCGAGGAGATATATGATGTGGAAGAGTATAATGACACCAAGTATCTGAGGGACCTCAGCAGGCATAAACAGCTTGCCTTGGATTTCCAGGAAGCAGCTTGTATAAATGTTGAAGATAAGCAAGTTGTGGCAGGGTAAGTTATAAGTAGATAGATTGGTGTTTAGTGTATATTGTATAAGATCATACATAGATTATACAATTTTTTGTTGATCTTCTATTGAATATGGTTAGGGTTTTGTGGTCATATTGAAAGAAGATTTGTATAGATTGTTCTTGCTTCATGATATTTGTTGATTGGTTTATCTGATCTCTCTCTCTCTCTCTCTCTCTTATCACACAATTTGAATACATTTATACATCTAACACCTAGAAATTTAATATTTATTTTTTAATAGTTTACTTATTGTATGATAAGATATATTCATTTTTAAATTAATGATATTAATATTTTTAATGTGATATTAAAATTTTAGTATTATCGATGTAATTTTTTATTTTTTATACCTAACCACCTCTATATAATGCCCAACTTCTCGAATTAAAGGAACACATTGAATTAATCAATCATTTTTATGATTTATGTGACATGTGCGAAAATAGGAAATCACTCCTAACAATACAAAATAAAAAATCACTAGATATTAAGCTTTTTTTTTTAATTTAATTTCATTCACATATAATAATAAATATCTACATACTTTCACATAAATGCAGATTCATTCATTAAAGGTGCTTTTAATTTCTCTTGATAATTCTGTGTAACAATCATAAAAAAAAAACATAATATAATAGAAGAAACGATAGATTTATAATGACTTTTTTTTTGCTTTATTTTTCAGAAAACAACTGTAGCTATGTTTAACTACTTATTTCCTATCTATTTTTTAAAAAATTTTGTGATAAAAAACCGCATTTGAGAAATATTTATCATACTCATAAAAAACATGATGTCTATTAGAAAATTATTGTTTGACTTTTAAAAAAATATTTATCATACCCATAACAATTTTCAAAAAATTATTTTCCCCATGACATGTTTACAAATAGAGGTGTAAACGAGCCGAACTCTTGTTCATGTTTGGCTCGTTTAAAATCTTTGTTAGGTGTTTTCGAGTTCAGATTTCAAATTTCATTATTCATGTTTGGCTCGAATTGTTCAAAATGGCTCGTATCAGCTCGAAATGGCTCGAAATGCAATAATCCAAAAAATCTCTGTTTGGTTAGCGGTAAATGGAATCTTGACGTAATTAGTTTTTATTTTTTTTTTGTTGTTTGGATAAGTAAAATAAATTCATAAGTTTTTTGAGGTATTTCAAATCACGATACTCTTTGCGTGACTTCTAAATATACTCAAACGAGTATTTGGTCATGAGCGAGGGAGAGAAAAAACTTAGCTTTTCAATTTCTTTTTTTCTTTTGGGAAAAAAGATTTTTTTTTTGGGAAAACGAGACTGCCTCAAAACGAGATTTTTTTTCTTTTCAATTTCTTTTTCAAATTCGCTGAACCCCTAATATTTATTTTAACTTGAATTAAAATAAATATTATTATAGCTTAATTATAATTTAATAAATATAATTATGTTTATTCAAATTGATGGTAAATAATTCACGATAAATTAAAAAAATTAAAATAATTATTAAATTTTAGTTTATTTAGCAAAAAAATAATTACTGAGTAAGATATTTATTAAAGAAAAATTATTTAATAAATAAATATTAAATTCGATTAATTTATTTAATAAAAATTCCTATTAATTAATTAATATTTAATATAGTAATAAAATAATATATATATATATATATATATATATATATATATATATATATATTAAATTTGGGTCATTATGTTAATATAAAAAAAGTTATTATAATTATTTACATACAACTAATAAGATCTAACATATGAAAAATGCATTATTTTTACCTGCATATACTCAACCAAGCAGAAAAATAATTTTCTTATATTTATTTTTTAGATAATTAAATAAAATTTAAATATTCAAAATACATCATATTTGCTTTTGCTATGTAGTTTAAAGTTTCATCCCTCTTCTTGAAAAATGATAATATTCAAATTTTATTTATTTATAACACTAACAATTAATATCTTAAAAATTTATAAATTAATTACTAATAATTAAATATTCAAATACATTGTATTTGTATTTGATTTTATTTATTTTTTACTCAAGTAAAAAAATTTTATTTATAATTTATTTATATTTTAATATATATTTATTTTTTTAATTGAATACGTTAATTAGTGAATAAATTCTATAATTAATTTACATATAATAAAATATTTAGAATCAAATATTTACTTTTTCATTCATCCAACCAAACGTAAAAAAATAGTTTAGTATTTACTTTACACCAAACAACTATAAAATATTGATTCTTGTATTCATTTTTTTACTGCATTCCAAATGCATAACCAAACTATAAGAGGGAGGATTCAAACCTGAGTCAATCTTTGCATAACGAAAGATTTAACCACTAAGCCATGCTTGTAACTATGATATATATAATATAATTTTTTATTTTGAGTTAAATTGAGTAAACATCAACAAAAGATTGTATTCATTCGTTTATAAATCGAAACTAATATTTATTAGGTGTTGGCTCACTTAGTTAATGCAAACAGAAATTTAATGGCGAACACGAGCTATTCACAAACACGGGTCTTGTGACCTTTCTTCCTCGCCATTGGTGTTTTTAGCTGTGGAATCTATCGGATGGGTGAGGGTGGACACGCTGTGGATGCTTCTCGACATTGGTATGCCTTCTTCCGTTAATTTCTTGTCCGGGTCTTCTGACCTTTCTTACGTAAAAGCATGCATTTAGAGTTTTTACGTAATGGGTTTCCTGGACAAAATATATTGTATTTGGACGTTTGGGTCATTGTTTAGTATCTCCTTAATGCACGAAATCTACCAATTTGTTCTGCCGTTACTTTCTTGTATGAGCTTCTGTGTCACGTTTGTCTGCAGTTGCCACGAAAAAAAAAAATTTATCTTTTTCATTATTGTTTTTATGCTGTTCGTTTCTAATTAATCGCTATAACAGATTTTTAGATCATTCAAAGCATAAGAATCGATTTATTTAGTCCCACGAGGCGCGTTAACACAATGTTTGAATTAAGAGTTTTTCTTTTTGTTGCTAGTGGTGTTAATGGCCTTGCTGCAAAATTCTTCCAAAACCTCCTCGTAAAGGTTTAGTTTTCCTATACGGCTAAAGGATCCACCTCTAATCAGTCACGTATTTTCGTTACTTGCAACTGCTTCCGGTAACGGTAATCTCTATTTCTGTTCTAACTTGTTGCTTTCTTTATCATCTCTTTGATTTACTCGAATTAAAATCGCCTGATCGGAATCATAGATATGAGGTCTGTAGAAAGAACTGAGAAGGAGATTTTAGAGGTGGTCCAAGAACTCTCTCCCAGTGGAAATACAGAAGATGGTTCTAGTTTCTCAACAGATTCGGAGAGTACCTCATCCAAACCCAGCACTTCATGCTCTGGGGTTGAGGCTTTGCCGCATAATAACGCTTCCATGTGGCATGGGATTTCCCAAATATGGAAGAAGAAGAAGAAATCCTTGAATAGACTATCGAGTTTCCCACCTTTTGGAGTTCCAAAAATAATGAAAAAGAAGAATGGCAGGGAGAAATTTGAAGAAGACGAAACATACTGCAGTAGCGACAATGGTTTCTGTTTCTTTGGACCTTCATTGAAGACTTTCTCCTTGCTAGAGCTTGAAAATGCAACAAATAACTTTAGTGAAGGTCTACTTTGTTTTGAGACTCTTTGACTGATTAATTTCATCTTTTGTTTATACCTATTAATGCTCTCAAATTTTGCAGAAAACCTCATTGGAAAGGGTGGCTTTGCTAAGGTCTACAAGGGAGAATTAGAAGATGGGCAGCTTGTGGCAATCAAAAGACTACTACGAGGAACTCCAGAAGAGAGGACCAGTAATTTCTTATCTGAACTTGGAATCATAGTGCACATGGATCATCCAAATGTGGCTAAATTGGTTGGGGTTGGGCTTGAGGATGACATGCATCTTGTGCTCCAACTATCCCCTAATGGGAATTTAGAAACTCTTCTTCATGGTATGAACAAAAATTTTCTTCTACAATGTATGCATTTATCTCCTATTGATAGAATTTTTTGGGAAGGTTGTTATTATTCCTCGCCTTATTGATATTAAAGGTTCTAAAGAAAATTAGATTGGGGAGTCAGATACAAAGTTGCTATTGGAACAGCAGAAGGTCTTGAATACCTTCATGAGAGGTGTCAGAAGCGCATCATCCATAGGGATATCAAGCCTTCCAATATATTGCTTTCTGAGGACTTCGAGCCACAGGTATCAGTTTGAATTAGTTGCAATATTTTTTTTACCACATACAGTATTTCAATGCCCTTATGAACATACCGATATTCCTAGAAATTTAAATGAAATTATTATTCTCCCCAACATCTCAATATTCCTTCTATTCAGAATCATTTTTATTCATTTGCTTGGATAACTGAATAAACTTCAGTTTGTTTTATGAAGAACAAGCCTGATTATTTTCTAAGATTTGAAGGCTTCAAAGTATTCAGGTACTTGCAGATGCTTTGTTGAATTTGTATAAACTGTAACTCGAACGATCAATCTGGCGCAGATTTGTGATTTTGGACTTGCAAAGTGGCTACCTGATCAAATGACTCACCACATATTGTCAAGTTTTGAAGGGACATTTGGGTATAAATCATATTATTTCCTTTGATCACCATAAGATCCTTAACATTCTTAGCATAACTTTCATTTCCATTATGCAGTTATGTTTCCCCTGAGTACTCCATGCATGGTATAGTTGATGAGAAAACTGATGTGTTTGCTTTTGGAGTTCTACTACTGGAGCTCATATCAGGACGAGAGGCTTTAGACGCTTCACAAGGAAGTCTAATAGGATGGGTGAGTTCATATCAACTGAATTCTAATTTAATCAGGATGGACTTTATAACCATCAGTTTTATTTTGAGTTGAGTGCAATACAAATTTTGATTGATTAATCATGTTGATATATGAGTTCATATCAATTGAATTCTAACTTATTATGGAGAAAACATGGTCTTAGTCATAAGAACTATATAGCAATGAAATTTTCTTTGATTGATTAGTGATGTAGTGATGGAATCACGGAATTGAGGCTATTGCTCTCATGTCCCTTAGATTTGAGAAAAATCCTATATAGTCATGCATAATATAAAATTTTTACATTTACATTTGTCTACAATTATGTTTATCTTAATACAAATATGATGGTTATAAAGTCCATCCTGATTAAATTTAAATGAGAATATCTGAGTCGTATTCTCTAAAAATAAGAAGAAACTGAAAACTCTCTAAGTGGATTGACTTTGGAACATATATACAATGCATTCATATGTTTATTTATCAAATCCTTTTGGCATTTCAGGCAAGACCTATCATTGTAAAGAATGAACTAAAGGATTTAGTTGATCCATCTCTTGGTGATGCCTATGACAAAGAACAGATGAAAATATGGCAAAAACAGCTAATTTATGCATTCAACACACTTCATTACTGCGACCGAAGATGAGCCAGGCATGCTTAAGCTTTGAACACAATGCTTGTTTACCTAACTTTTTGCATATGAATCATACTGTGTGCTGACAATCAAACAAACTGTTGCAGGTGTTTGAGCTGCTCAGAGGGGGAGGAGAAGAAGGAGCTCGATCGATAAAGAAGATTGTTCAACAGAAGCTTCATCGCCGGACTTATTCCAGGAGATATATGATGTGGAAGAGTATAATGACACCAAGTATCTGAGGGACCTCAGCAGGCATAAACAGCTTGCCTTGGATTTCCAGGAAGCAGCTTGTATAAATGTTGAAGATAAGCAAGTTGTGGCAGGGTAAGTTATAAGTAGATAGATTGGTGTTTAGTGTATATTGTATAAGATCATACATAGATTATACAATTTTTTGTTGATCTTCTATTGAATATGGTTAGGGTTTTGTGGTCATATTGAAAGAAGATTTGTATAGATTGTTCTTGCTTCATGATATTTGTTGATTGGTTTATCTGATTCTCTCTCTCTCTCTCTCTCTCTTATCACACAATTTGAATACATTTATACATCTAACACCTAGAAATTTAATATTTATTTTTTAATAGTTTACTTATTGTATGATAAGATATATTCATTTTTAAATTAATGATATTAATATTTTTAATGTGATATTAAAATTTTAGTATTATCGATGTAATTTTATTTTTTATACCTAACCACCTCTATATAATGCTCAACTTCTCGAATAAAAGAAACACATTGAATTAATCAATCATTTTTATGATTTATGTGACATGTGCCAAAATAGGAAATCACTCCTAACAGTACAAAATAAAAAAATCATTAGATATTAAGCTTTTTTTTAATTTAATTTCATTCACATATAATAATAAATATCTACATACTTTCACATAAATGCAGATTCATTCATTAAAGTTGCTTTTAATTTCTCTTGATAATTGTGTAACAATCATAAAAAAAAACATAATATAGTAGAAGAAACGATAAATTTATAAATTTTTTCTGCTTTATTTTTTGAAAACAAATATAGCTATGTTTAACTACTTATTTCCTGGCTACTTTTTAAAAAATTTTGTGATAAAAAACTGCTTTTGAGAAATATTTATCATACTCATAAAAAACATGATGTCTATTAGAAAATTATTGTTTGACTTTTAAAAAAATATTTATCATACCCATAACAATTTTCAAAAAATTATTTTCCCCACGACATGTTTACAGATAGAGGTGTAAAGCGAACTCTTGTTAAATTGTCGTTTGAAAATCTTTTGTTATGTTGTCGAGTTGAAATAACTCAAAATTTATTTATTATGTTTGGCTCGAATTGTTCAAAATCTCTATAAAATCGAAATGGCTCAATCAATAATCCAAAAAATCTATAAGAGGAGGATTCTTGAGTCAATCTTTTAAAAAGATTTAACCACTAAATTAAATCTTTACATGATATATATAATATAATTTTTTATTTTGAGCTAAATCGAGCCGAACACGATCGAACAAAAGTCGTTTATAAATCGAGCTTGAAATATTTATTCGTGTTATTATTGGGTTAACCAAGTAACAAGCTACTAATAATGAGAATTTGTTCATGACAACGAAACTTTGACTATTTTTTTGACAGTATATCTCCCTTGCAAATCAACAATTGAGCAATAATGCAACATAATAATAAAATAGTGCATAAGCAAAATAATTTATAATAAATAATCAAACAGAATAAAATCAACTAAAGGATTTTAATACAAAATAGTTCATAAAAAATAATCTATGAATAAACAAGCAAAGACAATGATATCAACTAAAGGTTTTCACATGACCTCTTCATTGCTTATTGAGAACATTAAATTTAAAAACAATATTACCGTTTCAATAGCCTTCAATAACAATTGATCAACCAAAGCAGATTTGTAGGCCATTTCCACCAACTTGAGCTTTAAAACATTGGAATCCGAATGACTCGAGTTCAGCAACAACTTTGTCTGCAACTGTGCTGGATATTGCTGATCTTTAGTTAAGTAACAAATGAATGCAGAATAATTGCTAGGCATATATGAACAATAATATATATTAAAAAAAAAAGTTACAGAAAAGTAATTCTTAATACATATTCCTTAATAAGCTCTACTTTATAATAACTTTATATACCTTCTCCACCAAACATTCAGAGGGAAAAGTTATATTTAGACTCTCCCAATTTATACGTCTTTGTATCTTTCTAAAAATTCTTAATTTATGAAAAAAATAAGAATATTATGGATGGAACCCTCATGCTTAATAATGAAATGAATGATACTTTGATCCTTTCAATGAGGTCCCTCTCAAGTCACCATATTACAGACTCCATTAAAATGGAAAACCATGGACAGTCCTATTAGGGTAGAAATCCAGCATGATTATTTGATAATTTTAGTTTGGATCAAACTATATTGAAATTAATAATGAAACAAATGTGACAAATTCCAAATTTAATTGGTTTTTGGTTTCATCTCACAATAATAATCATGAAATATTTGGTAAGTGTGACCGTTCTGACATGAATTTTCCATAATTTAGTTGTATCATAAAAAGCATTCCATAAGGTTGTCATGAAGGGGAAGATGATGATGTGGAATGGTAGATTTTATTTATGCAAAGCAAGGTATAATGCATAGGACTATATTAGCCAGCAAAATAATTATTTGGACAAGAGAATTAGATAAATCAGTAAGAAAACTTGCAAAATAAAATAATCAAATCAAACTAACAATATCATACCAAATTTAGGATTGAAAAACAAGCTCGATTTTACCAAAACAGCAATGAGGATACATGTGGGTAGCAAAGTCAAGACACAACCTCCGCCAGCACCAGTCAATTTGAAGCCAACTTATATTTAGCAGTTGCTTGCAGCACGTTTTCGATTGAATCATGGCTAACTCCCATGCACTGAAGCAAACCTTGATTCATCTTCATCAGTTCTTCTATCTTCTCTTCCCTTGCTGTGACTGAGAAGGCACCAGTCACAGGTGTTTCGATTGTAACTGCTAATTCTTTGCTTATAAAATCTATAGCTGTAAAAACAGCATGCATGGAACCGGGATGCCGAGAAGCTCTTTCTGTAACGCCGGCAACCAGCGCTTTGGTGTTTCTGCTGACCTTCGTATTGGTAATGAGCATCCTTAGAGGTTTGATAGATTGTATTTGGGTTAATTCACCAGATTTGAACATTATTAATCCTCCTGTGAAGTGTATGCATTCATATTAACTCCAAGCTATAAGTTGGGAGAAATTACAAAATCATGGAGCAACTCAAACTTGCAGGAATAAGCTCCTCGCAATCAGTATAAAAGAAGAACATACATTTCAAGCATTAACCAAAAAATTCCTGCAAAATAGTTATTTCAACAACAGAATATCCCATAAGAAACACACAATGTTAAACTTCAGCATGAAGAATAAAAGCTAAGACTATGCATATGAGTTTCCTTAGAAAAATATATAGAAGTTTTCCGTAAAACTGAGAAGAAAAGGAACAATAAAAACACACACACACACAAACTTGAATGTGCACAAGGAAACCTACCTAGTGTGCTGATGGTGTTGTCAATACCAGATGGCTTTCCATGTAAAATCTTCTCACCTTCGAATGCCCACTTGTTCACTAGATCAAGATTACTCAGTTAAGGTTAACCAACCACTTTTCTCACCATCAATTGAAATTGCTGGTGAGTGAAAGAAAAACTGCTGCAGTGAGAGGCAGAGCAGGCTGATGATCCTAAACCAGAACCTAAAGGAAGCTCGAAGTAATCACTGTGTAGCTTGTACCTTGAAGGAGAAAAGCCTCCATAATTTGGTGCAAAACATCATCAAAAGAATTGAATGAAACAACTCAAACAAATATACATACCCATGGATTGATGTGTATAGATAGAGAAAAGCACAAACTCCAGAAAAGAGCCAAAGCTTATCCTCAGGAATGTTCTTCTCCTCAACTAGTGTAGTAATTAGCTTCAAACTATCTAGGGAACATGATTGTGGAGTTGAAGGAAGAGTATCAATTGCACCAAATGCTTGTTCTAATCTTTGAGAGGGCCAAGAAAACACTAGACCCATATCCTTGAGCTCAAGTTCAACTAATCCATGGTTCTCTGAAAAAAATGATGAAATTTGGAAACTTAATAATTTATAATTATAAAGTTTTGTTTCAAAAATTATAATAAATATAAAGAAAGCGAATCCTAAAACATGTAATTTATAAACCATAATACACTTATACAAGAAGCATTGATATCCAAAAGATATGCAACCAATACAAATACAATATGAATTCCATCTAAGATAACAATAAGTCTTGACAATGTAAGGATTCTTTGACAAGATGGGAATGCTTGGAGATAATATATAGTTTTTTTTTCTTTATTTTATGAATAAACATCTATGCACATACACACAAAAATATGTGGTTATCATTTAAAATGCACACACATATAAACATGTGTAGGTGCATGTATGTAAATATATGTTCTTGCACCCAAACCACTGTAGCACACGTATGCAAATATAAGAATAGAAAATCCATAAACAATTTGGGAGAAAAAAACTTAAAACAGAAAGTAAAGCTGATTAATTAACTTGTCCAGTTATACCAGCTATATATCCGATGCATGCATTGCAATATCTCAGAATTATACTTCTATATCTTAATAAAAGATTTTCTTAATATTGCTCACACGAATCGCACATTTAGGACACCTAATAATTTCAAAACAGCTAACCAGCTATGCTTTTTCTGGATTTTTAAATTGGAAAACCAACTAGAATGTCCAAAATCATGTCCTCAAATAATCAATGAATGCATTAAATAACAACTTAAACTGCATCACCACTATTTAAAGGATCAACATTTCATCTAGCTTCATAGAAATTCTAAGAAAAAAAAGCAATTATAAGAGAACCAATGTTTTGATTGTATATTTCATCGAGTACATCTCATCTTGCTCAACTTCTCTAAACAACAACAACAAGCTTTTATCTCACTACGTGGGGTCGATTGCATGAATCTTTCTTCTCCATGTGCCCTATTAAGTGTCAAATTCTCATTTAGTTAATAAAATAAAATCATTTTTTATATTATCTAACTAAATCTTCTTAGGTCTACCTCTACATTTCTTAACATAAGTCAAATCTAAGACATTTACTCTGTTAACTGGGTTATTGGATGATTGATATTTTATGTGACCAAACCAACTAAGGCGATTCTCTCTAATCTCATCTGCCACTAGAGCTTACATATTTGTTTCATATTTTTGTCTCTAAGTATAAAGTCACTCATCCACTTGAGCATCCTCATCTCTACAACACTTCATTTTATGCTTCTCTTTTATTGGATAACATTATGTGCCGTAAATCTTGCTCAACTTCTCTGTAAGAAAAAAAAAAAAATCTTCTTTAAAAGAAAATTTTCATGCTTTTGGACATATACGAATGACATAAAAGAAATATTTGAGTAACTCATTCTAAGACATCCACAATTCAATGTAAAAATAAAAGAAAAACCTACACCTTTCTCAATTGCATATACATTCTAAATAAATAATAATAAAAAAAAGATTAATATACAAGTATACAACAAAAAGCAACGATTTAGTTCAGTTGTGCTAAATTTCCATTTTTTTTCCAAACGGACAGAATGAGAAGATATTGAGACCAAGTTCATCTGGACAAGCTTGATCTAGCAGAGAAAAATACCAGAAGAAAGACTAGTACTGAGTGCCAATACTCAATAGTAGTTCATCAAAAAATAAATAGATAAATAAAACTTTGGAGATTCAAAGGGAAACACCAACCACATATTTATTATAATATTGATAGAAAGTTGCCCCTGGACTGTACTAGCTAGTTTAGGTTAAACTTACTCATAAACTCCATGTTTAGAACAAGACCAGAGGACATAAAGCAACACCAAACCTCCAACCAGCAATTAATCAATCTAGGTTTGCCTTCCCCAGAAGAATAATGGTAATTCATGGTTACGTAAAAGCGTCTCAAACAACGCATTTTTTTCTAGCATTCAGTGTTCCCAGGGATGCGTGAATACCGAAGAGAGAGAGAGAGAGAGAGAGAGAGAGAGAGAGAGAGAGAGAGAGGGAGGGAGAGCATAGCAGATGAGATGACAGAGAAGCGAACCTGAGGGTGGGGGCAGCCGGAAGAGGACGTGGGTGTACAAATCTATGGCGGCGGCAATGGCGGCTGATCCATGGACAACAGCGTGCTCGCCGGCGAGAATGATCTTTCCGGGAGCACGAGTTCTTACTTCCATTATTCCTCTGGAAAAAAATCTGCCAAAAGCTTGATTTTTTTTCACCTGTCTTGTTTATTCTGAATTATAATTGCTTGCTTCCTAGTGATCCCAAGGAGAAGTTTAGTAGAAGGATTTGAGCAGTCTAAACAGAAAAAAATGACAACTTTTTATTATTAAATCCCGTTTTCACCTTAAAGCCTCGCGGATTTAGTAAGAACGGTCGGATTTAAAATTTAAAGCCGCAGCTCTCGCACGAACTCTCTCTTCTTCTCCACAGGTCGCCGTTAGTCTCGCCGATGCTTTCTCCAGCGAGCTCCCGTCGCGACTCCTCGCTCCTTCGCCGTCCAAAATTTCGGGATTTTGGATTGAGAAAGCGAGGGTTTTTACGCACTGTTTTATTTTCATAATTCCAACTTTTAAAATAATATATATAATTACAAAAAATAACTAATAATAATAATTATATAAAATATTGATTTAAAGATATTAGTATTATTTACATTTAAATTGATGAAATAAAATTAATATATTTAATTAATTTATATTTTTATAGATTAATGAACATGTGATAATTATAATATATATACATCTTTTATTATTTTTGTGACACTATAGTGACCTTATAAAAATGGAGCGTGTCACTATCCATTTTTGTTTTGTCACACAACAGGATAGATTTTTTTCTTCAAATTCTGAAAAAATAACTTATTTTAAGTTTACACCAAAATAATTTACACGGTCTCATTTTACACCAAAATAATTTATTTTAAATTTACCTAAATTTAAATTAATTTTAATTATACTACATTTCAAATTCTTCAAACTCAATTTTTGTGGGATCCGAAAATTTTCGATCAAAAGAAAAAAAGAAAGAAAAGAGTTGTTTAAATTGGGTGATAATTTGAAGAGAGATGAATAGTAGATGACACAGATTTAATTCTATTTGGTGAGAACTTTTTTATATCTGGTTTCGGGTTTCATAGCATGGACATGGTTAATTACCTCATATCTTGAGAGCTTTCGATTAAAATCGATGAATCGTTAAGAGCAGTATATAATTGTAGTGAGTAGAGTTTAGAATTTATGAAATTTATTATTATTATTTTTTTATTTAAAATTTTTTGTGGGAGGAACTATGAAGCGCCCAATCTAGATCCATGGTTGTATCCCAGTCTGGTCTGTGTGAGGAGGTAGTCGAATTCTAGCAAGAAGAATCCTTAGCTTACACATGGGTTACGTCGTCCAATTATCCTTGTTGACTGGGTGGAGTTTGTCTAAGGGACAAATATAAGTTTTAAATAGTCTTTGCAACCAAATACATTCTACATTTCACAAAGAGCAAAACCGTTGAACATACTCGGTATGTAATTAATGGTGTCATATCGAACCACCTGGAGCTCAAGTCGTAGCCATTTATGTTATTATCAAAACCATGAGGACACGCCACGTCCTCACGGGCTTTAAGAATATTTGAGTGTGAAGGTAGTTATGTATTTAATTTGACATTAGCTCTTTGTGAGCAAAGTTTCTTAATTTGTCACCAAGACAAATAATTGCAGAGGGGTGGATTTATTTTATTTATTATTTTTAGTTTTAATTTAAATAATTAATTTCATTTTTTTATTTATATTTTGTTATTTTATTTGAACTTTGATCATTTTATGATTGATTTAGATTTGAATATATGATCATTTATCATTGAAATTTTAATTATAATTACCCTTCGATCCAGGGTTAATATCGATTGATACTTCTACGTGTTTTCTGAGGATGGTGCGATTCATCATCTCAAAGTATAATCCTTCAAACCTTGTCCACTCTAGCTTGAACATGAGGATCGGGTTTGAGACTTTTCTTCGAGGATTTGAATTTTAGAAATGTCATTGATTCATATCTTGTATTATATAATTCTTCGATATTATTAATTTGAAATTCTTATAATATCAAATTTTAGGTTTTGTTAACCGTCCAAGACCAAGCAGGATTATGTAGCATCTGATTCTTTGTATTGACTTAGTAATTACTCAATATGCATGATATTTGTTCTTTGAATTGTATGGACATTAGAATGTAAGTTGGAGTTTATATGTCAAATTTTGATTTTTTGGGTTTTGTTAACTTACGGTCAAGACCAAACTGGGAAATATAGCATATGTTCTTGTATTTATCTTACTTTCACATGTCTCTAATGTTTGAACACTTCAACATATATACGAGTATCTGTTCTTTTAAAATGTTGTATGGACATTAAATGCCTAGTTGAAATGTTGGTTCAATTTGCAAGTTTAGATCTTTGATGCGATATTTTGGGTTTTTTTGTTAACCCGTCAAGACCAAACCGGGAGTATAACATCTCATTTGTATTTGACTTGATTGTAATGCAAGCATGAGTTTTGATCGATTTTAGGTTTTATAACTGGACGTCAAGACCAAACCGATATGTAGCATCATTCTTTATGTTTTATACCTAACCATATGTCCCTGGTTTGAACACTTGACATACATACAAGTATATGTTCTTTTAAAATATTATACGGACATTAAATGTCTAGTTGAAATGTAGGTTCAATTTATAAGTTTAGGTCTATGATGCGATATTTTTGGGTTTTGTTAACCCGGACCCGGCCCGAAAGACCAAACCGGGATGTGTAGCATCTTATTTGGGCCAAAAACCCCTCTTTATGTCACAAATCAGTGAGGGTATAGGACTGAAATAAATCATTTTTGAAGGCCCATATGATCAATCACCCATAGCCCATTTTTTTTTATAAGGAGAAGGAGAAGACAAAGATATGAGTAGATGTCATGTGTCATTTAAGAGAGGCAAGTGGGTTAATTAAAATCCACATCCTTCACATGTCTCATGGCAAGTGGGGACAAATACTCATTAAATTTATTAAGAAAAAAATGACAAAGAGTTTATTTTCCTTTCAAAGAAGTGATAAAGATCTGTAGGGCATGCCACATGTCCATGCATGTACATGTGATATGACAAATGGCATTAAATTAGGTGATTTTCTTGCATGCAATTTATTATGAGGCACCATGTGATGCCATAAATAGATATGAAGGAGAAGGGAGGCTATAAATAAGGGATTTCCTTTCATAAAATACCACATTTCTACTCTCCTTTTCTTCTTTATACCACAAGTTTAAGTTCTTTCAATCTTGCAAAGAGGGTTAACTTGTGCCACATATCTGTGAGTTTTTTTCTAACTCAACAATTTTTTGATATCTTCTTGATATATGTCATATCATATGATAGATTTAATTTATTCCATATGTGTTTGCTTTGTCTTCACTATGTCTCATGTATGTATGTAAATCATGGTGGGAATGACAAGTAAAGTAGGGAGGTATTTATGTTTGAGCATATGTCTAATGTGTATTTCCCAAGTCTAGAGAATCCACTTTATGTCATACTTTAAATAGATAGCTCTTATATAGATTGAAGCATGAGTATTCATATATAACCTAAAGAAGCATTTTAAGCCAATATGTTAACCTAAGCATTTCATCCTTTCTTTTCTATCTCCCTTTTTTTTTTAAAGAAAATTTGGCCTCTCCGTCATCCCCATAGGGGCAGGAAACTGCAAGAAAGCGCATGGTAGGTCATTAAGATCGAAAATTTTACCCATCAAGAAAGGCGTGCATGGGTTCCACAAGATTTCTTGTCACGTTGGAACAACGTGATCTATAACAACAGATTTTCCTTCGTTGGAACAACGTGAGCAATTTATCCAGTTTCCGCATTGGAACAATGTGAGCGATATATAACATAGAGCAATAAATTTGCATTCACATGTATATGAAATTAAAGTATAAGCATTTATATATGACATATTTCACCCTTTTTTTTTTGAAAATTTGACCTCCTCATCCCCATGGGGCTACTTGAGAGACTAGGTCTTCCACCATGCCAAGAAAGGCATGCATGGTGTGTCGCGAGACACCTTTATTTATTTGCCCACCACACCAAGAAAGGCGTGCATGGGTTGCATAACACGACATTGTTTCCTTGTCCGCGTTACATAAGCAAGTACTTCATGGTTCCATGCGTTGGAACAACGTGAGCAGTTTATCACTGTTTCCCATTGAAACAATGTGAGCGTAGTATAAAACATATTTCCCGTTAATATTGCAAAGTATAACGATGAATTTTACGAATCCTTATCTCCGTGTATCAAAATTTACAACGACCTCTCCCGCGGGGTTGCCATGAAGGCCACGCCCACCATGCCAAGAAAGGCGTGCATGGGTGGTATTGGTAGACCGCAATTTGAAAAGATAGCATAGATTTCCCATTAATATGTAAAGTATAACGATGAATTTTACACAATCCTTATCTTGCTTATCAAAATTTCTTGACCTCTCTCCCCATGAGTTTGGTGAAGCCCACCATGCCAAGAAAGGTGCATGGGTGGTGTCATTGAGACAACTACGAAACTGATAGCATAGCATTTAGAGATATCACACATGCAGTATGCAAGAAAAAACCATAGATAATAGCAAGTGGTATAACCAAATCCTTTCTATTTAACTTCAAATTTGTATTTTAAGATTTCATTCTACCTATAAGAGGCAAAACAAATAAAATCCCAGAGATAGCATGTAGCATGGCATAACCCCTGATTTGATTTGATTTTTGATTTCATTTTCGATATGCAGAGATACAACAAATGAAATCCTAGATAGCATAGCATAGCATAATCCCTTGATTAAAATGATTTGATGTGTAATATATTTCAAAGGGGATTAATTTAATTTCCTTTCATGTAAAATAATTCCATCATGCTTTTCTCTTTCAAACAACAGTTTACTCTAATTTCCCCTTTGAGAGAACCAATTTCAAGCATGTAAAGGTAGCATCCATAGACAAGGGAAAACAACAAGAAGAAAACATAAACCAACACTCTTCGATTTCACTACTATATTCATGGACGCAGTGAATTCCAAAATTCCTTTAAACAAAATTTTAGCAAAATGATCTTGCAATCTCACAAATAACAAAATAAACATGGGTTTAGGCCATACAATATCCCAAACCCATTTCCAAGAATTTAAGATGTGAAATCTAGGCAATATAACTTTCAAATAGAATTTCAGCAGATGCTTTTAATTTCACAAATAAAACAAACATGGGGTTTAGGCCATACATCCCAAACTCATTTCCAGAAATTTAAGATGTGAAATCAGGATATAACTTTAAACAATTTCAGACCTGATGCTTGCAATCTCACAAATAACAAAACATTTTAGGCCATACATCCCAAACCCATTTCCAGCTAAGATGTGAAATCTAGGCAATATAACTTTCAAAATTTTAGCAACCTAGATGCTTTGCAATCTCACAAATAACAAAAGCAAACATGGGGTTTAGGCCATACAACATCCCAAACCCATTTCCAGATGATGTGAAATCTAGGCAATATAACTTTCCAAAGCATTTAACCTAGATGCTTGCAATCTCACAAATAACAAAAACAAACATGGTTTAGGTCATACAACATCCCAAACCCCGAAAGCATTTATCATGATTTTAAGCATGAAATAAAGCTCACTTTACCAAACCCATTTTGAATACCCAAATGCATGAAAAGCTTAGGGTTAGAGAAACGACTGGAGATGTTGATTTTTGAAGGGGAAGAAGAGGGTTTGGTTGGCTTATGCAAGGGACCAATCGGCTAGGCTCATGATTCTTCGGGTTCCTCACTCTGTGATGGAAAGAGAGGAAGGAAGAACTCAAGAAGTCTTTTGAGTAGGAAAAAGGAGAAATGTCAGAGCAACAGAGAAAGCAGTCGAAAGAGGAAATCGAGCAAAAAAAAAGAGAGAAATGTCGTGAGAGGAAGGAAGGAGCGTGATGTCTAGAGTATCTAGAGCTTCGATCAACGAGAAATCGAGAGAGAGAGAGAGACCGAGAGAAGGAAACGAGCCGAGAGAGGAAATGCAGCTTTAGAGAGCGAGAAAAATGAGAGGGATCGTGAGGGAGAAATCGAGCTTAGAGAGCGAATGGTCGAAATGAGAGTCGAGGGGATCACCCTGTTTGATCTTTCCGGCCTCCTCGATTGGTTGAATGAGCGGGTTAGGTAAGGATTAAGAGGGATTAGAGATTAGCTGCAAACCAATTTAATAATTAAGATAATTATAATCACATAAATTTTGACGAATCATCAATAATAAACCCCAGCAATATGGGTGTTAATTTTAGGTGTTTGGTTGCGCAACGCGATCAATTTCGTGATTGGAGGTCATTTGAGCAAAGTCGGCGGCGATCGTAGAGAAATTAGGTTTAAATTATGCGACGTCGCGCTTCAATTTGATCGATGTTCGCGCACATTTTGCCGAATCAATCACGGAAGGCATCGTTTGATAGGTTTCGATGTTTCGGTGACGACGACACGATCAATTTTGCGAACGAAGGTCGTTCGGATGTCGTCGAGGCTTCTCGACTTTGATATGCGCATAATTTCATTAAAAATTGATTTTAATTATTTGATCGATCATTAATTGATTCGATATTTGTTATTTAATTAATTTTGATGCTTTCGACGCATTATGAAGTCGAATTTTCATATCAAATCAATTTAATTAATTGATTGGGGCATTTAACCTCTATGTCATTTACTTAATTTTAAATGACACATAGTTGTAGGTCAAATGCCCCAACATGAATGCTGCGCATGGAGCGGACCGTGTTTGTTATGCATAAGTGACCTTGGATCTCCAAGAGATTTGCTTGGATGTCAGTTGTAATTTCTACAACTCTTGATAATACGATCGTTGCCCTTTGATAGAAGTGAGTATAACTCTCGGGTTGGACAAACATTTAAACTTCATTGGTTTAGTAATAGCTCGTTGACCGGTATTTGTCATTAATAATGCTTTGTGCTTGATTGACTAGATGAAAGAGAGCTTTGACTTGTCATCATCAACTTGTCAAGAGAATTTGGTGCATCTTCAACCCTATGTTTTCTGCTTTGGCAGACTTGTTGAAGACTTCCTCCTGAGAGTTTGAAATTTATATTTTCTCCTCCTGTCCTGGCTTTGCGCATTAGCGGACTTGATGGAGTTGATGAGATGAGAATGTCTTCGGTCCTGTGTTTAGTGCTTTGATGGACTTGTTGAAGACTCAGTCTTGAGATTTGGAATTTGCATTTTTCCTCCTGTCCTGGCTTTGTGCCTTGACGGACTTGATGGAGTTGATGAGATAGAAATGTCTTCGGTCCTGTGCTTTGTGCTTTGACGGACTTGTTGAAGATTCCATCTCGAGGATTTGGGATTTGTATTTTCCTCCTGTCCTGGCTTTGTGCCTTGACGGACTTGATGGAGTTGATGAGATAAAATGTCTTCGGTCTTGTGCTTTCTGCTTTGACGGACTTATTGAAGATTTCATCTTGAAATTTGGGATTTGTATTTTCCTCCTCACGGCTTTGTGCCTTTGACTTGATGGAGTTAATGAGATAGAAATGTCTTGGTCTTGTGCTGTGCTTTGTGGACTTGTTGAAGATTTCATCTCAGAATTTGTATCTTGTGCCTCCTTTATCCGGCTTCATGCCTTGGGATTTGATGGAGAAAAAATCACAATTATCTTGGATTTGTCGCGATGCTAAATTACCATTCTTTATTCTTTTGTAGGCTTGTGGAAGGATACATCCGACCTAGCTCTCGAGCTTGTGTTGATCAATGGCAAAGAGTCATCATCTGCTTTACATGTAATGGACATCTTGATGACAAAAGCTCCCTTAGTTCAGTATTTTGCTTTATACGAACATTGGGATAGCTTCTTCGGTCCTCTGCTTTTTGCTTGATTGAACTTACTGAAGAATAATTTCCTTGGTCTTTGCTCTCTTTGATAGACTTGAAGGAGTTGAGATTTCACATTTGCATTTGATTCCAAACTCGGCTTAGTGCCTTCTCAGTAAGGATATCTTTGTTTGTTGTAGAATTTTGAAGGATGACCTTACATTGTGATAATTTTCCGCAGTCACTTGAACTCACCAAGTTGGAGAGATTTGGGGATTTGGATGCTCTTGTCTTTGAACTACTAAGTAGGATGATCCCTTACTACGGCCTTTGTAACATGTTGAGTAAGCAGTCTGTGACTCGGCCGTATTTTTGGCGTGTTGAGTCACATACACCTTGAGTAGTGGACTTTGATGAAGGATTTTATCCCTCGTCTACGAGATGGGGATCTCTTACTACTACCTTTATGGTGTATTGAGTAAGCGAACTCGGACTTCGAGTATTTGGCGTGTTGAGTCCTACCTTATACACCAACTCGAGACTTTAGATTTGAAGTGGGATGATAAATGTATATCCAACTTGGTTTGTTGAAATTTCTTGACTTGAAGTTTTCTTCTTTGGTCGAGTGACTTTTAAATTTGAGCATTTGAACATATAATTTTGAGTATGTATGTAGGGATCTCACTAAAAGATGTCAACCCGAAAGAAAGACCCTTGTCTTACCAAGAATGCAGATATTTTCTATAAAACTTTAAAAAATGCTCCTTGTCCGATTTTATTTTGGAAATGCATTCTTGTGTTACAAGAGAATTTTCAATGAAAATTTTTATAAATGTTTAACAATAAAGATTTTTTAAATGCAAGATTTGTCCAATCACACTTTCATGTGTAATATTTTTTAAATGTCGACCGTTGATTGGCGGCATTGGTCTTTCACCTTTGAAGTCAACGTGACTCCCCGATATACCTTTTCAATAAAAGATCCTTCCTAGGTTCAAATTTCATTTGCGATGGGGATGATTGGTCTTCTCGGACCAGATTCTCCTTCCTGGCTCGAGGGCGTCTATGATCGAATCGGACATCCTCAGATAGACTAGATTTTCTTGAGCTTGGAGCTTGACCTCGTCAAGCGTCAAGCTCTTCCATCGTAGAGCATTCTCATCTTGGGTGAGATTTTGTTGAATGAGAAGGTAGTTCAACCAGTGGCAAACTGCCCCAAACACTAGTTCATAAGGGATAGACTTTGTAGGAGTTTTGTAAATGGTACGATAAGCCCATAGTGCTTCCACAAGTTTGGTATGCCACTCCCTTTTATTTTTTGTGAGAATTTTTCTAAATAATTTGACTAGTGTTTTATTAAATGCCTCAGCCAAACCATTTGCTCTCGGATTATAAATTGACGAATATCGCCAATCAATCTCATGCCGATCAGCAAATTGATAATCTTATGCCGATCAACAAATTATTAAAACTCTTCCGTTCTACATACTTTTATTTTGAGGGACAAAAGAGACCGTCTTGATATAACCCTCTTCATGATTGGTATCTCACAGACCGATTGTTTCTTTTGAAGTGACCCTGATGGTCCTTTAGGAGATTCTTTGCACATGGCATGCGGACAAGTTGTACTTCAAGTTGAGGAGAACTTGCTCGTTCAAAATGGTTGAAATCCACGCCCCACGGATGGTAGCTCGGTGCCAAAGATTGATGATGGCGTTGTAACGGATGTTGGCATTGCCAAAGTAACATGGATTTGTATACGGAGTGCCATTAAGTGTTGAAGGTAAAATTAACAATTAAAAAATAACGCACTATCACCTTACTTTCAAAAATATGGATATGATAAAATAAAACATACTAAACGCATGCACTAAATAAAATCTCAGATGACTTAAGACTTTATTTAGAAAACTTTGAATATGTCAAGTTTCACTTACCATTTCTCATTTCATTTTTATTTCTTATTTCATTTATTTTTTTTATACTCCACGCAATTATAACTTAGATTTGACTAGTAAAGATGGAAAGAGAAACCTTTCCCATGGTCTGAAATCTATGGGATCGAAAATTCATAGACCTCTTTAAAGAAAAGAAAGAAAGAGTTGTTTAAGTGTGGTGATAATTTGGCGGATAAATAGTAGATAAGACATTACCGAGATTTCGTTCTCATTTGGTGAGAACTTTTATATCTGGTTTTGGTTTCCTATAAAGCAAGCCCCATAGTTAATTACCCTCACATACTAAGAGAGCACTTTCATTAAAAGGTAGTCAATGAATCGTTAAAGAACGAGTATATAATTATAGTGAGTAGAGTTTAAAATTTATGAAATTTATTATTATTATTTTTTTATTTAAAATTTTTTGTGGGGGGAACGATGACGCGCCCGATCTAGATCCCATGGTTCCGTCGTCCCGGGCACGTGGTCCACGTCCACAGTAGAGGAGGTAGTCAACCCAGAAGAATCCTTGTCGACAACACATGGGTTCGTCGTCCAAGGTACCCTTGTAGACTGGGTGGAGTTTGTCTAAGGGGACAAATATAAGTCATTAGCTAACATAGGGGCTTTTTTGCCCAACCAAATACATTCTCATTTCACACTCAAGAGCAAAGCCGTTGGGGAATATAAGGTAGTGGCGTAATTTAGTGGTGCCATATCGCGACGAACCACCGGTCGAGGGGCTGGTCATCGCCATTTATGTGGTGCCATATCGCGGCAAAACCAGGCGGAGGACACGAGCCTCCTACGGATTTAGAATATTTGTGTGATGGTAGTTATGTATTTAATTTGACATTGCTCTTTGTGAGCAAAAGTTTCTTAATTTGTCAGATAAACAATTGGAGGGTGGATTTATTTTATTTATTATTTTTAGTTTTAATTTAAATAATTAATTTCATTTTTTATTTATATTTTATTATTTTATTTGAACTTTGATCATTTTATAATTGATTTAAATTTGAATATATGATCATTTATCATTGAAATTTTAGTTATAATTACCCTTCTCGATCCTAGGTTAATATCGATTGATAGACCTTGTCACTCACGTGGTTTTTCTGAGGATGGTGCATTCATCATCTCAAGAAGTATAATCCTTCAAAACCTTGTCTAGCTTGAACATGAGGATCGGGTTTGAGACTTTTCTTCTTGAGGATTTGAATTTTAGAAATATTAGTTGATTCATATCTTGTATTATATGTAATTAGCTTCTCGGATATTAATTTGAAATTCTTATAATATCAAATTTTTAGGTTTTGTTAACTGGGCCTTCGTAGACCAAACCGGGATTATGTAGCATCTGTTCTGTTGTATTGACTTAGTAATTACTCCAACATGCATACGGATATCTGTTCTTTGGGAATTGTATGGACATTAGAATGTCTAAGTTGGAGTTTATATGTCGAATTTTGATTTTTTGGGTTTTGTTAACGGACGGTCAAAGACCAGAAATATATCATCTATTCTTGTATTTATCTTACTTGCACATGTCTCTAATGTTTGAACACTTCAACATATATACGAGTATCTGTTCTTTTAAAATGTTATATGGAAATTAAATGTCTAGTTGAAATGTTGGTTCAATTTGCAAGTTTAGATCTTTGAGATATTTTTGGGTTTTGTTAACCCGAACCCGGTCCGAAGACCAAATCGGGGAGTATAACATCTGTCATTTTGTATTTGACTTGATTGTAATGCAAGCATGAGTTTTGATCTGATTTTAGGTTTTGTTAACGGGACGGTCCAAGACCAAACCGATATGTAACATCTGTTCTTTATGTTTTATACTAACTTGCATATGTCCCTATGGTTTGAACACTTCAACATACATACAAGTATATGTTCTTTTAAAATATTGTACGGACATTAAATGTCTAGTTGAAATGTAGGTTCAATTTGCAAGTTTAGGTCTATGATGCGATATTTTTGGGTTTTGTTAACCCGGACCCGGCAAGAAAGCGGGATGTGTAGCTATTTTAGGCCAAAACCCCTTTTTTACGTCCTGTCGGTGAGGGTATAGGACTGAAATAAATCATTTTTGAAAGCCCATATGATCAATCACCCATAGCCCATTTTTTTTTGATAAGGGGAAGGAGAAGACAAAGATATGAGTAGATGTCATGTGTCATTTAAGAGAGGCAAGTGGGTTAATTAAAATCCACATCCTTCACATGCAAGCTCATGGCAAGTGGGGGGACAAATACTCATTAAATTTATTAAGAAGATATGGTAAAGAGTTTATTTTTCCTTTCAAAGGAAGTGAGAAATATACAGCATATGCATGTCCATGCATGTGCATGTGATATGACAAATGTCATTAAATTAGTGATTTCCTTGCATGCAATTTATGTGAGGCACCACATGTCGATGCCATAAGAATAGATGATAAGAGGAGAGGGCTAGAGGCCTATAAATAAGAGGATTTCCCTTTCATAAAGTACCTACATTTCTTACTCTTCTTTTCTTCCTTATACCACAAGTTTAAGTTCTTTCAATCTTGCAAAGAGGGTTAACTTGTGCCACATATACTGTGAGTTTCTTTTTTTAACTCAACAATTTTTTGATATCTTCTTGATATATGTCATGTCATATGATAGATTTAATTTATTCCATATGTGTTTGCTTCAAGTCTTCACTATATTTCATGTATGTATGTAAATCATGGTGGGAATGACAAGTAAAGTATGGGAGGTATTTATGTTTGAGCATATGTCTAATGTGTATTTCACTACACGTCAATAGATAGAATCCACTTTATGTCATATACTTGCCACAAATGGGATAGCTCTCATTATATATAGAGATTGAAGCATGAGTATTCATATATAATCTAAAGAAGTATTTTAAGCCAATATGTTAACCTAAGCATTTCATCCTTTCTTTTCTATCTCCCTTTTTTTTTAAAGAAATTTGTGACCTCCCGTCATCCCATATAGGGGACAACGAGATAGGCCTTCCCATCACGCCAAGAAAGGCGTGCATGGTAGGTATCGTGAGACACCTCGAAAATTTATTTACGCCAGAAAGGCGTTTGGGTTCATGACAACATCATTTCCTTTACGTTGGAACAGCGTGAGCAAATACTTATAACAACAGATTTCCACGCCGCGTTGGAATAACGTGAGCAGTACTATCGGTTTCCGCGTTGAACAATGTGAGCGGGTTCTTATAACATAGAGCAATAAATTTGCATTCACATGTATATGAAATTAAAGTATAAGCATTTATATATGACATATTTCACCCTTTTTTTGAAAATTTGACCTCTCGTCATCCAATGGGGCTTAGGAGATAGCCCCCGAAAGGCGTGCATGGTAGTGTGAGAGACCTCGGTCTTATTTATCCACCGCACAAAGGCGTGCATGGGTTTATAACACCATTGCATTTCCAGCGTTGAGTGAAACTACTTATCATAACGGTTTCCACACGCGTTGGAACAAGCGTGAAAGTACTTATCATAAGTTTCCGCATTGGAACAATGTGAGCGGGTACTATACAAGCATATTTTTCTTAATATTGCAAGAGTATAACGATGAATTTTACGAATCTTTATCTGCTTATCAAAATTTACACTCCGGCTCTCCCATGAGGGGTTGCCATGAGGAGTCGCCACCACTCAAGAGAAGCGTGCATGGGTGTGTCGTGAGACCGCGGTGAAACTTTGACATAGCATTTCCCTTAATATTGCAGAGTATAACCATGAATTTTACACAGATCCTTATCTCGTGCTTATCAAAATTTACAATGACCTCGGCTCTCCCATGAGTTACCATGAATCGAGCGCCCACCACACCAAGAAAGTGCATGGGTGGTGTCGTGAGACACCAGAAAACTTTGATAGCATCATTTCCCTTTTACAAGATATCACACATGCAAGAATGAAACTCATAGATAATAGCAAGTGGTATAACCAAATCCCTTTCTATTTAATTTCAAATTTGTATTTTCAGATTTCATTCTACCTACATGCAAGAGGCAAAATAAATGAAATCCCTAAGAGATAGCATGTAGCATGGCATAACCCCTTTCAATTTGATTTCAGATTTGCATTTTCATATTTCATTTTACTGATATGCAAGAGATACGACAAATGAAATCCCTAAGAGATTACACATAGCATAGCATAATCCCTTGATTAAAATGATTTCAGCATGTGTAATATATTTCAAAGGGGATTAATTTCTTTTCATGCAAAATAATTCCGATGCTTTTCTTCCTTTCAAACAACGGTTTGCTCTAATTTCCCCTTTGAGAGAACCAATTTCAGCAAAGTAAAGGTAGGCATCCATAGACAAGGAAAACAACAAGAAGAAAATATAAAATGGCACTCCTTCACGATTTACACATATATTCATGGACAGTGAATTCTAAAATTCCTTCCAAACAAAATTTTCAACAAACTAAATGCTTGCAATCACAAATAACAAAGGTAAACATAAGGTTTAGGCCATACAACATCCCAAACCCATTTCCAAATAAGATGTGAAATCTAGGCAATATAACTTTTCAAAATTTCAGAACCTGCTTGCAATTTCACAAATAACAAAAACAAACATAGGGTTTAGGCCATACAACATCCCAAACCCATTTCAAGCAAGATGTGAAATCTAGGCAATATAACTTTCCAAAGCAATTTCAGCAACTTAGATGCTTGCAATCTCACAAATAACAAGCAAACATCATGGGGTTTAGGCCATACAACATCCCAAACCCTAGAAAGCATTTATCATGATTTTAAGCATGAAATAAAGCTCACTTTACCAAACCCTAATTTTGAATCAAATGCATGGAAAAGCTTAGGGTTAGAAAGAACGACACAGAGATGTTGATTCTGAAAGGAGAAGAAGAGGGTTTGGTTCTTATCAAAGGGACCGGTTGCTAGGGCTGTGATTCGGGTTCCTCTTGCGTGAAGTGGAAGAAGGAAGGCTCAAGTCTTTTGAGTAGAAATGGAAGGAGAAATGCCAAGAACAAGAAGCCGTCTGTGAAAGGAAAACGAGAGGAAATGTCGTGAAGGAAGCGTCGTGTCTGAGGAGTATGTCTCTAGAGCTTGATCAGACAAGAAGAGAAATCGCCGAGAGAGAGAGAGAAAGCGAGAAAGCGAAACAGAGAAGGATATCACGTGAGCTTTAGGAAAGCGAAAAATGAGAGGGATCATGAGAGGAGAAATGAGTTTGAGCGGAATGGTCGAAATGAGAGTCAACGAGGGATCACCCTCGTTTGATCTTGGACGGCCTCCCTCGATTGGAATGAGCGGCGGGTTAGGTAAGGATTAAGAGGGATTAGGAGATTAGGCTAATTACAAACCAATTTAATAATTAAGATAATTAGCCCTAATCACATAAATTTTGACGAATCATCCTAATAATAAACCCTAGCAATATGGGTGTTAATTTTAGGTGTTTGATTTTGCCAACGCATAGCGAATCAATTTGTGATGGAGGTCGTTTGAGCAAAGTCGGCGGTCGTGAAATTAGGTTTAAATTATGTCGGCTCGATTTGATCGACGTTCGCGCACATTTTGCCGAATCAATCGCGGAAGGCATCGTTTGATAGGTTTCGACGTTTCGGCGACGACGACACGATCAATTTTGCGAACGAAGGTCGTTCGGACGTCGTCGAGGCTTCTCGATTTTGATATGCGCATATTTTCAATAAAAATTGATTTTAATTATTTGATCGATCATTAATTGATTCGATATTTGTTATTAAATTAATTTTGATGCTTTCGACGCATTATGAAGTCGAATTTTCAAATCAAATCGAATTTAATTAATTTCGATCGTGATTGGGGCATTTAACCTCTATGTCATTTACTTAATTTTAAATGACACATAGTTGTAGGTCAACAAATACAAACATGGTGCGCATGGAGCGGACCGTGTTTGTTTAAATAAGACGCGGATCTCCAATAGATTTGCTTGGATGTCACGCTGAAGTTGTAATTTCTACAACTCTTGATAATACCTGATCGTTGCCCTTTGATAGAAGTGAGTATAACTCTCAGGTTGGGCAAACATTTAAACTTCATTGGTTCGACTGTAATAGCTCGTTGAACCGGTATTTGTTGTCATTAGTCGAATGGTTTGTGCTTGATTGACTAGATGAAAGAGAGCTTTGACTTGTCATCATCAACTTGTCAAGAGAATTTGGTGCATCTTCAACCCTATGTTTTCTGCTTTGGCAGACTTGTTGAAGACTTCCTCCTGAGAGTTTGAAATTTATATTTTCTCCTCCTGTCCTGGCTTTGCGCATTAGCGGATTTGATGGAGTTGATGAGATGAGAATGTCTTCGGTCCTGTGTTTTGTGCTTTGATGGACTTGTTGAAGACTCAGTCTTGAGATTTGAAATTTGCATTTTCCTCTGTCACAGCTTTGTGCCAGGGACTTGATGGAGTTGATGAGATAGAAATGTCTTGACCTGCTTTGTGCTTTAATGACTTGTTGAAGATTCCATCTCGAGGATTTGGGATTTGTATTTTCCTCCTGTCCTGGCTTTGTGCCTTGGACTTGATGGAGTTGATGAGATAGAATGTCTTGAGTGCTTTGCTTTGAGGACTTATTGAAGATTTCATCTTGAAATTTGGGATTTGTATTTTCCTCTGTCACGGCTTTGTGCGACTTGATGGAGTTGATGAGATAGAAATGTCTTCGGTCTTGTGCTTTGTGCTTTGACGGACTTGTTGAAGATTTCATCTCGAGAATTTGTATCTTGTGCCTCCTTTTATCCTGGCTTCATGCCTTGACGGATTTGATGGAGAAAAATCCTGAATTATCTTGGAGATTTGTCAGGCGATGCGAAATTACCATCTGCCCTAGCTTTATTCTTTTGTAGGCTTGTGGAAGGATACATGCCGACGACCTAGCTCTCAGAGCTTGTGTTGGATCAATGGCAAAGAGTCATCAGTCCTGTGCTTTGCACATGTAATGGACATCTTGATGACAAAAGCTCCCTTAGTTCGGTATTTTGCTTTATACATTGGGATAGCTTCTTGGTCCTCCTTTTGCTTGATTGAACTTCAAGAATAATTTCCTTGGTCTTTGCTACGCTTTGATAGACTTCTTGAAGGAGTTGAGATTTCACATTTGTATTTGATTCCAAACTTCGGCTTAATGCCTTCTGTAAGGATATCTTTGTTTGTTAGAATTTTGAAAGATGACCTACGACCAATAGGGATAATTTCCGCGGGTCACTTGAACTCACCAAGTTGGAGAGATTTGGGGATTTGGATGCTCTTGTCTTTGAACTAAGTAGGAGGATCCCCTACTACGGCCTTTGTGGCGTGTTGAGTAGCAGTCTGTCGGCGACTTCGGCCGTATTTTGGCGTGTTGAGTCGACTTATACCTACTGAATCGTGGACTTGAGCAATTGATGAAGGATTTTATCCTCTAACGAGATGAGGGATCTCTTACTACGACCTTTGTGGCGTATTGAGTAGCAGATGTCGGCCGACTTCGAGTATTTTGGCGTGTTGAGTCGACCATACACTCGAGACTTTAGATTTGAAGTGGAATGATAAATGTATATCCAACTTGGTTTGTTGAAATTTGCAGACTTGAAAGTTTTCTTCTTTGGTCAGTAAGACATTTAAATTTGAGCATTTGAACATATAATTTTGAGTATGTATGTAGGGATCTCGGCATTAAGCACGATGTCAACCCAAAGAGAAAGAAAGACCCCTTGTCTTACCAGGAATGCCCGATACTTTACTATAAAACTTTAAAAAAATGCTCCCTGTCTAACAGGGGGATTTTTATTTTATTTTGGAAATACATTCTTGTGTTATAAGAGAATTTCCAATGAAAATTTTCATAAGTGTTTGACAATAAAGATTTTTTAAATGCGATTTGTCCAATCACACTTTCATGTGTAATATTTCTTTAAATGCCGATAGTTGATTGGCGCATTGGTCTTTTCTGAAGTCAACGAGCATAAGCTCCCCTTGATATACCTTTTCAATAACAAAGGTCCTTCCCAATTAGGTTCAAATTCTGTGATTTTGCGATGGGATGATTGGTCTTCTCAGACCAATTCTCCTTCGAAAAGCTTCGAGGATGTCTTGTATGATCGATACTCGGACATCCTCAGATGACTTCTAGATTTTCTTGAGCTTGGAGCTTGGCTGTCTGCGTCAAGCTCTTCCATCCATCATTCTCATCTTGGGTGAGATTTTGTTGAATGACTTTTCGGGCGAAGATAGTTCAACTTCGAGTGGCAGCTAACACATAGTCGTAAGGCATGACTTTGTAGGAGTTTTGTAAATAGTGCGATAAGCCCATAATTGCACAAGTTTAGTATCATTCCCTTTTATTTCTTGTGAGAATTTTCTAAACAATTTGACTAATGTTTTATTAAATGCCTCAAATCATTTCTTTGGATTATAAATTGATGAATATCACCAATCAATCTTATGCCGATCAACAAATTGATAATCTTATGCCGATCAATAAATTATTAAAACTCTTCCGTTCTACATACTTTTACAGCCCTTAATTCTACCAACTATATATTTCCTAGAATAAATGCTTATAACCTGTCAAAGCTATCATTTAAAAGAAATTACTTTTTTTTTAAAAAAAATCTTTATTGAGTTTTTGGTGAAGACATCATTTTTTTTCATTAAATTTAATTTAAAATGAATATTAGATGAGATTTAAATTTATACAATTTATTGTAAGATGATTATAAATTATATTTTAAAATTAATACAATATTTTAAATATATTTTATTTTATTTTATCAATCAAGCAATTTAATCAAAGAGTCATATGTCAAACTTGAGCTCAACTCACATATTATCATGAGCTCGAATTTGAGCCTGAGCTTGAACCGATATCAAACTCGAGCTTAACTCATGACCTAAACCCTAAACTTGAATCGACTTGTGAGCTTGAACCAAAGGAGTCAACATAAGGGCATTCACATGCCCAATGACTAGAGAAGAAATCACTGCCGGAAGTAACCGAAGGCATCCACATGGCCAATGGTTGGATACAAGAGTCAGCTATTAGTAATCATTGTAACATGAGCAACAATTGTAGCAACAATTAAAATGCAGGTCAATGGGAAAGAGAGGAATGGATGAATGCCATTGGACTAATCGACTTAGAAGAATTTTAGTTCCCAACTAAATATAAGCTCATTCAAGAGAGTTCATAACAAGCAGGTCACATTATAACAACAATAAGCTTTTATCCTACTATAAGATCGACTATATGAATACTTTTTCTCCATTGTATCCTATTAAATGTCAAAGTCTCGTTTAATTTCAATAAATTAAAATCATTTTTATACATATTTACAAGTTTTTTTAAGTCTATCTTTAATTTTCTTTACATAAGACGGATCTAATGCATATACTCTCTTTAACTATACCAACAGATGATTGACGTTTTATATAACTAAATCATCTAGATGACTCTTTAATCTTAAATAAAAAAAAGAAATGAGAATACCCTGATAGCACAATCAGTCTGGTCAATTTTCTTGTTTGATTCATAAAATCATTAAATAAATAAAAGAATAATCAAAATATGAACTGACTGATGAATCTAAAATAAAGACATCAAAAGAAAAAAAATAAATGGTAAATATTCAGTCACAGGTGAAACATAAAGCATGAGAAAACAAAACTCCAGTAACTCAGAGGAATCCCATACCATTAAGATACATTTTCTTATTTATTTATTTATTTTATTTTATTTTTTTTTATTTTCTAGCAATTACTAACTAACCTGTATTCAAAACATATTAAATAAAAAAAACAAATAAAAAACTACAAAACAAAGCAGGAAGCTCTGAAAAGTGCTCCTAGGTACAATGGTTTGGTCTACCTTGACAAGAAGATTAGAAATAGAAATAGAAAATAAAGTTACAAAAAACAAGCACAAAAAAAATTCCAAAATATAAGTACCAGAGGCTGATGCTTAGAGTATTTAACAATAATTTACATGCAAATTACTTGGATGTCATGGGTTGAAAAACATCATACCTCAAACAAAAAAAAAAACAAAATCTAAATAGATGACTACTAATTTTAACATTTGTTAAATCGGATAACTGCTTCATATATTAAGCATAAAAAGCCAGGCGGTTGATTCCATTCAAAGGTGGCAGAAACATGCAGGAAGTAACCTGAGAACAAGAAGCTGGATTTATAATTATCACAAGGGCCAAAAAAAAAAAAAAAAATTAAAAAATAAAAAAAACTAGTCATCTTCTTCATACCCCAGTTCTGCACCTCTGCCATTAATTAGTACAAGGTGTAAAACGAGACTCAAGAGTCCATGGCCAATAAAACCTTTGGAACTGAGTCAGGATCAAGCTCCCAACAGTTTTTCAGCTTCCCAGATTCCTGAGCAGTTAATCGAAAAGCAGGTATCAGATGGGAGAATCTCAAGCATTCTTTAATGGGTATTTCCATGTCAGCTACGCCACTGATTTCAGGTTTAAAGACATGATTATAACCTTTAACCTTAGTCAAGGTCATTGCTTTTATCAGGTGTTCATTCCGTTCAATGATTTCTACTACAAAGTAATCGGCAGCATTTCCTATATCTTTGAAGTCCACAAAAGGCTCCAATTCTTGTATAAAGCCCATACCTCACCCTTGTTTGGATATATCTCATACAAATCATTTTTCCTGATCGGTTTCGCATGCACCATGTGAGAGAATGCGTCGGTCGTATCGAATTGATCGATGCCCGACACAACTTTGAATCTCCCGCATCCAAATGGCAGGCCATTCTTCGACCACAACTTCTCCTCCTGTGTCACTGGTAAGCGTTCTAACCACTTAATACTGATGAAGCCAGTCTCTTCCCATTCAACCTTTTTTATCCAAGCATAGTACTTAGGATACTCATCTATATCATTATATAGCGCCCAAATCTGACCTCTTTCAAAATTTTCCTCTGATCTCACTTCTTGGAAGTTATAAAACCCTGAATTTGTACACGTTTCTCCGTTAAAGCTCGAGTCTCCATCATCTTCATTACCACCTTCATCATGTCCCGTAGTTTCTCCTGTACTCCTGTTTGTATTACAAGGGAACTCTGAATCCACAGGCTGCTGATCTCTTGCTAGATCTGATTTATCAAGCACATCATCTGAATTATCATTATGGCTATGCCTCGAGCTCTTATTGTTAACTGCACTGCCTCCATGTTTATCTTCAGCAATTACAGGATGGACGAACTTGGCATCCGAAACTTCAACCGTATCAGCATTGACAGCATCCGAGATCTTCAAAATGTTTCAGGTAAAGCAGCTGGATCAAGTTCAAAGGAATCTCTCGGAACTCCTTTTTCTTCATGGATACTATAATAAGGTATGCAGTGGGAAAATTTAAGCAATTGACCAGATGGGATTACAGTGTTTCCTTCATCATGATTCAGCGCAAACACATATCGAAATCCCTCGACCTTGACCAGATGACAGATAGTAATGTCTTTGCCGTAAGCAAAATCTGAAACAACTTGAACAATTTCATATTCATACTTCCTGGGCCTCTCCACAGCAGAGCTCCATCCTATATCCCAGTCCTTGAAAAGGGCCCAAACCTCACCCTTCTTTGGATAGAAACTATATATGTCTTTTCTAATATTCTCCGAGAAAACCAGATGAGAGAACAATTGGTCGCTTATTGTACTACAGATCCTTCCTAGAGTGAAATTACCACAAGCGATCGGCAGTTTAGCAGCAACCCAAGCTTTCTCAGCTGCACTTGTAGGATTGTTCTCTAACCAGATGTAATACAACCTGGAACCTGAACCAAAAGGTTTCTGAATCAGAGCATAATACCGAGGCATACCATCATCATCATCATAAACTGCCCAGACCTGATTCTTCGCAAATCTACTTTGATGCCTCTCTTTGTTAAAGTCGAAAAATTCTGTGTCAGGGTAAGAGAAGGACGATACAGCTTTTGACTTTCTAGATCTTGAGCTAATAGCAGAAGTTGAGTTTGAACTTGATCTAACTTGTTTTTCATCTTTCATACAAACTGTTTCCCTGCTTTCAGGTATCAGTCCTCTCTCTTGAACAATCACTCTGGGTAAATTATCTTTACAATAATTGTCATTTGTCTGCCCCCCCTTAATCCCATCTTCAGATATAGAAGTCTCACCTGTTTTCATCTTCACACCATTCGTTACTACAGGAGATGATATGTTCGGGTTCTTACTGCCAAATGAACCAACCTTTCTTAATTTTTTAGGATGGTACACAAAGTCATCATCTTCACTTTCATCTTCTTTGTAAGTGACGTTTATTTTGGATCGTGTTGACCTGCGTGGATACCTGCTACTTGTCGACCCATCATCAAGCACTGTTGGTTCTACCTCCAAAATACTATCAATGGAATCACTTCCACCAGAATCTGAATCACTATCATTTACTACGACCCTCCTATTTCTCATTCGATGTGCAGTACCAGATAAAGGCTTCGCTGATGGCTTATTCTCTGGTTTAGTATTTTCAGACTTCTCCTGATTACCTGCCATACCATCCACACAAGACTTGGTCCGTTCCTTAGCAGGTACAGGTTTCGAAGGTTGTGATGCATGAGTTTGGCTCGCATGATTATAAGAGCGCTGATCTGGAACAGCAGTCTCATGTAAGCCAGTGCGGCCCCACTTGAACCCAGAACTTGATCCAGGAGGTGGAATGTTCTGAGGACTCACCTCAAATGCATAAAATTTCCTGAAACATTTTTGACATTGGACCTCTCTATTTAACCAAGAACGAGAATACTGAAATCTATTGTTACAGAAAACACACATTGTCCAAAAACACTGAGAAGCAAAGAATGCTGATGGTGGCTGCTGATCCTGCGGTTTTAGTCCGCTAAATTGACTATTTGAAACATTAATTGTAGCAGCCGGATACCTCCTAGCATTTCTAGAATTCTGAGAGGACTGCCATGAAGGTGCCGTCCTCATTTGCACTCTTCTTCTTGCATCATAAACTTGGCGGTTTGTTTGATCAGACAATACCTTATATGCTTCTCCGACCAACTTAAAGGCAGATTCTGCACCTGCAAATTTGTTCTTGTCAGGATGAAGAAGAAGAGCAAGCTTTTGATACTGCTTCCTGATCAATGCTTCATCAGCTGATGCCTCTACCTGAAGAATTCCATAATGGTCTGTCTGACCATTAACCAAGCTTTCAGCAGAGCAATGCACTTCACAAACAGTAAGCATGTGAGATGCATTCTCAATATCTGGGAAAAGTTGCAAAGCTTTAAGCAGAAGCTTTTTTCGCCCCAACAAAATCCCTGCTATGCATCTTGTTTTCAGCAATTTCCTTAGCTCTGGCAGCCTCTTCTTTATTGCAGTCCATTTTGCAATAATCACAAAACCAATGTCATCTAAGATGCACTGCAAAAGAAGAGTCGCACTGCTTGTTCATGTATTGTCTAATTGTAAACCATGAGAATGATATCCCCTATCCGACAATACAATTTCAGACATCAAAAACTTGTTCCTATAATGAAAGCAGTTTGAACAAAACAATTTCTGAAGAACTATAGCACCTGCAAGAATAACTCTGGAGGTGAGAATCTCATATGGAAATTATTAACTTGGTGGATAGCATGCAATACATAACCTAATGAGTGAGTACGAATAAAACAAACATAACAAAAAAGACAGATACTAAAAATCCATGTAAATACTAATTAAAAAAAATGTACGGTTTACAACATAAATCAGCGACCATGACAAAACATAAAATAAGAACATAAAAATAATGAATGAACTTTCTGAACACACCATCAAGCTCTTCCAACCTTAAACAATGATTTTAAGTAGTAATTACATAATTACACCGAAGGCAAATCCCTTTGCAATTGTCACTACATGTCCTTAGGGTTCTGTTTTGTCTAGAGAGATTAAGTAAAAAGAAAAATTACTGGCCTCAGAATTACAAGATATAGTTTTTTGAATAACATTAGAGCATGTGTATATTTCATTTTATGATTCTTTAAGCCGAGCAAAAGCTTAAGTATAGTTAGTGAAAAAAAATATTCCAAATGATGGAGATCTGCAAATTTTTGCTATAGGAAGCGTTGAACAAATAAATAGTCTAATTAAATTTAGCTAAGTTTCATTATTTATTAGTAATTTAAATTTAAACATACTTGTGATGATGTGACATAAGAGCATGAGATCTATTCTCTATTATTTCAATGTCTTGGTTTTGTTCATTGAGGGTTCACTGTTGAGTGGATAAAATGGCTAAACATTTCACTGTCATGGCAGCAAGTTGCAACAGTTTCTTAGTTGGTTCAGGTGGTCATCCACTTCTGAAACTCAGAGGTTGATGATTCCTACAGCAGTTTTATATATTTGAAAAAGCGGGTATTGTAGGGTGTTGCAGTTTATTTCATGTGGAATTAACTTCACTTTTAAGTTTTTAGTGATTCTCGAATTCTTGATGATCACTTTTGGTTTAATTGATCAAGGCATGGCTTGCATTTAAGGAGCTTCACTCCCCACATCAATTTTCATAGCAATTTCATAATTTAACAAATATGTTAAAAATAAAAAATTTAAATAATCACATCAGATATAGATATCCTCTCAAAAGTCTAAATTTATTCATATATTTCTCTAATTAAATGTCTGATAAATTCTAAATATTATCTAGAACCAATGCATTTAATTTCAAGCCAATTAAAAGTTCCCACAAATTGACATAACAATTATATCATCATACCATCGAAACATTCATTGAAAAAAATTAATGCATAAAATTAAAAACAACTGATTTTGATCAATCATTTCAACATAATATGAAATTTTAAGAACTATGTTTCTGCCCCTAGGAGGTGGTTCTTTCTCAAAACTTGTTCATGTGGAATTAACTTCACTTTATATTTTTAGTGATTCTCAATTTCTTGATGATCTCTTTGATTTAATTGATCAAGGCATGGCTTTACATTTGAGGAGCTCCACTCCCAACATCAATTTTCATATCAATTTAATCATTTACCAAAAATGTGAAAAAATAAAAATCTAGATAATCACATCAGATATAGAATTCCTCTTAAAAGTCAAATTCTAATCATATATTTCTCTAATTAAAATGGTCTAATAAATTCTAAATATTACCATGAATCCATGCATTTAATTTCAAGCCATTTAAAAGTTTCCACATAATAACATTGCAATTATATCATCATGCTATCGAACAACGAATTAGGCTATAAGATTCAACTAATTATCAGACAAGTTGGGACAAATGGAACAATTATCTGCAATAATATGACCTAACGAGTAAACGCCAATGCCTTTCCTAAGCCTACAAGTCTACTAAAAATGTGAAAAAAATAAAAAATCTAGATAATCACATCAGATATAGAATTCCTCTTAAAAGTCTAATTCTAATCATATATTTCTCTAATTAAAATGGTCTAATAAATTCTAAATATTACCATGAATCCATGCATTTAATTTCAAGCCATTTAAAAGTTTCCACATAATAACATTGCAATTATATCATCATGCTATCGAACAATTAGGCTATAAGATTCAACTAATTATCAGACAAGTTGGGACAAATGGAACAATTATCTGCAATAATATGACCTAACGAGTAAACGCCAATGCCTTTCCTAAGCTTACAAGTCTACTAACTTCTCTTCACCATTCTTCCTTAAATATTTACTTTATATTTTAGTTTAATGAGTCATTGTTTTCTCCTTTGTTGAACGTATGGGAACCGAAAATATACTTAGAATGATAGGCAACACAAACATCAGTTGCAGCATCAAAACTATTATACCATCTTCAAGTTTAAATTTTGACAAACTTAGGCCGCTGGAAATGAACTTCTGTGGCTGTTAATACTTTACAATCTTTTCCAGCCATCAATAAAAGTAAATGTGATCATAAAAATAAAAATAAATATTGAATGAAGATAATGAAAATTATATGGGATCAATAAAGAAAACATTTAGCTCTTTGGCGAAAATATTGAAGTACTACTTAAAGAAACTATTGAACATAATGTAAACAACAAGATAATGTGCGATACAATTGGGCAGCCCTAGTAGAATACTAGAAATGAAATAACTGGTAATAAAATATTGGAAGGTAGTGAAATAGAAAGAATTAAAAACAATATTGCATAGGTATAAGAAAATCTTTAAAAAAAATTGTCACTAACATGACAATAAGCAGAACTACTAAACCTGCCATATTACTCGAAAAAAGAACGGCATGATAACTTTAAGGAACAAAGGGTTGAGCCAAAGCCAACAATACCTTAGTATATCGAAGGGCATGACAATTTATATATAGGTATAGCATCCTCTAATACAATGTGTGGTTCAGGATCAAACTAAGCAAACGAAAAAGTTACATAAAAAATATGACCATGAGAATTAGCTTGATACACAAAGGGTTGAGCCAAAGCCAACAATACCTTAGTATATCGAAGGGCATGACAATTTATATAAAAGTATAGCATCCTCTAATACAATGTGTGGTTCAGGATCAAACTAAGTAAAAGCAAGTGGAATTATAACATCTCGAATCCAAAGAAGATTGTTCGACAAGGATGAGGACTGATCGATGAAGTTGAGGTTGGGCCAAGGAGCAGTTCATGACATGAATCTAGAAAGGCTTGCATTTTAGAAGAAAAGGGGTGAATGACCCAAATAAATCATTGAAGTATGAGAAAAGATAATGCACTATACATGCAACTAATTAGGCTATAAGATTCAACTAATTATCAGACAAGTTGGGACAAATGGAACAATTATCTGTATAATATGACCTAACGGTAAACACCAATGCCTTTCCTAAGCCTACAAGTCTACTAACTTCTCTTCACCATTCTTCCTTAAATATTTACTTTATATTTTAGTTTAATGAGTCATTGTTTTCTCCTTTGTTGAACATATGGGAAGTAAAAAATATGCTTAGAATGATAAGCAACACAAACATCAGTTGTAGCAAACATAGATCGCTGGAAATGAATTTCCATGGCTGCTAATACTTTACAATCTTTTCCAGACATCAATAAAAGTAAATGTGATCATAAAAATAAAAATAAATATTGAATAAAGATAATGAAAATTATATGGGATCAATAAAGAAAACATTTAGCTCTTTGGCGAAAATATTGAAGTACAACGTAAAGAAACTATTGAACATAATGTAAACAACAAGATAATGTGTGATACAATGGGGCAGCCCTACCACATAGAATACTAGAAATAAAATAACTGGTAATAATATATTGGAAGTTAGTGAAACAGAAAAAAGTAAAAACAATATTTGCATTGGTATAAAAAAAATAAAAATTTGTCACTAAGATGGCAATAAGCAGAACGACTAAACCTACCATATTACTTGAAAAAAGCACGGCATGATAACTTTAATGAACAAGTGAAACTGAGAAAGAAGTAAATGTGACACGAGAGCAGAAATGGAGGTTAAGGAGGAACTCTGACAATTTGATTGTTGAAAAGGAAGAATTCAAGATCAAGGAAGATGCAGGTAGTATAAAACATTTTGAATTGAGATGAATGAATGCCTTAAGGGGTGAGAGCAGCAGTAAAAAAAACCATTGCATAGTTGTATGAAGAAAAAAATTATCCCAACAGAGAATGTGAAAGGAAGGTCATATCCTATAATCAACTGTCTTCAATTACAATTTAAGACAACTACTTATAAAACAACCATAAATTCATAGACATTCTAAACCTCCTAACCATAAGATAAATGACAAACATAATCAAATGCCAAATGATAAACAATATCTATGCATCTCGTCAAACCTTTCTTGTATTCAACATTTTTGTGGCTTTCATCTTCTTCAAGTGTTTGACCTTTAACTCTTATAATTTGAATTTTATCTTGCTTATTATCTTGCACTACTTCTGATGTTAAGATTTGATTAAATAGGTTGTAAATTTTCTTATATTATGTATTACATCGGTTGTCAAACCTTTTTTTAAATAACTCCTAGCATTTTCTTGTCATTAAAGTTTAGGATGCCTAGTATTTGTTAGACGTGCATTTCCATCAATTATAGCATGCGCATCATGCTTCCAAGCAGAAAAACACCTTGCACTTCATGTTGTGTTTTGCACATTAAAAAGAATATTTTCTCTATTTGTTCAAACCTACTTATTTCAACAAATATCTTGGGCATTGCTATCCGTAAAATATATATACCAATCACCTCCTTCAAATATACTTCATAAGCATTTAAATAACCAATCCAATATATGTTAAATGTTAATCTTTGATGTAATCAAAATATAATTAAAAACACTTACGTCAATCCACAACTGCTAATACTAATTAGTATGCCAACATACATATCTCCTATAACTTAAACGTACATTTGACACACAATATTCTTATTAATTCTTAATGCATGACAAGTCCATTCTCAAAAGCTAAGATGACTCAAACGAAATGAAGATGCTCTCTTTACACTTATCATTGTTTATTGTAACAAAAAAAGAAAAAAAAATCTTTCATAGCATATCTCGTGTGAAATCAATTTAGTTCTTCAAAACTAACATTTTTTTAGTTCTATTTTTCACTCCTCTCGCCTATTTCATTAAACGACTCATAAATTTACTTCATCTAATTAATACAACCTTGAACATATTATTTATCCATAAATATTAAGATCAAAACACTTCTCCAATCATTTGGCATTATCTTAGTTTACAATTTTTCATTTATAATATTTATTAACTAAATCACCTTAATATCCCCCACAACTATCCAATATCCGTCATCTAAACCTAAAATGTTACATTCATACAACATTTTTTAAAGCTAACTTTACTTTTCTAGATTAACCAATAATATATCTAATTATATCATTCATTGTAAACTTCCAGAATGATTTTTTACTTTAAAACACTCATTTAATAATTTCTCAAAATATCATTGTCATCTTCGGTCAATATCTCCATCTACAACTAGTATATCTAACTTGATCAAAGTCTATGAAACTTTAAAATTTTGCCTTATATATTCTACATATCTCAAATTATATAAAAATATCAAAAGTATAGCTTTTGCTTTATAAGTATACTATTTATAAAATTTCTAGTTTTCTTACCATCACTATAAACCTCAAAAGTTTTTAATTAACATCACTCTCAAAAGTGTATTTCTTTTCCTTAATAATTTTTTATACCACCTCACACCATCATATATCTTTCAAATGTATAATTTTTTTAGCTCTTTTAAGGAAACAATGACAATCTTCTTACGATAGCTAGCCATTGACAATAACATAAATCTGACAGATGCAATAATAATTAAAATCTTGTGTCACTTGGAACAATGACTATGATAAAATACATGAAATAGCAAGTGAAGAAGAAAAAAATAATAAATGCAATGATTTGCAACTAAGGATTGATATTCACACTGCATAAATTCCGAAGGTTGTGAAGAACAATATTCTGGAAAGTTGAAATGATATTAGGGTAGAAATGAAAGTCTCAATTATGCTCCCATGAAAGGACTGGTGAATAGAAATTCGTCCAAACAAAAGAAGATAGAGAAGAGTTAAAACTTCAATGGCAACATTACTTGGAGGGTATCATCATTGATCCTCATAAACAATATCAACAACTCTGGAAGGATATCTATGTAAGTATAGAGATCTACATCCATGTTGACAATCATAAATCTTTCATTTTGAAGAACTACCTAAAATAAAGTAAACCTTTTTTTTTCCTTTTACATTTGAGCTTATGCTTGGGTTAGCTTGGGTAAAGAATTGGGTCAGGTTGTGCCAATCATAATAGGGTTGGCTTATATTTGAGCAAGTCGAAATAGGTTTTAGTAAAAAAAGTGTAGATTGCATAGGATTTAAATGGAAAGAAAAAAAATGGTTGCTTGAAAGGAGAAGATAGGATAAGGTTATTGATTAAAGAAGCATGAACAATAGAATGGTTATGTAAAAGATATGGGCAAAATGAAGAAAGAGTAGTAACAACTAACTTCTAAATTTTATTCAAATTGGAATTTCATGTTCAAATTAAAATTGTGAATGTATATTCATATATACAGAATTGAAATTTAAAATTTGAATGCTTGAATCTTTCTAAATTGAATTTTCAGGAAAATTTTGTTTTTATTTTGAAGTTTACTTCACTCAATCTAATAGAGTGATCAAGAGGTTTAGTGATAACAATGAATTGAAATGAAGACTAAGATGGAGAATTTTGTGATGGAAGTTTTGAAAGAGGTTAAGATTTCAATTTTCAATTTTTGCTAGAGCTTGGGAAAAGAGCAGGCAGGAGTGGGAAGACTCTTACTGGTTTCTGGTAAGCTCGGTGGTGGCCAAAAGCCAAAAATTGCAAAAGGGAGAGCAAGCTATAAGGAAAATATATAAAGTGATAATAATGCAGTGGCATGCAAAACGCTGAACCAGAAGCAAAATTCGCACAGGGGCAGCAGAAAAGTGACAAAATCGAAGCAGAATATGAATTACATAAAGCAGCAACTGTAAAAGCAGCCTAAATCGATAAAATACAGAAGTGAAATGAAGTAAATTATAGAAAAATAGATGCATCATGAAAGAAAAGTATGCTCCAGATGTAATAATCAAACTCTTGTATGAATTGACACGATAAGTACAGGCTAGCAGCAGCTAGTGGGACTTTAATATCTGATTGTTAAAAAAGGAAAGAATGTAATGTAGATAACAAAATAGAAAAATAAAGAGATAAGATATTAATGAATGCCCCGAAAGGAGTAAGGCAAGCATAAAAAGAGACAGAAGCTCATGGCCTACCAACTAGAAAAAAAAAAGATCATCTCCATGGAGGATTCATCAGCTATCTTCAATCAATACCCAAGGTATTATAAATATATTACTGTGGCTTCCATTATAAATAGTTGACTTTGGGCATTGATTGAAGATGGTTGATGGGATCCTCTATGAAGATGTTCTTTCTTCAAGCTGGTAGAACAGGAGCTTGTCTTTTTTCATAGTTGCCTTTCTCCTTTTCAAACAATCATTAATATCTTCAATAGTGGGTGAACTTTAATATCTAATTGTTAAAAAAAAAAAAGGAAAGAATGCAATGTAGATAACAAAACAGAAAGGTAAAAAGATGAAGATATTAATGAATGACCCAAAAGGAGAAAGGCAAGTATAAAAAGAGATAGAAGCTCATGGCTTACCAGCTAGAAGAAAGAAGAGGATCATCTCCATAGATGACTCCATCATCCATCTTCAATCAACACACAAGGTCAACTATTTATAATAGCAGCCACAAAGTAATATATTTTCACAAAGCCATTACATTCCAAACCTCATTATATTAAGATAAGGACAAGCACATCCAAATGCAAAAGACAATCGTTAACAAGAGAAATGACAACTGAAATAATAATGACAGAATCATGTGCCTCTAAAGACTATACTATATTAAAAAAATAAACAGTGAGCTAAACAGAACTAGTGGGCACTAACTAGTTCAATTGGTAAGAGTTTTAAAAGTTATTGCTAAAGTCATAGGTTCAATCCCATCTAAAAAATAATAATCTCCCACCTTGCCAACTTTCAAGGGAAAAATACTAAACAAAACTAAATTGATAAACAAAATGATGCATGATTGAGGACTGAAGTAGATGTCTCACAATGCACTAGAAAGTTGAAAAGGATCTGGATGTGGAAATGTAAAAAAATGATTAAGCTTGACAAACACTTTTAAAAGCAAAGACGCATATTTATGCAGCAGGGTATGGAATTCAAATTTTGGGGATGCAGCTATAAACTGTGGCTTGGTTCTAGCATCATAGGTGCTGCAAAAATTTTCAGTCACTCACACACCGCAAAATGAGTCCTAAATCATTTTTATTGTCAATCCTGGCCGATGTCTGGTTTGGTATTGGACATAAAATGGATGGCCAAACTCCTGCCAAACTTATCAACTTTAAAGAGATGGTGGAATAAACAATTTCTTTTTACATCCCAAAAGACATTAGGAACAATTTATTGAGTAAGGCTTCACTCCCTAAGTTGATCCATACAATAAAACCCATTTTTTTTGTTTTTGTGCCCAAAACTTGTATGGCCCAATCAAAAGAGGTGGACCACATATCCACACTAGCTTAGTGCACAACAAACAAGAAATGAGATTTCATGTGTGGATTCCTAAGGGAATAATTGTGTTAAGAATTAGATTAGATTACTGTTGAACTATAAATATAATTCACGAGTAAAATCATGCATATGTAATAAAATCGATAAAAATCAAGTCCGATGTCATGCAAATCGGGGTTAAAATATCTCAATTGCGATAAAAAATGATCGAGATGTCCTCTGCTTCCAAAACAGATAGCATCGATGTGTCTAGAATATTGAGTTTGACTAAAAATGACCTCTCGCATCGTTTAATAATCGTCCGATGAGGAGACATAAAGCACAGCATAGTTTCATGCATATCGATGTTGGGAGGCCTCAACGTCATTCAAACGAGCTCTTATTATGAAACAGACTGAACAACATCACCAAAATATCAAAACCTATCAAATGAGACATTTCACAATCAATTCAATTGAGTGTGGAATGAATGACAAACCTTGGAAAGCGATAATGTGTGAATTGAGCTTAAATTTGGCTCAAACAACTTATGTTCAAATGACTTACGCGAAATGAATTTCTAATTGCATTTGAAATATTAAATTTGCTTAGAACCAACACAAATATTGGGCATGTTTAATTTTGACAAAAATTCGCACAAATTTTGATGCCAACGGGTTATTAAGAAGATCAAATATTTATTTATTTAAATCCAATTTTAATAATGGATTTACTTTAAAATTAATTCAAATTCATTTAATTTTTTGAATTAAAAAAATCCCGCCAACAATTGAACTCTCCATAACCGAATACAAAGCTCTCGAGCCAATTCTTTGTTCCCACACCATTGCAACACCCTAGAACCGAAGCCCTCATTCCCGTCTCTCCCTCTCGCTCATGAGTCCTCTACCTCGTCAACCAAGCAACAAACCTAATTCTGCCCCTCTCAAATCTCTATGGCTGATCGACCTAGCATTGAACTCGCACAATCCATCTTCCCCATCTCTTGTCATACTCGCCGAACAACAACTCCTCGCTCTAGTCAAACCCGCCTGCCTCACTCCCACATCCCGATCTCCCTCATAGACATCGACACTTCTCCCGCTCTCCTCTATTTTGCATGATGTAATCCAACAAAGCCTCTCATCACCTCGATTTCACCTCCTTCATGCCTCACTGCTCACTAATTCCTCCCAATCAAACAATCAATCCTAAATCGAGTAAAACCCCATTTGATCCTGCTTGACAAAAGCACACTTCTCCCGCTCTCCTATTTCAGATGATATAATCCAAGCGAGTTTCATCACCCTGTTGACTCACCTCCCTTCATGCCTCGACTCTAATTCCTCCCAATCAAATATCAATCCCAAATCGAGCAAAACCCCATGATCCTACTTGCTTGACTCTTGAATCCCATTCTTAATCTCTTTTCCTCATGCACTATAGCAAACGTGGATCCATCCCCAATAAGCTAACTCGCCCCCCCCGCCTTTACTTCAATCTCTCCTTATTTTCTCTCTAGAAACCTAGAAGCCAAAAAATGAGATAGAGAGAGAGGGGAAAAGTTCCTCTTCCTCTCCATTTCACATCAACTCAATTCATCATCTCAGCTTTGAATGTGTATGTAGTAAAATCGCCTAAATTTTAAGTAACTATACACATTTTAACATGACGAGAGAATTTGTGAATTTAAGTAGCAGTACATGTTCCAATTTGATGGAAAAATTTACGAAATTTAAACACTCGTGTGTGCCGAGGCTCAACCTCACAAAGAAATTTGTACTAATTTGCGCGGGTGATTAATGACTCCACTACACTCATTAGGGATGGTGGCATTGAAGAACCTGTTATGATCAATAGGGCTTAGCAAAATTGAAGACATGGTCAAAGTACTTCAAAACATTGACCTTCACACTCATTAAGGCGTGATGGACAGGCTTTTAGCACACCAGAAGTAACCCCTAATGTAAGGATGATGTCGGGATATTGTTGAAACTTTGCCAAAATTCTGTTGGACCCCTGTAATAACAGAAGAATTTAACAACATTGCTCAAAATGTACATAAAATCTAAAATTGATATTGAAATTGAAAATTAAGCCGTGCAAATATATTTGAAGACCTATGTATCGTTTCTTAAAAGCGTAGTAGATGAAAAAAATCTTCAGACCGCGGTGTTGCAAAACACTGCTCATGCATACTTCGTATAAGCATTATGGGAAAGTCCAATACTCCTGATGTAGCCCCCGATATGAGGATGATACCAGAATGTTGCCGAAATTTTTTGAATTTTAAACATGCTTAAAAAGACCAAATAACATCATTCAAATCATCAATATTCAATTAACATTGAGTTAATATTCAAAATTATGAAAGAAGATAAATTTGAAATGAATTTAAGTGTTATCTTTCATGTGAAGATTAAACCCAAATTAAAATTTCAACATTGTGATGAATTTGGAGTTTGCCAATAAACAAAATATTTGACATACAACCAAATCAAGTGGTGGTATACCCTATACTAAAAGACTTGAAAGAAGCTTAACAAAGACTTCCTTAATTTGTCAATAAACATGAAGATAGCCTTCCGTTATCTCACTTGATTGATTTGACATACAACCAAATCATGTAAAATTTGCAATAGAGCTAGTAATCAGCTTCAAATACAAAACAATTCAATGAACTTGATGGGGGTAATTATAGTAAAACATAGTTGCTCATCAACAAACATGTTCATGATTCCTTAATGAATACTTAGATTATGTTATTTCAAATGTTTAAGCAATCTAAGTAATGTAAGTCAAACACATGGACTTAAAAGGTTTAAATTTCAAATGGTATCACAATCCGAGAAGAAATTACGGTAAGTTCAGATTCATTAAAAGATAAAATAACTTACGATGAGTGTAAGCGAGTTCTCTAATAAATATTAAACTTCGCTATATCATTTCAAAATAAATTGAAAAAAGTCAAAGAGTTCATGAGAGATTCATATTGAACTTGAAGGCTTCTTAATGAGTGTAAGAGAGAGTTCTCACTGAATATTCCGATCGCTCTATAAATCACATTGAGACAATTGAGAGGGTTTCAAGTAAAATGCCACCGAATCTGCGATGCTTCTAAACCAGCAGACAAAAGATGTTGATTCAAATTCTAGATGAACTTCGCATGCTTTACGAAGTACTCATATTATTAAACCTAAATATTTCAAAATTTGTGCAAATATTCAAGTGGAATAAGTTTCATGTATATGCATTGTGAAGCGGATTTTCATCTAACACAAACACTTCAAATCTCATTCAAAACATTGAAGTAAAATAAATCTTGCACGAATTATGGGGTCAATTATCATTCAATTCAAACGCTTCAAAATTCGTGTAAACATTTGAAAGAAATGAGCTCTTGTACGAAGCTTGATATAATTTTTATCCAATCTAAGCATTTTAAAATTCATACAAGTGTCCTAAATCACCTATATGGGCCCGAACATAGTTTTGAATGCCAAGATCCAGTGTCTAAGGATGTTGTAGTCAACATAAAATAAATTTGAATTACCTGCATGTGCTCTAATGATTTGACAATATTTCGTAGGTTGACATTAAAGTTAATCTAAATTTGTTCTTGTCTTGAGAAATATGCAAGCATCTTAAATGATCGATGATCACATTCATAAGAAATATACGCTCGCTTTTAAAGCTAAATGTGAATCTACTAATTGCACATTTTCTTAAGTAAACTATTGTACTTATGTCAGGAAAATCAGAAGTTTTATTAAATTAGTTTAATCGTCCTTCTCATAAGAATTGGAATTGACAGAACTAATCATGAAATTAAACGATCACTCTTAGATAAAAGATTACGCTTTATATAACCACCAATGACCTTAGCAAAATTATTTATATTTAAAACGTGAACTCTTGATTATGGTGACAGAAATGGTAAATCCACATCGTAATAATTGACCCAATCCTCCATTAAGAAAGATAGAGTTAACAAGGTCAATAACTCGATCAACATTCAAATTAAGTCAGGTGGTATTTAACAAAACATCTTAGACCCGATCCTCTATTATAAAACATGTGGAGTTAATAAGATCTACCCTGATAATGACCATGTTAATTGTAGATTTCAATCGAAAGGGTTTATTATCATGTAAATTATCAAAAACTTTAAACACTAAATTACATTAAATTTAGTTGATGATTAATCATGAAATAATTTCAAACTTAAATGAAAAGAAAGCTTTTAAATGAAACTCATAGTTCAAAATAATTTAAAACAAAATAATTCATCCACCCATCCACAACCATTTATCAAAAATGACAAATTAAGAAAACTCTTAACTCACAAAGGAATCAATATTAAGCCAAATGTATCATTATGTTCATACTTTAAATAATCTCAATAAGGGCATGGCTCGCGTCCTCTATTCGCGTAGTTTGACAAGTAGTTCACATGATAGTTAAAACTAGAGTTTATCGACTTAGCCCCTGACTCCACAATCATTGTATGTTCATTAATGGCAGTCCTTTGAGTTGTGAATCATAAAATATATTTAACTGGCATAAAACCCTCTATTAGCTAAGATAAACATAAAAATTATCTCCTTAAACAAACATCGTCACAAGGTTAACATGAACGCCTAACAAGGATCATTCAATCAAATTAGGTTATACTTTCATTAAATACCAGGATCACGACAGATGTTATGGGATCTTGATCGAGCACGTCATTATTTCTCTAACCATATACTTTAATTTAACAATGATGAATTTCATAAATTGTTAAACTCAACCTACTGCTAGTATACACTAAGTTATTAGCAACCTAATGATTAACTTTAATCGAAAGTTCTCTCTCATCCTTGAGAAGGGTAATTAACTATAGTGCTTACGCTTATAGGAAATCTAGAACAAGATCTTAATGAGTGTGAAATCTCTAGATAGTGCTTTATTTAAAAATGAAATAAAATTCATATACCTTTTGAAAATTTCACTCAACAATAATCTAAACTCTCTTTCATTGAGAGACCTAACACAAATTTTCGAAGCCTACAATTATAAATTGAAATTTAATAATGAATTAGCATGATATGAATTTGATAGTTATGAAGAGTAATTTTAAGCAACAAAAAATACTCATAAATGAGTCGAATCTACAAAGTAAAACAACAGCTCATTTCTCATATCTTCTCCACATTACTGGCAAGATTAGAGCTTGCCCATCACAAACACTAGCTTCAATCACTTAGTCCAACCCTGATAAAAAAATTTAAAATAATACCAAACCCAATATCACTTCAAAAATGCATAACTAGGAGCTTCTTTAACTTCTTCATTAAAAATAGTCACAAACACTCATCAATACATATGTAACCCAAGATAGAAGAATCAAAAACCATTCTTCCCACCTCATATATCTCTATTAGGTTTAGCCTCAATTTATAAAGCAAAGTTTGAACGTCGAATTAGTTCTTTATTACATGGGGCTAAACATCTATATTTATTCATGTAACAGTATCAAATAAGAGTTTCACTCTTATAAAATGTGGCATTGAACATAAAATATGAGGACATAATGCATGATAGCACCTTGTTTATTATGAAATTGTATTTAGATTACATAAACATCCAAGATCTTTCACCCCTATATATTGGTATCAAGTTTCTACTTTACACTTTATCTAGCGAAAACAATAAGGAGCTACTATACATAGCCACCCTCAAACTAGAAATATGCATCAATGCTAGATATCTTATAAAAAGTTTATAAAGTTGTACACAAACACACTTTTCAAAACATGGTTAGCAAATCTAGTGTCATGCCCAAGATTACAGAGAAGAAGCAATAAGTGATAACATATGTTACAAGCCATATACCAATTATTAGAACACTAACAATCTAGTATGGAGCCCATCCTGGCAAAAAGATGCAAAGGCGTATTAGTAATTTCAAAAGCCAAGTGGCCTCCTATGTTGTAGCAAAGCAAAGCAAACATACTCATTCTAAAGTACATGCAAAAATTAGTGATTTTCTCGACATATTGGTATCAAGTTTTCACTTTTGACTGGCATCTAGCAAAAACAATAAAGAGCTACTGTACATAGCCACCCTCAAACCAATATACCGCGATGCTAGACATCTAAAAAGGGCTCATTAAGTTGTACACAAATACATTTTTCAAAACATGGTTAACAATTCTAGTGTCATGCCAAGATTACAACAAAGAATCAATAGGTGGTAACAGAGGTTACAAGCCATGTACCAAATGCATGAGCCCCAACAATCTAGTGTGGAACCCATTCTGGTAAAATGCAAAGAACTTAAATAAAACATTTGAATGAGAATTTAGAAAAAGTTTTGTGAGTGAGAGGAAATTAGAGAGTAAGAAGAATTGAAACGATTGAGAGAGAGAATATAAGGGAAAATTAGAGTCTTGGAGAGAGTGGAGGGAGTGATGGGGGTAGGGTTAATATTTGGAGGGAGAACTGTGAGCAAAGCTAAGATACTCATTCCAAAGTAAATTCGGAAACTAGTGATGTTCTCTATTTTCACTAAGAGATAGCTCCTCTAGCTAGCTAAAATATTTATCGATAAATAGATTAGAGCTGATCTCAATCATTGGTCCAACCAATAGAATCAAATTGCCAATCTCAAATCATCTAAATAATCGGGCAATGCTAAGCCAGCAATATACATAAGATATTTAAAGATACTCTTTATAGCTTGCCAATTAGAAAGACATAGATTACTGTAGCATTGGCTAATCAATCAATACAAAATAAAAAATATGTATCTAAAAACAATGTACACGTCACAATATGAATTAAAACCCAGTTTGCATTTCAATAAGGAATGTTAAGCATGTAATTTTTATTTTCCTCTCAGTTATTTGCAATGCATCCTATTTCCATGAACTGTCAACAGGTGTGAATTAATCAATCAATAAGTAATCATGTTAAATCATTCAAAAAACCTTCTAATTTAGCCTGACAGGTCAAGCCTAGGAGCCTTTTCTATTAGCCTCAAACAATTTTCAGACCAAGCACATAACTCAGTTATTTTAATTGTGCCCCATTAGCCTAGCTCTTACAGGCTCCTCTCAACTAGCTCATGGAGAAGACTCTTCATCTTCTCTTCTTTTGACTTTCTAAGTAGATATACTGTTATCAAGTTTCTTTTAGAGGGTCCTCTAATATGTTAGTATAAACCACCTCAATTTTGAATCATTTTTATTTTCAGATAAGCAGCCATCACATTCCAAAATATCAATAAAGAACAAATAATTCCATTACATAATTTTCAATTTGTCTGAAAACAATCAAATAAAAAAGCTTTCGACGCAAAAAAGCTTAAGTATAAGCATGCTATTTGAATACATTAATTTTGGTAATGGATTACTTATTCTTTTACATTTATTATAATTTCTAATTATCATTCAACATGAATTGTTAAAAAAGATAATAATTTTGATATATATAATAATAATGATATTGTTAAGAACTAATAGGATATGCATGCAATATTATATATAGATTGATTTACAAAAAGAGTATTTTGATAAATCAAGTGAAAACACGTCTATGAGCACTTCCTGAAACCCATTTGTCATTGAAAAGGGAAAAGGCAAGATTCAGCCAAACTTGTTCTCTCTATTAGCTTCTTCTTTTCTTCAAAATTAAAATATGTCCAACATGAACTAAAGCTACACCTTTAATGGAAGAAAAGGAGAATGCCTAACATCAATTTAAGTAATAGTTACTCCATAAACTGCAATCAATAAATAAATACAACAATTCTCAAATGTTTTTAGTGACTCCGATATAATGAATGCACAATACAAATCAACAGACATCATAAGGTGAAGTAATTCAAGTGAGATGCAAATGCAGAAGGCAAAAGTATTAAAAAAAACTTAATTCTTCTCCAAAATTAGATCATCCAGGAAGAACCCAGCATGCATGTACCACAAAGCACTCTCTCAGCTAGCTAGAGAAAATAAACCAGCAGGAAAAAAAAAACATAAGGCATCAAGAACGAGAAAATGAAGACAGTACAAAATAGTAAAGTTCATATTACCTGACCAATTTCAACCCACTTCAGCAAACTGTGCCAAAACAAGATTACAAATGTGCTGAGAATGCACGTTCAATGAAACAGAGCCGCCAAAATGACAAGTTGCATCTTCAAGCTGCAGTAATTGAAGAAAATTAACGATGTTCTTAACACATCATTCTTTTCTTGAAGAATGAAGATTATTCAATAACAAAGACTAAAAAATAACTTCAAACGATCAGGCATCTTCTCGATGATGAACGTCATAAAATGTTTGAAAAAAAACAACAGTGAGCAATTTAAAAAAAGAAAACGAGAAAAACGTCATAAAAACTAATAAAACACCACACAGGCCAAACCTAAGGATGAAGACAGCGAAAAAAACATTCGGGAATTTCAATCCAACCCAAACCAGAGCTGGGAGATCCAAAGCTCCCTGTAAGGACATTTCAGTCCACAAAACCCGACCCTGACGAAAAAAAAAAAACAACTGCAAGAAACTTGACAAGCGAAAAAAAAAAACGAATCTGGCAAACAAACCTAACTTCTTAAAATCTCCATCAATATATCTAAAACACATGAAGAGAATAAAATCTATCGAAAGTTAGAGCTGAAGCCCCTAACCGAGTTACCCTCTAAATCCACAAAATTAACCATCCGATGCAGCAATCCAAAAGGAACCAGCAACATACATGCAACCTACGGTGGACAGAAGAACTGAATAACCGCGGACTTCAGCCAAGCATCCAAACTTCCACAATACCCGTCGAACCAAAATGTTGGAGCCAGAAGAGCGAGCGCCCAAAGTAAAACCCTAGTTCGACTGCCCACAATGCTCTAACATCTCTCCACTCCCGACGAAAAACAACCAGCCCGAAACCCTTTCTGATTTTCCTTTCCGCCTCAGTTTACAGCGGGGGCGGGGGAGGAGGGTACCTCGTAGGTTTGGAAGGAGAGGAGAGGAGAGGGAGGGAGACGAAATAGTGCAACAGGAAGCGAAAAATCCCACGGCGCGCCAGTCTGCATCAACTATGCTGCACCTTTGTTTGCTTTTTTTTTTTTAAGCGACTAAAGTCAATTTGGTAGCTATAATTTTTTTAAAAAAAATTATAAAATTATTATGGAGAAAAAAATTAACAATTATTATGTATATGTTATAAAATTTTTTTTATTAAAAATTTTAAATAATAATTTTCTAACTGTCATCATACTCTAATAATTATGATTTTCAAAAATAATATTTCATCACAAAAATTTCTAAAAAATAACTAAAAAATTGATGATCAAACACAATTATATTATTTTTTAACTGCTTTTTGAAAAATAAAACAGTCAAAAAATTATATCAAACCCACTCTTAGAATAGTTTATCTTATGGAATCACATGTAAAGGAATGTTAAATGAAATTAAAAAATGATTCTATAGTTGTTTGGTTAACTTTTAAACATGCTTTTTTGAAAAAATAAATGTAAAATAAATTAATTTAATAAGTCGGCTTTAATTAAATATTTATATTTAATTATTTATTGATATAATCTATATATACAAGACACAAATATTAAAGAATTAAATTAAATTCACTCAAATTCTTGGTGTATTTCAAATGCCTCAAAAAATTATGCATTTACTTTACTTTCATCCAACAATAACAAAAAAAGCTGAAACTAATTATTCGTTCATTAATAAAACATAAATAATAGCTTATAGCATGTCCAATCGCTCTTCATTTTAGGAAGGAATGTTAAATCCACTAAAAATTTTCTAAAGTGTATGCATAACCTTAAACATGCTTTTATTTGAAAAGATATTGAATTTAATCTCAAAATAAGAGGGACTCATAAAATAAAATTATTTAATAAATTTATATCAACAATCTTCTTCATGAGATGAGTTAACAATCTTTGGCGGATTAGATCGAGCTCAAATGAGCTCAATCAGTCAAAATTACATATGAAAACTTCATTCTTGAATGATCAATGACTTAATTTGGCGTCTTTATAATCGAAATTTATAATCCAAAGTCTGATATCAATTATCGTTTGGATGGTCAAATCACAAAATAACATCTATAATCAAATAAATCAATATTCGTCCGTTAGAGTGTTTTGAATTTTTACATGACCAAAATACTTTTTAGAATCATATAAATAACCTATTGCATTATGAATCTCTTTAGAAAACATGAGAGAGCTAAAGTTTGAAGTTAATATCATTTATTGTTGTCATCGTCATCAATTGTAATTCATTATACTATTCTGATCCATTTACATGCATTGTAACTGATTTTGAAATTCTATCATTTCTCACATACAACTTTGTAATCGTTATAATATTCTTTTTCTCAAAGCTATATAATATTTTTCTATGTTGTTAAGTGATTTTTCCCTCTTTTGGGTTTCAAAATCTTTATTTATTATTCTCTTATATCTACGTGTTGAATTTCCAAATAAAGTGAAGTTTTATTTTCTACAAATTTTTTTGTATATATAATATATATATAATTAGCTAATATAATTATCTTATTTATATTTTAAGTACTTTTTAAACTCCACACACTAAATTATTATTATCTAATCTAAATAATATTTTCAAAATTAATGTTATCTTAAGCTCCTTTCTAAATTTTCTCAAATATTGATCCCATTTTTTTGGGAAAAATTTAAGGATTATTATGTTAGTTAATTATATATATAATTTGAGATTATTTTCTTAAATAATCTCACAATTTACAAGTCCCTCTTATTTTAATCTACAAAGAGATTAAATTATTTATCTTTTTTAATAAAATATGTTTAAGATTATGCATACATTTTTAATTATTTATTATAAATATAAAAAATATTAGTTTTGATATTTTAATTGAATTTTGATCATAATTAATCTCAAAATTATTAAATTAACTCTAAACAAAATGTAATACATAAATTTGAGATGTGATTGCAACCTTCACTTATCATAATATCATGTGATGAGAGGGATCAATGTGAAACATCAATTAAGACTATGACCCCTAATTAGGTCTAAATATATGTATCTAAAATAAGTGGAGTTTGGATCCTATCATTAAAAATTTAATCTTGGGTAGCCAAATTCATAATTACATCTTATATTTTTTAAAATTTCTTCTCATTTTGCAAGAACATTTCATCTACTCCCTAATTAAGTTTTCCAACTCATCTAAATTAGCATATTTATAAGGTATGATTGATGCAATGATTATACAAGTATGATGATTTCAAGCACTTTTTTTTTTAAAAAATATGTAAGATGTTCTTGGATTTGATAATTAAATATATTGCAAATAATTTTAAAATATGAGTTTCCCTTCATTCAAATATAAAATAATAAATTAAAACATATTATAGTAAGTGCACTACAAATAAATTAAAACAATGCAATATTAATTCAAGTTTCATGTAACTTTTGCACCCTAGAATATGTATATTTGACAAACAAATCTAATTTCTAAGGGTGCATTTGACAAGGCGGTGTCGTACAGTGCCGCAAATAGAATTGTGGTTCTCCTACATTTTCAAGAATCTGCAACAAAAAAAATTATGTTTTCTAATCTGAACTAGCTCACGTTTATAGAAAATTATGATTTAATTTTTAAAAATTAAAAAAATTTATAAATCTCACAGCAACTTTCTAAATCCTACAACAACTTTCTAAATAACAGATTCTTCTATAGCATATTTAATATTACTTTTTCAGACAACTATTGCTGTCTTAAATAGACTCTAAATCGAAAAATCCCAGGCGCGCCAGTAGCTGTGTGCGCTTCTTTTTTTTAATTTAATTTAATTTATTTTATTTTTTTAGACACTTGACCGAATTTAATACATAAGTCATAGTCTGTTAGGGCTAACTATTAGACTAACATAGCTTACACACTGAACTTCTCATTTTTACGAAGGAATGTTTATATTTTAAAGTAATTTTTACACTCTACATACGGCAGGACAATGAAACAGTAGTATTATTAGCGTTTTTATCAAAACGCTCAATTAGGATTTTATTTTTAGTAATTCATGAGAAAAACTATGAAAAATTTTCTTAAAATTTAAAATAATAATTTCATTTCTAAGAAAGAGTTGAAGATGAACATTAATTTATCAAAAAGGCGCCGTTATAATTTTGTTTAAAGGGAGCAAAACATAAGTGGTAGATGTTTTTTAAAGAAAATGTTTATCTTAAACTCTTTCTTAAAATTTATTTCAAAAAATGAGCAGTGCCATCTTCGAGCTGTAGTAATAGAAGAAAATAACGATGTTCTTAGTACATCATCTTTCCTTGAAGAATGAAGATTATTCAATAAGGAAGACTTAAAATAACTTCAAACAATAATTACATCTAAGTTGATTTACATGAATCCTTTGTCTCTATTGTGTCCTATGTGTCAAATTCTCATTTAATTAAGTATACCAAGGTCATTTTTTATACATCTTAACCAAGTCTTTTAAGTCAACCTCTACCTTTCTTAACATGAATTCTAATACATCTACTCTCCAAGTCATCGATGGCGACATTTTATGTGGACAAACCATCTAGCGACTCTCTAATCTTATTTGCCAGAGTCCAACATTTTCTAATATACTCATTTTGCATTTTAACTCAAGTGTAAAGCCACTCATCCACGAGCATCCTCATCTCGCAACACTTAACTTAGTCTTATGTTTCTCTTTTATTGGACATTATGCACCATAAATCATTGCGGTCTTACCACCATCTTATAAAATTTTTCTTAAGTTTAAGAGGTACTTTTATCACACAATTGATGCATTCCTCCACTTCAACCATCCAACTTGAATTCTACTAATAACATCTCCATCTATTTCACATCATGAATAATATAGCCTAAATATCTCAATCGTTCACTCTATTTAATGATTTGTTCACCTAATATCACAACACTAGAACTTCTAAAACTAAAATTACACTCCATATATTCAATTTTAGATCCACTTAAACGAAAACCTTTAGACTCTGGGTTGACCTTCATAATTCAAATTTCTTTTGGACTCCTCTCTAGTCTTATCAACAAGAAGAATGTCCTCACCAAAAGCATACACCAAGGTACATCTTCCTATAAATGCCCAGTAACAACATCCATAACTAAAGCAAAAAGATATGAGCTTAAAGCTGATCCTTGATGTAATCCAATTGGAAAGGAAAATATTTTGTCAATCCTCATTGTGTTTGGATACAAGTAACAACTCTAGTATACATATCCTTAATGACTTGAATATAATCAATATTAACTTCTTTATTTTCTATAACTCTCCAAATAACATCTCTTGAAATTTTATCATAAGCTTTCTCTAAATCAATAAATATCATATGTAGATCCTCCTTACTTTCTCTATACTTCTCCATCAAACCTCTTAACAAATGTATAACATCCATAGTAGATCTACCTGGCATGAAACCAAACTGATTGTGAGAAACTTTTGTATCACAATATAACATATGCTCAATTACTCTCTCCCATAAATTTAATGCATGACACATTAACTTAATTCCATTTGTGCATCACTTTTATTCTTAAATATAGAACAAACTCTTTCTCCACTTATCTAACATCTTTAGTCTATAAATAACAATAAAAGATATAAGCTAAGAAATTCCTTGATCTCTTAAGCATTTCCACATCTATTACAATATCATCATGTCTCTTGTTTTTCCATATTTCATTTTTTTATGTTTGGTTGCATTTGAAATGCGATGTAAAGAATGTAGTGTAAATACTTTATAGTTGTTTGGTTGAGAGCTTTAAAATTATTTCTTTTGTTTGGTTGACAAATGTAATGTAAAAACAAAAGTTTTAATCTCGTGAGCGGCTACGCCTTGAGACGGCGATATGACGGGCATGGCATGATGTGCATGATGCCCGGCGGCGGCAGCGATGGCAGCGTGAATCAGCGTACCGGCGGACAGCGGATGGCCAGTGATCTCGGAGGTGGTCTTAAGCGTCAGTGGCAGCGACAGTACGGCGATCATGGCGGGGCGGCCAGGCGGCAGCCATGCCCCTCCACATCACTTTTGGCATGTATTGAATTCTAATCAGCGAATTATCTTAAACAATTAATATTTAAATATTTATACTTTGCAACGCAAAATGTTCAAAAGCGTGCATTTGGAATCTGGCATTCAATGCATAACATCTAAAGCTCAAACAAGATTTACTAATATGATAAAAATAAAATTCTCTATTTTTATTTAAGATATTAAGGTCGCTAAAATCAATCGTATATTCAGATTCTTCATTGAAAAGTTTATCAAAATACCTCATCCACCTATTTTCAATATAATTTTCTAAGAAAAGCAATTTATAATTTTCATCCGTAATACACCTCATTTGAACTATATACTTATTTCTCCTATCTCTTTAATTGGCTAACTTATACATCTTTTCTATTCTTTATCTTATTATATAAATCACTAAAAGTTAAATTTTTTGCATCATATATTACTTTCATAGAATCTCTACAGGTCACTTTATATCTTTCTTAATTCTCTGAGTTTTTACATCTAAACTAAGTTTTATAATAATTATTCTTATTTCTTATATTTTCTTGCACATTCTGGCTTCATCACCAACTATTTTTATTAAAAGAAAATTTTCCTTTTGATTATCTAAGCACATTTTTTTATTCGTTCAGTTTACGTATTGCTTTTTTTTAAAGCATTAATTTTTCTTATGAACATCCCAAATTCTAAGTTATTATATTCTTAAAGATATTTTTATTAGTATTCTTCAAGTGTCACCATCTAATCTATAATAATAGTTTGATTTATTTTTTAAATCTTATCTTTTATCTTAAAATCTAAAATTCGATCGATGTTAAACTTCTTTCACTTAGAATGGCCTTCAAACTTTTCAATCTAAACAATATATTTCTTATTAGAAATCAATTTATATTTTATTATATCATTTTATAAATAATAATATGTTCATCTTATTTCTTAAATAAAATATTAACAACTACAAAATCATGAGATAAAATAAAATTTAATATAATCATACCTTCTTCATTAATCACTTCAAATCCATAAGTATGAATCTTTAAAATCTTCTACCACTCTACACGCCCATTTAAATCTCTCCGATAAATATTTTTTCTTGAGATATATTTTGTATTAATCTCTAAATTCACAAAATTTTTTTTTATATTGAACCCTGCGAGCGTAAATATTTATAATATTGATAATCTTAGTATCAACAATAATCTTTAAACTTATAATTTTATCTTTATCTATTAATATTTATAATATTATCTTTCAAACTTTATATATAATCATCGCCTTTCTAATTAGACTACTCAAATATCAAAATTTAAACCTAAACTATCAATCTCCTTGCTTCTCCCGATCCATTTAGTTCTTGAACACATAAAATATTTATCTTTTATGAACCATAATATATATTAATTCATTAATTTACCTATAAGAGTACATATATTTAAGTTCCTGTAATTCTAATTTCATGGACTAACTTCTTTGCCCCGTGTAATGGAACTCTTGCTTATTTTTTGCATCAGATCTTACATACTTTTCTGTATTTAGGTTATATGTGCATTGCGCTAGGGATGCCCAGTATTATCAATATTTAAAAAGGATTTATATCATGCTTATTTCGATAAATTTTATGCTGATTATCGGCTTCCTATCACAACCCTTCACTTTTCGCATTAAAACTTGGGACCGGCAAAGGGAAGGTAGTGTTGACATCTTCTTCTCGATGAAGAACTTCATAAAATGTTTTAAAAAAAAAACAACAGTAAGCAATTTAAAAAATAAAACGAGAAAAACGTCATAAAAACTAATAAACGCTACACCGGCCAAGCTTAAGGATGAAGACAATTGGGAATTTCAATCCAACCCAAACCGGCGTTGGGAGATCCAAAGCTCCCTGGAAGGACATTTCAGTCCACAAAACCCAACCCTGACGAAAAAAATACTCAGCAGTAAACTTGACAAGCGAAAAAAAAAAATACTGAATATGACAAACAAACCTAACTTCTTAAAATCTCCATCAGTATATCTAAAACGCATGAACAGAAAAAAAAAAAAAATTCTATCAGAAGTTAGAGCTAACCGAGTTACCCTCCAAATCCACAAAATGAACCATCCGACGTAGTAATCCAAAGGAACCAGCAACATACATGCAACCTACGGTGGACAGAAGAACTGAATAACCGCAGACTTTAGCCAAGCATCCAAACTTCCACAACACCCGTCAAACCAAAATGTTGGAACCAGAAGAGGAGTGCCCCCAAAACAAAACCCTAGTTCGACTGGCTAGAATGCTCTAGCATCTCTCCACTCACTGCGAAAAACAACCAGCCCGAAATCCCTTTTTTTTTCCCTTTTCCCCTCGGTTTACAGTAGGGAGGGGGAGGAGGGGTACCTGCTATGTCTGGAAGGAGAGGTGTGAAACAGGAAGACGAAGACGAAATACTATAACGGGAAGAAAAATCACACGGCGCGGCAGTCGTTGTGCTGCGCTTATTTATTTACTTATTTATTTTTATACTTATCGAATTTAATACATAAGATAACCTCTTAAGGGTCTTTTACTACAGCTATAATTTTTTTTAAATTTAATTATAAAACTAATATGAAAAAAATAACTTTTTAAAAAACATGATGTATATTAAAAATATTTAAAAAAAAAAAAAATAATTTTTTGATAATCATTATATTCTAATAATTATTATTCTCAAAATAATTTTTTTATCACAAAATTTTATAAAAAATAGTCAAAAAATTTGATAGTCAAAAAAAATTGCATTTCTTTCTGACTATTTTAAAAAAAATCAAAATAATAAAAAAACTATCACAAATACACTTTTAAGTTAAGAGCTAAAAATTAGGCTAATATGTCTTACGCACGCACTTTACATTTTTAGGAACGATAGTTTTTCTTAAACTCCTTCCTAAAATTTTCTATAAAAAATGAAATTATTATTCCGCAATTAAAGAAAAATTTTCTCCAATAGATTTTCTCATAAAATTTAAAAAAAAAATGAATTTTTCATTTTCATGAGAAAATCTATTAGAGAAAATTTTCTTTAATTGTAAAATAATAATTTCATTTTTTTGAAAAATTTTTAAGAAAGAAGTTTAAGATAAACATTAATTTATCAAAAAGAGCATCGTTATAATTTTGTTTAGAAGGGAGCAAAAACATAAGCCTGGTTTTTTTTTTTTTTCAAAGTAAAAAATCAAATTGAGCGTTTTGATAAAACGCTAATCATATTACTGTTTTCAATGTACAGCCGTGTGTAGAGTGTAAAATTTACTTAAAATATTAATTAGATAATAGTGTTAGGTTAATTATATATAGAATTGATTAGAGATAATTTTAAAATAATCTCACATTTATGAGTCCTTATTTTAAATTGTAAATACGATAAATTAAATTATTTATCCTTTTCAAATAAAAGTTTGTTTAAGGTTGTGCATAGTTTTAATTATTTATTATAAATATTAAAAATAGTTTAGATATCTTAATTAAATTTGGATCATAATTAATCTCAAAATTGTTAAATTAACTCTAAAAAAATGTAATATATAAATTTGAATGTAATTGCGACCTTCCTTAGTGATAATATCATGTGTTGAGAAGAATCATGATTAAGAACATCAATTAAGATAACGGGCATATTTTTAATTTAAGTATCATTAAAAAAATTTAGGTATAGGTATAGTAGCCTATTTAGTGGGCGACTAGGGTGTCACGTCAAATCCGACGTGACAAAACAATTAGTTTGTGTGGTATAGTAGTTAGTGACCCAATTAACGAGCGACTAGCTCTGTAATGTCTGCAGATGTTGACCTCATTTTTAGAATAAGCATTCAACCTCTCCATCTTAGACATAAGAATTATCGTAGATCACTATGAGTCTCCTTAGTCTTAAGACACTTCTAGTGACATGTGAACACTTAACCTAATCCTAGAGACTTAGAAGAGTTAGCCATAGGAATAGGTTATGCCTTAAGGGTGTTAGGAAAATTTGTCTACCATATGGCTTGAACCAACTCCTCACTTCCTTCCTTCAAGTCAAATTTAAATCAAGTCTAAACCAACTCCAAACTCCAAATCAAATCAACATCAAAAATTTTCCAACTTAATTGATTTCTCAAACTCAAATCAATTCCAAATGATTGAAGCTCATGATTGAATTTCAAATTCCCAAGAATCTTTCCTAAGTCACTTTGATTCTATCTTATGGACTTAGCCTAAATCAAATCCAAATCAAATCAAATTCAAGAAGTGTTCTCATAACCCATTTATATTTTCATTTATATTCACAAATATAAATGAAATATAAATTCAAATATCCAAAATCAATTCAAAAATCAAATTCAAATTCAACCAAAATTCAACCTAAGCCTTTCAAGTCAAATTCTTGAACTTAGCCAAATCAAATTCAAATCAAGCCAAACTCTTGATTTTTCTTCATGATTCAATCAATCCTTCAATCATGAATCCAAATATAAACATAAACTTTAGTTATTAAACCAAAACTAAATTCACAAATCAAATCCAAATTCAACCCAAATCCAACCTAAACCTATCAAGTCAAATTCTTGAACTTAGCCAAATCAAATTCAAATCAAGCTAAACCCTTGATTTTTCTTCATGATTCAATCAATCCTTCAATCATGAATCCAAATATAAAACAAACTTCGACCATTAAACCAAAACTAAAAAAATTAAAACCCAAGTTAAACTCATGTTCACTTTTGAACTTGAAATTGTCAAATGAATCAAAACTCATTTGACTCCAAAGCACTTGCAACTGGATTTATATTTCAATCATAAGTCCATATGTGAGTTCAATCAAACTTGATTCAAGACTTGATCAAGTCAATTGACCCACTTAGGCTCACTTAATCCAAAGTGGCCTAAAGTAGCCCTTTTGAGTCAAATTCTAATCCTACACAAATTGGATTGAACTATGCCCAACTAAGCCTCACACTATGAGCAACAATCATCATGAGATGATCAATCACTCAAATTGGGTCAAACCAAGTCAAACCTAATGGTTGACCAAGTCAACACTTAGCCAAAATGAAACCTAAACTAGCCAAAATTCCACCATAGACAAATTGATTGAAACCATTGATCAAAACTCATTCATGATCAATGTTTGAACTTGACCCAAGTCATATTTTAACTTAGCCCAATCACTTAACATAAGTTGACCCAACTTGACCTAAAAGTCAAAATATGTTAAAACTTAATCTAAGCCAAATTGATTGAAACCAATGAGTCAACTTCATTCCAAATCACTTATTGAACTTGACCAAAGCCTCAATTGGCCAACTAGACCCAACCTAGCCCAATTGAACATGAACCCAACTTGACCTAAAATGTCATATTGAGCCAAAATCAAATCAAACCACAATTGATTGGAAACAAAGATACCAATATAATTCAAATAATTAATGAAACCTAAAACAACCCATGACCTAACCCAAATAGGTCAAATGGGTCAAATTGGTCAACTTGACCCATTTGACCTAAATGAAATCAAATGAACCAAATCTAAATATAAATCAAATTAAACCAAACTAATGATCCCAAAATATTTCAAATGATCATATGAACTTGACCCAACCATTGGTTTGACCCAATTTGATCAATAGGTCAACTTGACCCAAGTTGACCCATATTGACCTAAATGGGTCAACATGAGCCAAATCATATCAAATCAATTCTAAATTCATTGAAACTTGGCCCAACCCATTTTTCAACCATACCAAACATACTCAAATAGAAATCCAAGCCAAATGATCATTTTACCCCTAGGTCAAAGGGTAATTCTTGGCCAAATTCACTTGGAATTTGGTCAAATCCTCTTCATAGCCACTTCACACTCTCTTAGTGGACCAAGTGGATACTAGTGAGCATGGTGCACATGATCCAAATCAGCCAAACCTAACCCAATGGCCCGACCACTCACTTGAAAATAAGCACATGGGAATCCTCCTCCACTCAATTAAGCACATGAAACTTCTACTACCTCCGGCCAAAACTAATCACATGCCACCCTAAATGGCCTAACAAACCCATTAGGATGAATTTGATCAACATGGCAAAGGGAAGCTCGATCGTTTGATCCACCTAAGGGGAGATATACTCCCCCTAATTTCATTTAATTCACAGGGGCTCACACTCAATTGAAGTTAAGGAAGCCAGACAAAGCAATTGCAAGCTCCTCCAAGCCTCTTAGAGCTACTTCCTTTTCTTCATTTTTGATTTGCCTTAAACTGAAAATGAGTGAGCTCCTTCAAATTTTCATCTCATCCAATACTCCACTAGAGTTCGATTCATCCTTCAAGCATTGAGACTCAATCGAGTTGATCCAAAGCTTCATCCAAGTTCTCAAGGCAAGAGGGAGCTGACAATAACCCACTGAAGCCCACCTTGGTCAGAAGGATCTACTCAACCTCAACCCCTCAAACCTTCAACAGGGGTCTCCACTATGAAGCTACCTCGATGGTTGGAGCGGTGATAGCCTCGGTAGTATGCTTTCAAACCGACTATAAGAAATGTTTGGTCCTTATGAAAGAAAGTTTCACCTCATGAGAATTTGACTGTTAGATCTTCATCCCTTATTTTTGATGGTGTGGGTTGAGTTTGAGCTCAATCCGAGCTCAATCGAGCTCGGATCTTGCCCTAAAGAGTGGATGGATGCCCTCTCCTGCAAGCAAGCTCAGTGATGGATCATGGACCATCCATCCACATGTTTTGGATGGACGGTTTTGATGCCATGTAGATCCTCGACGATTTATCTCTTAAGAACCAGCTTAATCATCCGATCTGATCTGATGGAGGAGAAAGCAATGCCACCGCTGATGTGACATTGGGATGTGACAACTTAAGTGATGAATCACACGCCATGTGGAAAGCACGACCACATGCATTAATGCCAATGGGATTAGTCATATAATTATGGATTTAATTATCTAATAAACACAGAAACTTCAAAATAATATAACGAAATGTAAAAAATAAAATAAAATAAAATGCATTGTAAAGATAATTCAATAAGGAATAATCTAAAATTGTTTTCAATTGATTTTGAATAATAATTTTTCCTTAATTAGGGCTTTAGTGAAAACTTAATAACCCTAATTACTCCTTAATTACTTCATTAATTCATTTCAAATTTCTCAGATGCATTTAGTGGGATGACCTCTACCTCCCTAATTTTCTTGGGATTTATTGAAGAGTTAATTGAGAAATCAATTAATGAATTTAATCACTCTCTTAATGTAATTAATTAATTATGTGAACAGTGGTTTAATCCCTTTATTAAGTTAATTAAGCCTTGATTATGTGAAGAAGATATTTTTGGAATGGGTTTGGAGAATTTTCCCTGAGCCATTCCCTAAACCCCTTTTCTTCCTTTATCCAAACTTAATTAAGGGCTAATCCACTAATCATCTACTTAATTAACTTGATAAAATTTTCAAAATATTCCAGAAATTAACCAATTCATCTTGGGTAGGTGCTTAGGTGTTCAATAACCTAAGTAGCTCAAGAAAATCAAAATCCAACTCACATGTGTGGGAAGGGTTATGAAAGTACTTAAATTAAACCCTTTAGCTTAATTAATCACTAATTGTGAGCCAATTGCATTAGGCCATTTCTTTCATAGGTGCATTGCTAATTTAAATTTCTTGTGATTTTATGTCGTACTTTGGCTCATAATTATTTGATTAAATATGTTAAAGGTAGTGTAAGGGATAATTAATGAACTTAATGAACACCTTAACCTAAAAAAAATATAAAGTCCACTTAATGGTTCTAAAAACAAACTAAAACATCATACACATGTGGAAATGGGTTAGGACCAACAAATCTCTTCACATTTCTTAAATTAAAATCAAACTCAAATAAAAGTAAAAAATTTCTTTAAAACAAATTCAATTTACTTTAAATAATCTTATTTCATAGGATTGTCTTTAGGAATTAATTAGGATGAATGAATTTATATGCTTTCATCATTTTATTTATTTCCTAACATGCAAAATGTGTATGTCATATGAAAATCATGCATTCATGCCTTTTAAAAATCAAATTAAAAATGAAATGTTTCCTTTATGTCAAATTGCATGTTTTGGCTAAAATAAAAATATGAATGACTATTATCACTATTAAATTCAAAATTATTTTGAAAATTTATAAATCAAATATCATAACTGAAAGATATGATACTTATAATTACTTATAAGCTTGCATGTGAGTATAAATATAAAGATGTGCATTATGTGACTTTCCTTCTCTTCTCTTTTAGCATAGTTTTGAATAGGATTTTGCAAAATGTATAATTCATTTGAAAAGAACACAACACTTGCTTAAATCTATCCCTATTCATTTCAATATTATCACTTAAGAAGGATATTCACACTTGCACATGTAAATCACATAAATAATCAAACCAAAATCAAATAAACATAAATTTTTTTGCATGATTCTCTTTCCATGCATTTCTTTTTGTACATGCACATGTATTTAAGAAAAGTGATATATTAGTCTGGACAACCTCGTGGTTGTGAGGCTTTAAGTAGCTCTAAGTAGGTTGTACCTTACACCCCTAGCTAACAATGACATCAGTACATGTATTTTATACTTGTAAATGTGCATATGAAAAATGGATAAAAGAATCACTCTTCTTCTACTTGACCAAATCATCCATCATGAAGCATCCAAATTTTCTTAACATCCCTTGGCATTCATCATTAAGGTGTGCTAAAACTTTTAATCTACATGTATAGATATGCTTAGGATTCATCCATATGCATGTTACATATGAAATGAAATGAAGTTGTGTGTTTTGATAATATTTCACTTTACTTAATCTTAAAATATCTTTCTTTTTGAATAGGTTTATTTAGGGAAAATCTAAACTTAGGATTAATTAAAGTATATAATAAAACATTCACTAAACAATAATAAAATATGAATGTATTTTAGAAATTACTTAAGGTAGGGAGGAAAGAGAAGTTCTCTTCTCTTTTCCTCTCTTTACAACACTTAGTAATTAATTGTAAGTTCATTCAAACCTAATCAAATCACAAAATAAAATCAACCAAATCAACTAAATCACTTAAATGAAACCACCCTCTAAGTTGAACATTTTCATACTTAAAAAACTTCAACCTTAAAGCCTAGCTAAACATACCACACAAACCTTAAATGACACACACATTAAGCTAAGTCACTATTTCTAGCTTTAGGTTAGGGCGGTGCATAGTTTGATGTTTGCTTTTATTTTATAAAGTATTATTTTAGTTTGGATGTTAAGTTGTATGTGCGTAGACTGAATGGAAGGGAGATCTTAGTCTAACCATTATCTTCTACAGGGAATTATGTTTAATACTGTAATAAAAATATAACTACTTTTACTATGTAGGTGCTTATACCCCTAAGAATAATTCAAAATAGGCCATATGGACTTGGTTACCCATGTGTGGGATGTTAATTCTAATTTATATATATACATGCTTGGAATTGTATGATTTGTTTGGGTGATCTTTGTCTTACTGGTTTTAGTTAGATTTTCTTTTTTCCATTTCCATGTAATTTTGTAATTAGAATTTTATAATTATTGCTATGGGGTATTAGGATGAATATTGGTTATAAGACTATGTCTTATATACTATGTGAAGCCTTTGGAACAACCACATTCCAACCAACCAAATGAAGAAAGAAGAAAAAAAAAGAAGAAAGAAGAAAGAAGAAAGAAGAAGGAAGAAATGAAGAATAAAGATCCCCATAACAATGAATTTCTTCTTGATTGTAATTTATTCATTTATAATGGGTATAAGGGTAGCTCAGCTACCCAATTTATTTTTTTTGTCAATGGAGTCACCATAAATGACGTCTTATTCTTTTACGCTAGCTTTATAAATTGATTGATGTTTGTTTAGCTTGTGTATTAAGATGACATCTTTTCTTAGTTTCTTCCTTGTTTTGATGTATGGCCTAGATGACGATTAGACTCTTAAAAAAATAAATTTTCTATCCAACTAATCAATTCAAACTAAAAATTAAATAACTCATAACCTCATCTAAAGCTTAGGTTATAAATAAAGATAAAAGAATTAATAACCCCTTAGCTAGATGTTATATTACTTTTCTCACATCATGTATAAAAAGTATATTATTTTATTCTTGATTGAAGGGCTTTCACCTTTGCTAGAGAACTTAGTTTGATCTTTGAGAGCCATAGTGTAAACACACCTCCTTATCTTGTTAATTTTGGCCCGTAATCTAATTTCTCATGCATTAAGCATATGAATCCTAAAGCCTATGTCAAATTAATTGTGTGAAATGAAAATAAAATCTACTAAAAGTTGCATTAGATTTAAGTCATTAAATCATGCCTACATGATTTAGTCTCTTAGAGAGTGTGTTTAAGGACTTAGTCTCTTTCTAAATAAACAATAGCTTAGCTATCTTGCAAAAGCATATGACTTTCCTATATGTATTTAAAATCGTAGGAGGAGTTAGTTGGTGGCCACCCCTGGGAGGTTGTAAGTCTCAGCATGGTTTATCCTCTCTGTGGAGGTAAACCAAATACCATTTTATCTTAGATTTGGGTTGCTTTTGGCCAAAACTCCTAGATTTAGGTCAAGAGGTTGTTTCTCCCTTTTGCGGGCTACAAGCATAAATCCTCACCTCTTAGGCATTTCCATGACCTTGTATCATGGAATTGTAAGCCCTAACTTTCTAATAACAATTCACCCTAAATAAATCAATTCAATTTCAAAAAAAATAAAGCCCAATTATAGGATACTTTGGGATGCTTACTAGGCTTTCTAGTATCCTAAGCATCCCCTACTTATCTTCATTTGGCTTCGATAAGAACTCCCTCCTCTTGATCGATCCCACTTAACTTTTCTAAAAATAAACCAATCTATTGATTATCCTATCTTTCAAAATCTTTGGAGACAATGGTCATTTACCTTAATTGAGAGTATTCATAAGGAATCTTGTTCCTTAAGATATAATTACCTATGGGGGCTTGCCATTGTAGGGAACTTAATGAACCCAATTTAAAATAAATCTTATTTATCTTTTCCATATAAAGTTGGGGAAGAATCTCTAGTACATTCTGAAGACCCATAGTCCTTAGGAGTCCTTATTATAGTGGTTAGGTCCATTATAGGGTGGTGACTTCTATCTTTCAAGATAGTAAACCTCTCCTCAATGTCATACCCGATCATTCTAATAAGAATATCTGTAGATCTACGTGGTGTCCCGACAATATGTTATATATTTCTATTTTCATTTATCCTCTTTTCCAAAAGGGGATAGATGAAGGCAGGAAAATATATATATCACCACAAATTTCTTGGCGACTCCGCTGGGGAAGGTTCCTCTCTCCATCTTTGGTAAATGATTATAGTCTCCAAGTATCGATAGTGGGTTTGTACTTTTGTATAAATCCAAGACTATCTTTCTTTTCCATTGACACTTAGCTTATTTCATCCTTAAGTTAAGCTAGCCAACATCTTTAGGTTTTAGGACCTCACCCCATGTTGGTCTTAAAACCCCTGTTGGGTTCTCCAATGGGTGAAAATAAAAATTTAATAAAAAGAAAATGATTAAAGACTTCCTCCTTACCATTAAAGTGGTAAGGAAAAGTTCATTCCAAAAATAAATATAAAATCAATCCTTCATAAAAGTCTTGCTTTTCGAAAGCACTTTTTCAAAATACACTTAATAAAATATTTGCACTGCATCTAACAATTTTTATAATCGTTACATGTAGAAATATTTCAAAAATAAAACTAACAATCATATTTTTTTAAAAGCACAAATGAATACCTTCACTCAGTTTACTTGAATGGAGATTTCATCTTCAAATAAAATTAACAATCAACATTCCAAAAATAAAATCAAAAATCAATTTTCAAAAAGCACATATGAAACCTTTCCATTCAATATACCCACATTTATTAAATGGAGGTTCCATTTCCAATCAAAATCAAAAATAAACTTTCAAAAAAAGCACATATGAAACCTCTCCATTCAATATACCCACATTTATTGAATGGAGGTTTCATTTTCGATCAAAATCAAAAATAAACTTTGAAAAAGCACACATGAACATCTCCATTCAATATACCCAAATTTATTGATTGAAGATTTCATTTCCAAATAAAATGACACTATTTTGAAATCCCACTTAACATATTCCATATATGATTAGGTTGGAATTTCCTCTTTCAAAAGAAAAAAAAGTAATAATCACACACGTAACTACATCTTTGAAAAATAAAACATAATTATTTTCCAACTTACATACCCAAATTTGTTAAATGGGAATCTCTCTTTTCAAAATCAATAAAACATAAAATTTTTAAAACACATTTGGAACTTCATTTTAGCATACCATTGTGGTGGAAATTTTTAACATTCCCCACGTGTCCTGTTCATCATCATCTTATTCCTCCTTTCCTTTCTATGGTGGAAAGAAAGAATAAATGAAAGAGAAGAACACAGGGGAATGAAAAATCACCTTGGTAGGATGCCACACAGATCCATAGATATACTTATTAGGGTGATCGAATATGACATTGAGGAGAGGTGTACTATCTCTAAAGATAGAAGTCACCACCCTACAATGGACCTAATCACCAAAATAAGGACTCCTAAAGATTAGGTCTTGAGGTGTACTAGATTCTTCCCCCACTTTTATATGAAAAGTAAAGAGGGTTTATTTTAAATTGGATTCATTAATTTTAAGGGTAAGCCCTCATAATTAATTACATCCTAAGGAATGGGGATTCCTTAGGAAAACTCTCTATTAAGATAAATGATCGTTGTTTCTAAAGATTTCAATAAAAAATGACTATCAATCGATTGATTTATTTTTGAAGATCAAATGAGATTGATCAAAGAGAGATTTATTATCAAAATCAAATGGAAATAAGTAGGAGATGCTCACGATGCTAGGAAACTTAGCGAGCATCTCAAACTATCCTATAATTGGGCTTTACATTTTTGAATTAATTGAATTTATTTGAGTTGAATTTTTCATTAGAATGCTTAGACTTATAATTCCATAACATAAGATTAAGGAAATGCCTAAGAGGTGAGGATTTTTGCTTAGGGCCCACAAAGAGAAAAGAAATCTTAGAACTTAAATCTAGAGAGCTTTGGTGAGGGCCAAAAGCGTAACCTAAATCTAAGGTGAAAATGGGTATTTAGTTTACCTCCATAAGAGATGACAAACCACCTAACTGCTTGGACTTACAACCACCTAGGAGTGGCCGCCAACTAACTCCTCCTATAATTTTAAATTCATGTAGGTAACTCATATGCTTTATGCAAGATAGCTGAGCTATTATTTTATTTAAAAAAGATAAAGTTCTTAAACTTACTCACTAAAGAGACTAGATCATGTAAAGGGCGTACTTCAAATGACCTAAATCTAATGCAATTCAAATTTCATTTTATTTTTTATTTTTGGACATTCATTTTGATTCAGGATAATAGGATTCATATGCTTAATGCATGAGAAATGAGATTACTGGCCAAAATTAGCGCGAAGAGAGGAGGTGTGTTTTCACCATGGCTCTAACAGGTCAAGCCAAGTTTTTCTGGCAAAGGTGAAAGCCCTCCAATAAATAGTGAAATAAGATGCATTTGTGCATGATGTTATAAAAGAAATACTCATCTAGCTAAGTGATTGCTAATTCTTTTATCTTGATTTTAAACTTAAGCTTTAGAGGTTATGAGTTCTTTATTTTAGTGTTGAGTTGTTAGATTTGGTAAAAGATTTATTTTTCTCTAAGAGCCTAATCGTCATCCGTGCCATACATAAAGTAAGGAATAAAATAGAAAAAGGATGCCACTTAATGCACAAGCTAAACAAATCATCAATCAATTTATAAAGCTAAGCATAAAATAATAAGAGGTCAAATGTGATCGGGCACCACCGTACAAACCCAAAAATAAATTGGGTAGCCGAGCTCTACCCTTATATAACCTGGATTACAAATGAATTACATATAATTAAGCAAGGAACTCATTTTTATGGGGGTTTTCAAGCTTCATTTCTTAATTCTTCTTTTGTTCCTTCTTTTAGATGGTTAGAAGGTGGATACTCCAAAGGCTTCACATGGTGCATAAGATAGGATCTTATGACCAATGCTTATCATAATTCCCATAACAATCATTTTAAAATCTTAATTGAATAAATTTACATGAAGATGAAAAATAAATTTAGCTAACACCTGCAAAACAAAGGTTAGCTAAACAAACCACCAAATCTCAAGCATGTATATAAGACTTAATACCCCACACATGGGTGACTAAGTGTACCTAGCTTATTGGATTATGCTTAGGGGTATAAGCTCCTGCAAGCAAAAACATTTATATTTTTATTTATTACAGCTCCCCTTAAATATAATCTCCTACATAAAATAATGGTTAGACTAAGATCACCCTACTATTCATTCTATGAGCATACATTCTAATATTCAGTCTAAAATATATATCACAAAATAAAAACAAGCATCAAACCATGCACTAACCTAAAGCTAGAAGTGGTGACTTAAGTGGTTTGTGTGGTATTTAGCTATGGCTTTAAGTTAGAATTTTCTAAGTGTGAAGCATGTTCAACTTAGAGGAGGGTTTCATTTAAGTGATTTAATTATTTTGGGTTGATTTTATTTCATGTTTTGATTAGGTTCAAGTGAATCCTACAATTAATTACTAAGTTATAAAGAGGGAAAGAGAAGAGAACTTCTCTTTCCTTCCCTAACCTAAGTAATTTCTAAAGTAGATTCATTTTTAGTTTTATTTAGTGAATGTTTTGATTAAGTATTTTTAATTAATCTAAGTTTAGATGAACTCTAAACAAACCTATTCAAAAAGAAAGGCATTTTAAGATTAAATAAAATGAACAAAATTCACATACATCACTTCATTTCTTTCCCAACATATATAACATGCATATGAATGAGTCCTAAGCATATCTATACACAAATGAGAATATTGTTTAACACACTTTATGATGCATGCTAAGTAATTCATTTAAGAAAATTTGAAGTTTATGATGCATGATCCTCTTTAAGTAGAAAAGGGATTTCTTATCCAATTTTCACATACACATGAAAGTAAGAAAGGCATAAGTGAGTACAATCACCATTGTTAACCAAGAGGTGTAAGGTACAAGACCTACTTAGGGCTACTTAAAGCCTCACAACCTGGGTTGACTACTATACCACTTTCCTTAAATACAAATATGCGTACAAAAGAAATGAATAGAAAAGAAAGAATGCAAAAGTTTGTATTAGTTGATTCACTTTGTTTATGCAATTTATATGTGCAAACATAGGTATCCTTCTTAAGTGATAGTATAGGAATGAATAGGATATGGAATTAGGCAAGTGGTTCTTTTCAAATGAACCATACATCTTACCAAATCTTATTCAAAACTATACTAAAAGAAAAGAGAAGGAAACCTACAAGAAGCACATCCTTATATCTTACTCACATGCAAGCTTATAATTAAAATATAAGTAACGCACTTTGAGTTTTGATAATTTATTCATATATTTTTAAAAAATAATTTTAATTTAGTAGTGAAAATAGCCACTCATATTTCTACTTTAGCCAACACATGCAAATTTGACATAAAGTAAACATTTTCATTTTAAATTTGAATTTTGAAAAGTATGAATGCATGAAACCACATGACATACATATTTAACATGTTGGGGAAAGAATTAAAGCAATGAAAGCATGTAAACACATTCACTTTAATTAAATCCTAAAGACAATCTTATGAAATAAGAAAGCTTAAAGTAAATCAAAGTTTATTTAATGTGATTTTTGTTTGATTTGAATTTGATTTAATTTTGAAAATGTGAGTTGAGTTTGCTTGTAACCCATTCCACATGTGTTTGACATTTTGTTTAATTTTTAGATGATTAGATTCATTTTAGATTTTGATTAGGTTAAGGTATGAATTAAACAAGTTAATTAACCCTTTTACACCAAGATAACCAAGTAATTATGAGCCAATGAGATGACATAAAATCTCACAAGGAATTTAAATTTGCAATGCACCTAGGAAGAAAAGGCCTAATGCAATTTGGCTCATGATTAATGGTTAAGCTAAGGTTTAACTTAAGTAATTTCAAAACACCCCTCATATGATGTTTTTGATTTCCTTAATTGAACTTAGGCTCTTGAACACCCAAGCATCTACCCAAAGTAGATTAATTAAGTTTTGGAAGGTTTTAGAATTTTAGAAATTAATTAAGAGATTAATGAATTAACCCTTAATTAAGAGAGGATTAAGGAAAGAAAAGGGGTTTAGGAATAGCTTAGGAAATATCCCAAAATTATTCCTAAGCTCCTATTCATTGGATCTAACCTTAATCAACTTAATAAGGAAATTCACTAATCAAAATCTTAATTCTTAATTACATTAAGGGAGTAATTAGAAAATGATTTTCACAATTCAATTAAGCCTTCAATAAATCCCAAGAAAATTAGGGAGGAAGTCATCCCCAAACATACCCAAGAATTTGGGATTAATCAGAGGATTAATTAAGGAATAATTAGCAAAATTAAAATCCAAAATCAGAGAAAAATATATTTTAAAATCCATTGAAATCATTTTTAGAATATTTTGGATTGAATTATCTTTCCATAGAAATTTACTTCATATTTTAATTGAGGAGATATGAATTTTTGAAGCTTGGGATTAATTAAAATTAAATTAACTAATCCCTTAGCTCAAAGCTACACGCATGCCGCGCTTTACATGTGTCATGCAGGGTTACAAAACATCACAAAGGCGTGGGTATGACGTGGTTTGATCCCCGTCGTCGATCAAGGATCGAATGGACAGGGATCACCCCATAGTTTTAAAAGGGATAAATCAATTCTAAAACATGCACTTAATCTCAACCGTCCATCCAAAACATGTGGATGGACAGCCGGGATTACCCCAATTCTTCCCTGAGGATCAATGGAGATCCCATGATCAGGAAGATCTGAGCTCGATTGAGCTCAGATTGGAATAAAACTTTACCCACACTAGCTTATGCTAATAGCAAGCCTATCCAATGGTGGAATTCTCATGCCATGATAATTTTTTTCTCAAAGGACTAACACCTCCTATTGGTCAAAATTTCCATACCTCAGGTGATCATCGGCTCAAGATCGAGGTAGCTTCGCCTAGTGGAGACGGCTGTGAAAGTTTCAAGCCTTGGGGTTGAGTAGATCTCTATGGACCAACACCTCTCCTGCGCGGCTTTGATCCAATAAACCTCTCCTTGCTTTGGGAACTTGAATGAGAGCTTGGGTGCACTGACTTGATCCCAAGGAAGTGTGTGCAAAGACAATTGAATGTAGTGTGGAAGAAGTTGGGAAATGAGTGGAGCTCTTGTTTTAAGAAAATTGAGAAATGCAAGATTCAAATCCTCTTAAAAAAGCTTAGAATGCTCTCGATGGCTCCTAACACCTCTGGGCTCAATCGACAATGAGGGTGATGAATTCAAGTGAATTAGGGGAGTATATCTCCATGGCAATCGACCCAAAGCATGGCTTCCATTTGATCCAATCAATATGGAAAGGGTTGTTTGATCTTTTGAGTTGGCACATGATGATTTGAGGAGTGGATTGGTAACCTCCCATGTGCTTCAAATCAAGTGGAGAGGTTTTGGCCAAATTTGAGCTGGGGTCATTTTGGCCTTGGGTCCATTTGACACCCAAACCCATGGGTTGGGTGCACCACCTCCATAGCGTCACTTGACTATTTGGGAAGGTATCAAGTTGATATGAAGAGGGCTTGACCAAATTCTCATGGATTAAACCAAAATTATTCTATGGCCTAGGGTAGAATGGTCATTTTGCTAATTTTGAATTTGAATATATTGGGTATGTTGAGAAATTTGGCCAAGTTTCATTGGATTTGGAGTTCATTAATGGTTTGGCTCATGTTGACCCATTTAGGTCAAAATGGGTCAACTTGGTCAAGTTGACCAATTGGTCAAATTGGGCCAAACTAAGGGTTGGGTCAAGTTCATATGACCATTTGAAATATTTTGGTGGCTTTGTTTGATTCAATTTGGTTTAGTTTGGAATTTGGCTCATGTGACTTCATTTAGGTCAAATGGGTCAAGTTGACAATTTTACCCATTTGACCTATTTGAGCTAGGTCATGGGTAGGTTTAGGTTTGGTTAGTCATATGGGTGGATTGTATCTTTATTTCAATCAATTTTGGTTAAGTTTAAATTTGGCTCAACATGACCCTTTAGTCAAGTTTCAAGGTCAATTGCTAGTTAGGTCTATTTAATTGAGGCTTTGGTCAAGTTCAACAAGTGATTTAGAATGAACTTGACTCATTGGTTGCAATCAATTTGGCTTAGATCAAGTTTGACATATTTTGACTTTAGGTCAAGTTAACACTTGGGTCAAGTGGCCAATGCTAGTTAGGTTCAAATGTTGACTTGCTCAAGTTCAAGCATTGGTCAGATAAGATTATTTTCTTTTGATTATTTGATTGGTTCATTATGATGATTGATCATGATGAGAGATATAGGTGAGTTTGATTCAATCCAATTTGGTTAGGATTAGAATTTGGCTCATAGGGTACTTTAGGTCACTTTGGGTCAAGTGAGCCTAAGTGGGTCAAATGGCTTGGTCAAAGCTTGATTTGAGTTTGATTGAACTTGTATATGGACTTATGATTGAAATATAAATCCATTTGCAAGTGGTTTGAAGTAAAATGAGTTTTGATTCATTTGACAATTTCATATTCAAAGGAAGAATATGAAAGGATTTGGAGTTTGATTTTTGGATTGATTTTTGATTTGATGATTAAAGTTTGTATTTATATTTGGATTCATGATTGTAGGGTTGATCGAATCATGAAGGAAAATCAAGAGTTTGGCTTGATTTGAAGTTTATTTGGCTAAGTTCAACATTTTGACTTGAAAGGCTTAGGTTGGATTTTGAGTAGATTTGAGTTTGATTTTTGGAGTTGGTTTTGATTGTTTGAATTTATATTTCATTTATATATGTGAATATAAATGGGTCATGAGAAAATTTCAAAGATTTGAAGTGACTTAGGCTAAGTCCATTAAGAGGGATTTAAAGGACTTTGGAAAATTTTGGGGTTTGAAGCTTGAATTTTTTAATTTGGTTTGATTGATTTATTTATATTTCATTTATATATGTGAATATAAATGAGAATATAAATGAGTTATGAGAAAATCCCATGAATTTGAATTGATTTGATCATGATTTAGGCTAAGTCTTAAAAGGAATTTAAAAGGACTTAGAAATTTTGATTTTGAATTGGATATTTATTGATTTCAATCAGGATTTCAAATGGATTTATGATTTCAATCATGTGATATTGATGAGTTTGGAGAAAATCAAATAAGGTTTATTTGAGTTTGAGAAAATCAATAAGATTGATTTGGAGTTTGACTTGAAGGAAGGAAGAAGAATGATTCAAGGGTAGAAATTTTTCTAACACCCCTAAGCATGACCTATTCCTATGGCTAACCCTATAAGTCTCTCTGGGGAGTGTCCACCTAATCACTAGATGCATCTTAAGACTAAGGAATTCTTAAAATCTAAGAGAAATCCTATGTCTAAGAAGGAGGGGTTGAGAGCTCATCCAAAAAATGAGGTCAACAAAGGTGTCAATATGTTTAACAAGGAACATCGCATTTATGTGACAAATGATTCAACAAAAGATCACAAGCACTCAAATCTATAACTTGAGGTGTAGAAGGAATAATAACTTAATAATGTGGCTCTACTAATACAAGACATAAGAGAATGAGAATCCACTAAGGATGAGGGAACCTTCCATTGAAGAGTTCAAGTCATCCACAAATGAGAGATTTGAATTCCACTAAGATGAATTTGTTTTTTAATTATTATTTTGACTTAACTACAATAAAAAAAATGAACACTCAAAAGCAAGTCTAAGTCATCCACAAGGAATTAGAATCCATGAGGGATCGTAATTCTATCCATTAACTAAAGGATTTGATCTCAGAGAGAAGTAAAAGATTTGATTTAGATTGTTTGTTTGTTTCTTTGTTCCATTATATTTATTTGTTTCAAAAATTTTGGATTTATTTTGAGATGCTGATTTGATGAACTACAGAAAAGGGCCACGATAAACTAACTCTGATTTACTAATCCAAAGGATAGATACTATAATACAAGTAAGACTAGAACCAAAGGATTCTTGGTATACAAATAACCTATGAAGAAAGCAGTGACTTACATCCTCCAAAGTAGGGACCAATTATAATCTTATGCAATATTGAACCCAACTTAAGGTCACTATGAGTGAATGTCATGGGACTTAAATCAACCAAAAGATAGTTTTCATTTTTATATTTATTTTGATTATGATGGATCCCATTAGTTTAATGATGAATGTAATTATTGTGGAGGTCAGACCTAACTATTTACAATCCAAAACCTACCAACCATAATGACTATCAAACCAAAGGGTTATTTTTTTGAAATGGTTAAATCAGAAGAAAGCACTCATCTTCTAGAAATAAGAACCACAATGATCATTGCTTTCAACAAATAGAATAATTTTCAATTTCTAGTGAATGTCGGGGACTTAAATCAACTCATAGCCAAAGATTAATTTCATTTTAGATTTTGTTTTGATTATGATGGATCCTATTGTTAAATGAATCACTAAGTCCATGGAGGCCTAGACAACTGCAACTAACCAAAGGGAGTAGCTTCAACCACAAGGTAGAACTATCCAACCATGGGTGCCTTTTTAAATATGTCTAAGTTAAAAGCACAGGATCACATCTTCTATAAGACCACCATAATTTGTTTACAATAAATCGAACCTAACCTAGGGCTAACGATTGAGTAAATACCGCAGGGGACTTAAACCAACTCAAGGATAGCTAAAGATTAGTTTCATTTTTAGATTTATTTTGATTATGATGGTTTTGACCTCATTTTTAGAATGAGCTCTCAACACCTCCATCTTAGACATATGATTTCTCTTAGACTTTAAGAGTTTCTTAGTCTTACGACACATCTAGTTATTAGGTGGACACTCAACCTAGCCTAGAGACTTAGAAGGGTTAGCCATAAGATTAGGTCATGCCTTAGGGGTGCTAGAAAATTTGCCTACTCTTAGCTTGAACCACTCCTCAACTTCCTTTCTTTAAGTCAAACTCCAAATCAATCTCATTTGATTTAATCCAAACTCAAATCAACTCCATATGATTGAAATCCTTGATTGAAATCTATGATTAAAACCCATCAAAATTCCTAAGTTCAAAATTTTCTAAGTCCCTTAATTTTATCTTAAGGACTTAACCAAAATCATGATCAACAAATCTTGAGATTTTCATGATCCATTTATATTCTCATATTCATATATAAATGAAATATAAATTCAAACCCATCAAATCAAACTCAAAATTCCAAATCAATTCATGAAATTTTCTTAAGTCCTTTAAATTTTCCTTTAATGGATTTAACCAAATCTGATCAAACTTATTCAAACTCATGAATTTTCAAAACTTATTTATATTCTCATTTATATTCTCATATATAAATGAAATATAAATATAAATCAATCAAATCAAATCCAAAATTAAATTCTAATTTAAATTTTTAAATCCTTTAAATTCTTTAATGGATTTAACCAAATCATGATCAAACCATTCAAACTCATGGATTTTCTCAAAACTCATTTATATTCATATTTTTATTCACATATATAAATGAAATATAAATATAAATCAATCAAATCAAATTCAAAAAATTTAAACATCAAACTCCAAAATTTTCCTAAGTCCTTTAAATTCATTTTTAATGGATTTAGCCTAAATCATGATTAAACCACTTCAAATCCTTGAAATTTTCTCATGATCAATTTATATTCACATATATAAATGAAATATAAATTCAAACAATTAAAACTAGTTCCAAAAATTAAACTCAAATCAACTCAAAATCCAATCTCAGCCTTTCAAGTCAAAACCTTGAACTTAGCCAAATCAATTTCAAATCAAGCCAAACTCTTGATTTTCTCATAATTCAATCAACCCTACAATCATGAACTCATATAAATCCAAACTCAATCACCCAATCAAACCCAATCAAAAAATCAAACCTAAATCCTTTCATATTCTTCCTTTGAATATGAAATTATCAAATGAATCAAAACCCATTTGACTTCAAACCACTTGCAAATGGATTTATATTTCAATCATAAGTCCATAAACAAGTCAATCAACAAATCAAGCTTTGACCAAGCCATTTGACCTACTTAGGCTCACTTGACCCAAAGTGACCTAAAGTACCCTTATGAGCCAAATTCTAATCCAACCAAATTGGATTGAACCAAACTCATCTATGCCTCTCATCATGATCAACAATCATCATGGATGATCAATTAATCAAATTGGGTCAAACCAAGTCAAACTAAGGGTTGACCAAGTCAACACTTAACCAAAATGAATAACATAGCCAAAATACCATAGGCCAAATTGATTGAAACCATTGATCTAAGTTCACTCATGACCTATGTTTGAACTTGACCAAGCAACATTTGAGCTAACCTAGCCCAATTGGCCACTTGACTAAGTTGACCCAACTTGACCAAAAAAAGTCAAAATGTGTCAAAACTTGATCTAAGCCAAATTGATCTAAAGAATAATCAAGTTCATTCCAAATCACTTGTTGAACTTGACCAAAGCCTCAATCGGCCAACTAGACCTAACCTAGCCCAATTGACCTTAGACCCAACATGACCAAAAGGTCATGTTGAGCCAAATTGAACTTAACAAAATTGATTGGAAAGAAAGATACCAATCCACTCCATATGACTAACCAAACCTAAACCTACCCTTAACCTAATCCAAATAGGTCAAATGGGTCAAATAGGTCAACTTGACCCATTTGACCTAAATGAAGGCATATGAGCCAAATTCAAAACTATATCCAAATTGAATCAAACCAAACCTCCAAAACATTTCAAATGGTCATATGAACTTGACCCAACCCTTAGTTTGACCAAATCCAATTGGTCAACTTGACCCAAGTTGACCCATTTTGACCTAAATGTCAACATGAGCCAAACCCTATCAAATGGATTCCAAATCCAATGAAACTTGGCCAAACCTAGTTTCTCCACATACCCAACATATCCAAAGTAAAAAAAATCAACAAAATGACCATTCTACCCCTAATCCATAGAACAAATTTTGGCTTAATTCCATGGGTAATTTGGTCATACCCTCTTCACATCACTTGAGGCTTTCCCAAAAGCTCAAGGGACCTGAAGAGTGGTGCCAACCCAATGGGTTTGGGTCACCCAATTGGACCTAGACCAAACCCGACCTCAGGGTCAAAAAATTCAAACCTTCCACTCAAATTCAAGCACATGGGAGGTTAAATCCACCTTGGCTAAAATTGACCATGTGCAACTCTAATGATCAAACAACCTCCCAATCAATTGATAAAAAATGGCAAAGGATGGCATCCCCAATCCTTCAAGGGGAGATATACTCTAATTCATTTCAAAATTCCTTGTTGATTGAAGCTAAGAACCAGAAATCTTAGAGAGAGCCCCAAGCTTCTAGAGAGGATTTGAAACCCATTTCTCGCTTTTGAGTTTGAAAATAGGGGAGCATTGAACCAACTTCCCTTCACCACCCACTTCAATTAGTTTTGCATACTCCATCGAGAGGTGTCAAGCACCCAAGCTCTCTTGAAGTTCCAAAGGCAAGGGGAGACCAATCGATCAAAGTCAAGCTAGGAGGAGGTCCATACAACCCACTCAACCTCAAGTGCTCAAACTAAGGCTTCATCCATCAAGAAGCTTCTCCAAGGGAATCGAGCATGATCACCTCCGTGAGGTATGGAATTTTGACCATTAAACTCAATGTGGTATGGAGCTTTGTGAAAGAAATTTTAATCCCATGAATTTTGATGTTGGATGTGCCGCTTTCCTTTAGATGGTGTGGGTTGATTTGTTGAATCCATGCTCAATCGAGCTTGATCATCCCCTTGATCATGGACGCCTCTATTGGTCAAGGGAAGAACTGAGATCTCACCCATCCATTTTTTGGATGGACCAATGAGATAATTTCACGTCCATCGTAAATCCATTTTGATTTGACGTGAATCCCCTCAAGATGCGATGCGTGTAAAGCGCGTTGACCACCGCCACCATGCATCACGCCGTGAGCAGGAGAATTATTTAGGGAATTAATAAAAATGCTAATTAATCTAAGGATCTTCTAAATTCATAACTCTCTCTAAACAATTAAAAAAATATATGAAATAAAATTCTATGTAAAGATAATTCAACCTAGAATATTTTAAAATTAATTTCAATGGGTTTTGAATTATGATTTTCTTTGATTTTGGCTTTTCTTGGAAACTTTATTTTGTTAATTACTTTCTAATTAAGCCCCTGATTATCCTAAATTTCTTGGGTATGTTTTAGGGGATGACTTATACCTCCCCTAATTTTCTTGGGATTTATTGAAAGCTTGATTATAAGAATTGCATATGGATTTCTTAATTATCCTCCTTATGTAATGAAGCATAATTAATATATAATTAATAATTTTAATCCATGATTAGGGTTGATTAAGATATAGAAGTAGGTTTATGGAATAATTTTGGGGCATTTCCCAAGCTATTCCCTAAACCCTTTTTCTCTCTTAATCCTCTTTTAATTAAGGGTTAATTCTAATTATCCCTTAATAAATTTCTAAAATTTTAAAAGTTTTAGAACTTAATTAATCTACTTTGGGTAGATGCTTAGGTGTTCAATAGCCTAAGTTCAATTAAGGAAATCAAAACCCAATTATAAGTGTGAAAGGGTGTTTTGAAATTACTTAAGCTAAACCCTTAGCTTAATTTACCTCAGGCCTTTTTCTTATTAGGTGCATTGCAAATTTAAATTCTTGTGAGTTTTATGTCATCTCATTGGCTCATAATTATTTGGTTAATTATTCAAAGGTGGTGTAGGTAAGGGTTAATTGTTACTTAATTCATACCTTAACCTAATCAATATATAAAAAAATAAATCTAATTATCTAAAATTAAACAAAAATATCAAACACATGTGGAATGGGTTAGAAACAACAAACTCATCTCACCTTTTCAAAATTAAATCAAACTTCAAATTAAACAAAAATCATTAAAATTCACTTTGATTTATTTTAAACTTTCTTATTCCATAAGAATGTCTTTAGGATTTAAGTGAAGTGATGTTTACATGTTTTCATTGCTTTGAATCTTTCCCAACATGTAAATGTTGTATGTCATGTGATTTCATGCATTCATATTTTTCAAATTCAAATTTAAAATGAAATTGTTTACTTTATGTCAAATTTGTATGTTGGCTAAAGTAAAATATGAGTGGCTATTATCACTACTAAATCAAATTATTTTCAAAACATATAAATAAAATATCAAATATGAAAGTATACTTATACTTTAATTATAAACTTTCATGTGAAAGATTATAAAGTATGCTTAGCATAGGTTTCCTTCTCTTATGTTGGTATATAGTTTTGAATAGAATTAGTGAGATATATGGTTCATTTGAAAAGACCCAATACTCACCTAATTTCATCCTATTCATCCCTATGCTATCACTAAGGGGATACCTATACTCATACATAAATTGCATAAACAAAATGAATCCATTAACAACTTTTGCATTCTTTTTTCCATTTTATTTCTTTTATACACATGTGTATTTAAGGAAAGTGGTATATTAGACAACCCCAAGGTTGCGAGGCTTTAAGTAGCCCTAAGTAGGTTTTATACCTTACACCTCTTAACAATACATGTACTCACTTATGCCTTTCTTACTTTCATGTGTATGTGAAAATTGGATAAGAAAACCCTTTTCTTAAAGAAAATCATGCATATTCAACTTCCAAATTTTCTTAAATGGATTACTTAGCATGCATCATAAAGTGTGTTAAATTTCTCATTTGTATGTATAGATATGCTTAGTCCATTATGCATGTTATACATGTTGGGAAAGAAATGAAGTAATGTGTTATGTGAATTTGATTCATTTTATTTAATCTTAAAATGCCTTTCTTTTTGAATAGGTTTGTTTAGAGTTTATCTAAACTTAGGATTAATTAAAAGATTTAATCAAAACATTCACCTAAATGAAACTAAAATATGAATCTACTTTAGAAATTACTTAGGTTAGGGAAGGAAAGAGAAGTTCTCTTTCCCTCTTCATAACTTAGTAATTAATTGTAGGATTAACTTAAACCAAATAAAAACATAATAAAATCAACCAAAACATTAAACAACTTAAATGAAACCTCCTCTAAGTTGAACATGTTTTCACACTTAGAAAATTTAACCTAAAGTCATAGCTAAATATACCACACACAAACCTTCAAAGCACACACATTAGCCTAAGTCACCATTTCTAGCTTAGTTAGGTGCATGGTTTGATGTTTTGTTTTATTTTGTGAAATATATGACTAGATGGGTGTATGCTCAAAGAATGAATGGTAGATCTTAGTCTAACTATTCTTCTAAGGGATTGTGCTTAAGGGTGCTATCATAAATAAAATATAAATGCTTTGCTGGTGCTTATACCCCTAAGCATAATCCATATGTGGACTTAGTCACCCATGTGTGGGTGATAAGTCCAATATACATGCTTGGGATTTATGTTTATTTTAGCTAATCTTTTATAGGTGTTAGTTAGATTTAACTTTTCCTTTTCATGTAAATTTATGCAATTAGATTTTGGAATGATTGTTATGGGGATTAGATGAGCAGTCATAAGATCTATTATGCACCATGTGAAGCCTTGGAGCATCCACCTTCCAACCATCCAAAAGAAGAACCAAAGAAGAAAGAAGAAGAAGAAGAAGAAAGAAGAAATAAAGTTTGAAGACCCCATAACAATGAATTCTTGCTTAATTGTAATTTAATTCATTTGTAATCTGTTGTATAAGGGTAGAGCTCGCTACCCAATTTGATATTTTGGTTTGTGCGGTGGTGCTCACCATATGACTTTTATTCTTTTTGTGCTTAGCTTTATAAATTGATTGATGATTTGTTTAGCTTGTCAATTAAGTGGCATGCTTTTCCTAGTTTCTTCCTTGCTATATGTATGGCCTGAATGTGAATTAGGCTCTTAGGAAAAAATAAATCTTTTACCCAACTTAACAACTCAAAACTAAAAATAAATAACTCATAACCTCACCTAAAGCTTATTTAAAATCAAGATAAAAGAATTAGCAACCCCTTAGTTGGATGAGCATTTCTTTATAATATCATGCATAAATGCATCTTATTTCACTCTTGATTGAGGGCTTCCACCTTTGTGAGAAACTTGACCTTGATCATGGTGGAAACACACCTCCTCCCTTCTCACTAATTTTGGCCCATAATCTCATTTCTCATGCATTAGGCATATGAATCCTATTAGCCTGAGTCAAAATGATTGTCCAAAATGAAAATAAAATAAAATTTAAATTGCATTAGATTTAGGTCATTTGAAGCATGCCCTTTACATGATCTAGTCTCTTTAGAGACTGAGTTTAAGGAATTAGTCTCCTCCTAAGTAATAATATCCTAGATATCTTGCATAAGCATAAAGACTTGCCTACATGTATTTAAAATTGTAGAGGAGTTAGTTGGCGCCCACCGTGATTGTAAGTCCAAGGTGGTTTGTCCTCTCTGTGGAGGCAAACCAATTACCCATTTTGCCTTAGATTTAGGTTGTGCTTCCTCATCAAAGCTCCCTAGATTTAGGTTCTGAGGTTGCTTTTCCCCTTTGTGGGCCCTAAGAATAAATTCCTCACCTCTTAGGCATTTTCATAATCTTGTATTATGGAATTTAAGTCCTAAATTCTAATAAAAAAAATTCAACTCAAACAAATTAAATCAATTTCAAAAAATGTAAAGCTCAATCATATAGTTTGAGATGCTCAGGTTTTAGCATCGTGAGCATTTCCTACTATTCTATTTTGGCAATAATAAATCTCTCTTTGATCAATCCCATTTGATCTTCAAAAAATAAAACCAATCGATTGATAGTCCTTCCTATTGAAATCTTGAGATAATGATCATTTACCTTAATCAAGAGTTTTCAAGGATCCCCATTCCTTAGGATGTAATTAACTATTTTGCTAGGGAACTTAACTAACCCAATTTAAAATAAACTGCTTTACTTTTCCATGTAAAGTAGAAGAATCTCTAATATGAAGACCCATCCTTGGAGTCCTTATTGGTGATTAGGTCCATTAAAGGTAGTGACTTCTATCTTTGAGATAGTACACTATTCCTTGATGATCGATCAATAAGCACATCTATCCGCATGGCATCTAAAATGAATTTCTATACTTTCTTTCTTTTCCATATTTTGAAAGAAGATATAGAAATTTTTCTCACATTTTCATCTGGGATGGTCTCTCCATCTTTGTAAATGATCGATCTCTAAGTATCAATAGTGGTTTATATTTTGTATGAACCAAGACTATCTTTCTTTCTCGACACTTAGCTTATTTCATCAGTTAAGCTAGCCAACATCTTTAGGTTTTAGGAATTCTTTGATATTAAAACTCTGGTTCTCAATGGGTAAAATGATCTAAATAAAAAGAAAAGAATACTCTTTTCCTTATCATTTCATGATTGAAATATCTAAAAATAAATCTTCCATAAAGAATTTTGCTTTTCAAAAGCACCTTTTCAAAATGCACTTAATAAATATTTTCATAATTTAATCACCTCATTAACAATTCCCATAAATTTACATGTAGATTTCAAAAATAAAATTAAAACATTTTAAAGCACAAATGAACATCTTCTTCAATTCACTTGAAGATTTCATTTTCAATTTAAAATGAACAATCATCTTTCTAAATAAAATCAAAAAATTAAATTTTCAAAAACCACATGATTTCCATTCAATACACTTTATTGAATAAGTTTCATTTGAATAAATTAATTTTTTAAAAAAAAGCATAAATGAACATCTTCTTCAATTCAAAAGAATTCATTTTCAAAATAAAACAACAATCATTTTCAAAATCACAATCAAAATAAAATTTTCATCATATGAATTCCCATTCAATTCATTTATTGAATGAAGTTTCATTTTCAAAAAATAAACTTTCCAAAAGCACAAATGAACATCTTCATCAATTCATTTTGATGAAGATTTCATTTTCAAAAAAAATAAAACAATCATTTTTTCCAAAAAAAAAAATCAAAATTAAAATAAGTTTTCAAAAGCACAATGAACCTTCCATTCAATACACTCATACTTATTGAATGGTTTCATTTAAACAAAATTAAATTTTCAAAAGCAATATGAACATCTATTCAATATTTCAAATTTATTGAATGAAGATTTCATTCAAAAAAAAATAAAATCATTTGAAATCCCACAAACATATCCCACATATGTTTAATTTGGAAATCCTTTAAAAGCAATAATCACACAAAATAAAATTTCATTTTCAAAATAAGATTCTTCCACTCATACCCAAATTTGTAAATGGAAGTCTCTCAAAATCAAAATTTAACAAACACATTTTCAAAAATTCAAACACATTTGAAACTTCATTTAGCATACCCAAATTTGCAAAGTGAAGTTTCCAAATCCAAAATCAAAGATCAACAATAATATTAAATTTCAAACACATTTGAACTTCATTTAACATACCCAAATTTGAGAAGTCTCCACCAAAATCAAAATTTTTAAAACACATTTTGGAACTTCATTTAGCATACTCAAATTTGATAAGCGAAGTTTCCAAAATCCAAAATAAAAAATCAACAATCATATTTTAAAATCTTTCAAACACATTTGAAACTTCATTTATCATACCCAAATTTGCTAAGTGAAGTTTCCAAATTCTAAAATCAAATACAAAATTTCTAACACATTTGGAACTTATTTAGCATACTCAAATTTGCTAAGTGAAGTTTCCAAATCAAAAAAACCAAAAATTTTCAAACACATTTGGAACTCATTTAACATACCCAAATTTGTTAAGTGAAGTTTCCAAATTCAAAATAAAAAATAAAATAAAAAATTTTCAAACACATTTGGAACTTCATTTAACATACTCAAATTTGCTTAAATTTCCAAATCAAAACCAAAAATTTCAAACATTTGGAACTTCTTTTAGCATACCAAATTTTAAGGAGAAGTTTCCATTTTCAAAACCAAAAAAAAAATTTTGAACACATTTGAATTTCATTTAAATACTCCAAATTTGCTAAGTAAAATTTCCATTTCAAAAATTTGGAACTTCATTTAGCATAAAAATTTGCTAAGAAAGTTTCCAATCAAATCAAAACAAAAAATGAAACACTTGGATTTCTAGCATACCAAATTTTCTAAGGATATATTTTCAAAATCAAAAAAATAAAATGAAACACTTTGGATTTCCTTAGCATACCAAATTTGCTAAGGATTTCCATTTTCAAATCAAAATCAAATCAAAATAAAATACTTAAGATTTTCTTAGCATACTCAAATTTGCTAATAATTTCCATTTTCATCAAACAAAACACAGTCTTTCATTAGCATACCAAATTTGCTAAGTTAAATTCCAATTTTGAAAAAATCAAACATCAAAACAAATGAAACACTTAGGATTTTCTTAGCATACCAAATTTGCTAAGGATCCTTTTCAAAAAAAATCAAACAAAACACACTTAGGATTTTCTTAGCATACCTAAATTTGCTAAGAATTATTTTAAAAAATTAAATAAAAATACACTTGGTTTCTTCACTTAGAATACCTAAATTTGCTAAGTGAGGAATTCCAAATTTCCAAAATCAAAACAAAAAAGAAACAAACACTTTCAAAATACTTCACTTAGCATACACAAATTTACTAAGTAAAATTCCAAAAAATAATCAAACAAAAATAAACTTAATTTGACCCTTACTTTAACATACCCAAATTTTTTAAAGGAAATGGTCCTCAAACTAAAAATTCAAATTCAAACAAACATGAATCTTTGGAAGTATCCTTATCAAAAAATTTGAATCCATGTTTCAACATACCCAAATTTGTTGAAGTTGTATTCATAATCCAAGATTCCTCTTTCAATCAATCTTCTCAAATCTATTTGAACCCCACTTAACACTTCCAAGTTATTGGATGTGGGTTCAAATTTTAAATTCAAAATTCAAAATCTATGAGACAAAAAATTGATACAAGTTCATTTCTCATTGTAGATTCTCACAAGCATAGTAGTAGTTTAGCCTCTACATTGTTGAAATGGCGCCTCAGTTTGTTTTACCTTCCATGGTATGGATCTAGATTTAGATCAAGCTAACTTCCCCCATCTAGACCATACCTTTCTGATTCACTTTGGTCGGGAATTCGAGGGAGCCAATATTATTTGTGAGGGCATTCCCCTAGATACGGGGAGGTGACCTGAAGTCGGTCATCGTGATTGACTACCGATTCTAATGTCTCTCAAGAAAAAGGTGGTAGTACCACAGCTTCAAGCATATGCCAGATAGCAAGTGCACCCTAGGGTTTCATGTTGCCCCGGGGCTAATACCATTTCATCTATACCCCCAAGGGTAAGGCTCTGGTTTCGTGGCTTGCCACCCCTACATTTGAGTATGGTCTAGCTTGTACCTCCCATCCTACCCATACCAAGAATAAAAAAGCATGATCAAGCATATCACACCGATTGCAAGGAGATGGAGGTAGCAGCCAATAATGGATGAGTCTATCACTTCACCAGTTACTAGAGCCATCCTCTCTCTATATCTGCAAAGAGGATGCTGAGGATTCACTCATCACCTCCTCAGTGGTGCATTTCATCCAGAATTTCAAGAGAAGGTCATGCCTCCCTCGACCGTCATGCCAGTAAGGAGCATATGGACGCCGTGAGTTAGCACTTAATTTGATCTCATCATTCCCACAGGTGGGGAGATTTTCGAGAGGGCCCGTGAGGCTCATATGGCACATATTAGGGAGCGAGAGGTTCAACCATCAATGCTTGCTTGATTTTCTAGCTCGGCTACCCACGCCAACCATACTAATAGATCCTTCACGGGACTAGTCACCATAGGAGGCGCTTAAAGAGTCGTGGTGTCTCCACCCATTGTTTCACCCTCGTCTCCGCCATCGCCGCCAAAGTTTGGTGATCCCCTCCTCCATGGCGGCCATGACGCCATATATGGGAAGAAATGCACCCCATTGGTGCATCCTTCACAACTACAATAAGTGTGGAGATGGTGATAATTATTTCAGATATGGAGATGACAGGCATGGCAAGTGATCCTCTAGGATTGTTACCTCAAAGCTAGCAATGAAATGTCATTCATCCAGTGAGTACAATCCACACAAGATTGACTCCCCAGCAGCAGACGAGGTCTAGTGCCTCTCATTACACGATAGTGATCACACCGCCACCAAAGATATTTGTACCCGCCGATTAAATTCTTAGATGAGATAGTGTATTATTTCATGGAGAAGAAGGAGATCTTAGGGTATGACGGTCGATGAGAGAGTCGCCTTGATCCCAATGAAGATGACTTATTGGGAGACTCAGAGTATGGTTGACACAAGAGGATCTCTCTTCTTGAAACAATAAGCCATGGAAGGTGATGAGGTTGATCAAGAAGACACAGAATCAGCCACACTCCAACATCAATGAGGTAGAAGATGAGTAGATAGATAGGATGACATGATAGTTCTGGGACTTGTTAGTCAGTTTTAAACAAGCCCATTTAGTTCATCCTACTACAGCCAACATCGGTCACTGAAGTTAGCATGTCTTGGACCCAGCCAAGACTCTACCTCCGAGAAAGGTAGCACTAGCATGTATAGGAAGGTAGTGGAAAGTACCTCCATATAAGAAAAAGATATAAAATCCATGGTTGAGCAGCAGGTGAAGGAAGCTTTGGCTCAAGCCCCGGGAGGATCATCCCAAAGGGTAGACCCTACCTAGAGGAATTTGATGCTATCCAATATCCCAAGGGTTTTGTGCTCCTTCTTTCAAAAGCTTTGATGGGTGGGAAGAGGCGATATAGCATTTTGTAGCTTGTTGCAACGTGTGGCACGATGCTTTACTCTTTGCCTTCATTAGTAGCCTAGCGGATTACTTTGATTGGTATGCTGCCCAATGGTTTAGTAAAGATATTTGCCGAAGAGCAACTCTTCATCAAGAGGTTTGGAGCTCAAAGGGTTACTGTAGGTGATCTCATTGTAGCACAACATCACCCTGGTGAGTCGTTGATTATATTCTCTGATGGCATAACCTGAGTATGAAGTGTGAATAGCTTGTCTAACAACATGCCATTGAGATTCTCTTGAAGAATATCCATGGCCTCGCTTCATGCTTAAGGGCTTCACTATCAAGACATTTGAGAAGCTAATCAACAAGGTGGCTAGTCTACAAGGAGAGGCCAAATAGCCTTTTCAAGACCAATCTCAAGAAGCAAAAGGTCTAGAAGAAAAGAGCAAGAAGAAGTTTGATAAGGGGAAGCTAGCTAGAGATCGGAGAGACCATGACCTCTTACCTCCACCGAGGCAACCCTATCGGCCTCCACCATCCTCCATGACCACAACCTCCTCACCATACCAAGAGCAAGATGCATACCCAGCCGTGTAGCTATGGTCCACCTACTCTTTTAGATAAGTTAAACAAACCTTATTCTTTTAAGAGGGAGGTAATCAAGAAAATCTTTAAGATTCTCTTAAAGAAACCTGATTTCTAGCTACCCGAGCCTAAGAGACCGGAGAAAGTAAACAAAAGTCATGATCCAAACTTTTGCCCTTACCACCGTATGTTAGGCTATATTTTGGAGGATTGTTTCACATTTAAGGATTGGCTTGAACATAGCTTCAAGATAGGTGTTGTAGTTATCCCAAAGGAATACCTTGTGGAACAACCTTCCAGTTCCATTAGAGTAATCCTTGGGGATACATGTGATCCTACCAAAACCAAAGAAGGTTGGGATATCTCTTATCCAAAACCTCTAAGAAAATAATCTAGAAGATCAAGATTTTTGTAGTTTGAGTCGCTCAAACCTCCAACACCAAGGTGGTTTGCAATACCAACTCTAGGAAAGTGGGAGCTCAGAAGAAGCAAAGATGTGTCAGCCGATAGCCCCAACCGTTCAGCCTCCATCCTTCAGGCTTCCACACTGACTTCTTCCATTTCAACTAGCTCTTATGTTTCTTCTACTAGTAGAACTCTTGTATTAGTAGATAAGGGCATCAAATCCCTTATTACACTCACTTTACTTGATTTCTACTTTATACCACCAAATAATTTCAAAAAATTGAAGAATAAAACTAGCTTGAATTACATCTATGTCACTTTTGATGGGTTGTCTTCTACTTTTGATGGGTTGTCTTCTATTCCTAACGATAACTCTTCAAGTCTAAATAACTATAACAATTTCAATCTTTCTCTTTCTAATTCAGAATTGAACTTTATAACTCTGAATATTATAGGTTCATCTCTTGAGATAGACTTAGAATCATCCGATTATGAGAGTATCATAGGAGAAGCTATAGGTCTTTGAAGTGTAGGTAGAACCTTCCACCACCTTGCCTCAGATCATGTCAACCTCCAGTGGCAAGGTTCTACCTCTAGGGCACCTCAAGATGAGGAAATAAGTCATTGATGCTTGAAGATCAAGAAGCCCTTTCACAGGATTCTCCACCCTTGAATATGCTTGTGGAAGACCAGTTGAAGGTGGACTACAACATTCTTTCTCATTTAAGAAAGTTGTCATCTAAGCTAAGCATATATGATGCCCTTATCTTATCCAAAGAGATGAGGGAATCACTAATCAAGGACCTCCTTGATCCTAAAATATGCTTAGCTTAGCTAACCGCTACAGGTGAGGAAGCACATTATGCAAAAGAAGCCTAAAGGATCACCTTCACAGATGAAGACCTTCTGCTAGGGGACTTAGAGCACAAGTCCCCTCTATATCACAGTCGACATGAACAAGTTTAGACACACCAAAGTTCTTATGAATCTAGGTGCATCGGTGAACATTATGAGTCTAAAGACCCTTGCCTATTTTAGGATCGATATCTCTACACTCTAAGGAGATCAAATGATGTTGAGAGGATTCAATGAAAAAGGTGAGCAGGCTTTAGGTTCCATAGTGTTACCTTTGGAGATAGTGATCAGAATACTGAAGCCAAGTTCTACATCATTTACTTGAATACTTCGTTCACTTCTTTGCTCAGTAGGCCTTGGATACATCAGAACAAGATCATTTCATCCTCCCTCCATCAGTGCATCAAGTTCAAAAAAGATGGAATTGAATATCATGTCAACGGTGACGAAAAACTATTTTCAGTATAAGAGGTTGAGATTTATGAGGATGCGACCTACTATCTTTCTCAACACACCCTTTCTTATGAACTTGGGCAAAATTCAAATGCAAAAATAAAAGAAAAAGAAATTCAAGAAAAAGAAAAGATAAAAAAATAAAAAGAAAAATGAAAATCCAAGTCCACAAGAAAGGGGGGAATGAGAAAGAAATAGAGTCACATATCACATTCCACCCATAGTCCATTCCATCATATGGATGTGTGGGTAGAATGGCTCAACCTCCACTGGCGAGGAGGTAGAGAGGCTAGAGGTGGTGGAGTCCCCTAGTTGGCCTTGACAACAAAGGTCGTGTTAGTTCAGTACCCTACTATTCACATGACTTGGAATCTTGCTCGAGGATGAGTCTAATGTGATTAGTATACCGACCAACCCCCTCGGGTTTTGGAGGTGACTTTCATTCCAGTGATGAGGACCAGCCTCCAAGCAAATTGAATGGTTTATGTGAACTATTAGGTGGTTGGGAACCTTAGCTCTAACCTCACTTACATCTTAGAAAGTTGAAGGTTTAGTAGTTAAGAAAGTCCCTAAGTCTTTCAGTGACATGAAGCAGAAGAGGTTCTTTTTTGGATCATCCTCCTTAAGTCTTGAAGTGGATGTAGAACTTGAGGAGGATACTTTTAAAGAATTAATAGAATTACCACTTGATTTTTACTCTTCTTATGTTCAAAATCCTATAAATAATGGTTTGGTTCCTCACACATGGTCCAGGCACAGGTTAGAGTACTTTAAAAAATTATGGAACAACTCAAGCAGGGAAGCAATCAAAAGCAGGACTAGGATTCGGTACAGTGGGTCCAGTCGGTGATGGCGATTATTATTTGGTTGTTACCAACCATTTGGAGTTTGATTGGTTCTTCTTACACATCCCCAACTCTTATGAGAATGTGTATTTAGAAACCTCAGATGATCCAAATGATCTTCAAGTCAAGGATGCACCCAAAATTTGAAGAAGAAATCCATTCAATAATTAATAGAGCTCAATCAATCGGGATAGAAGAAATCGCATACATTAGTTCATTGTTGAATGAAGAAGAAACCAATGACTTAGTTAGGCTATTGACTGAGTTTAAAGACTACTTCACATGGAGTTATGAAGAAATGCCCAAATTATCTCGAGCAATCCATAAGCTAGATAGCATTACCCTTAAGAAAGCTCCTAGATGCATGCGATTATAAATTGAATAACAAGTCATTTATGAAGTCAGAAAATTGATCGATGCTGGTTTCATTAGGGAAGAAAAATATCTTACCTGGTTAGCTAGTTTTGTCTCAATTAAGAAGAAGAATGGCCAAATTCGCATTTGCGTCGATTACTAGAGTTAATGGTGGACATTGCCTCATCTCATGCAATCTTCTCTTTTATGGATGGGTCATCCAAATCAAGATGTCTCTCAAGATGAAAGAAACACGCTTTCCAAACAATTATCTTACATTTAGGTTCTGCCCTTAAAATCTTTATACCACAGAGCCATGACTCAGATCTTTAATGAACTCATCCATCATCAGGTTGAGTGCTACATTGATGATCTAGTAGTCAAAAGAAAAGAAGACCACCTCTTTGACTTGAGTAGTTTTGAATGATTAAGATAATATAACCTGAAAATGAATCCCCTAAAGTGTGCATTCGGAGTAGCTTTAGGAAAATTCCTTGGGTTTGTCATTCAACAATGGGAAATAGAAATAGATCCTAAAAAGATTAAAGCTATCTTAGAAATGCCACCTCCTAAGAGTTTAATTCAACTCACATCCTTTAAAGAATGGCTGTCATATCTAAGGTGCTTTATCTCAAACCTATCGAGGAGATGTAAGCTATTCTTAGCACTTGTCAAAAAGGATGCTAAGTTTAAGTGGGATGATAAGTGTCAGCACGCATTCGAAGATATCAAGCAGTATTTGGTGAAGCTGCTAGTTCTCGTAACCCATATCTCAGACAGGCCCCTCATATTTTACACTGCTGCATTGGATGGCTAACTCGTTGCTTTGTTGGAGGAGAGCACTCTCTACTACCTCAGCCATCGTCTGATCCCTGTTGAAGCAAAATATCCACCTATTGAAAAACATTGCCTAGCTTTGATCTTCGCCTCCTAAAAGCTATGACACTATATGCTTTCTCATAAGGTGAACTTAATCTCTAAGATGAATCAACTGCCGTATCTCATGACATGGCCAATGCTATCCGAATGTTTGGCGCATTGATCCATGATACTTTCATAATTCGATATCATTGTACCCTCGTGTAAAAGGGCCTTCTGCGACACCCACTTCACGCTTATTCTCGCTTAGTGATGATCTCCCGAAGAACAAATCATGAACTTAGGGAGGCCGGCAAGTCAATGGGAATGTATTTTGATGGTCTTTTCTTTCTTAAAGGTGAAGCACCACAATCTATTCTTAGAAAAAGCGGTAGAATAGTTCTTAACTCCAAACGCGATGTGATGAGATTCTCATACTATCTTTCCAACACCAACAATAGGTATGAGGCTTTGATTATAGTCTGAGTTACTCATCACTATCGGTGTCAAAGCATCAATATCTTTGGATTCTCGGTTGGTTATCAACTAGATCACCCTAAAGGTTCTCAGCTATCATCAACCATGAGTATATAAAGGAAAGGCATTGCTTTGAACTTGCAAAAATGATTGGCATTCCAATAAGTGTCAAAAATGGGCGTTTTGTCCCTTATGATGAACTCATTGAGAGACTTTATTTTGAAGGGGAGGTTGTCATTGCCAAAAAGGATGAGGATCTGGATGAGAGGCAACCATTCATAGATTAATTGAACACTGGAAAACTACCTCAAGAGAAATTACAAGCCCATCAGGTGAAATAGAGAGCTCTCTCCTATGCTCTCGTTGATGACATCCTGTACCGCCGATCCTTTGATCAAATATGGTCACATTGTTTAGACAAACATGAAGCCTGTGACATTGTAATTGAGGTACATGCAGGTCTATGGGGAGCTCATCAGTCCAGTCCGAAGATGAGGATGAAGATCAAAAGACTAGGATACTACTGGCCTTTGATGATCACAGATTGCATGAATGTAGCTAGGAGATTCCATCAGTGTCAGGTACACAGTGTGGTCCTCCACCAACCACCCAACATTCAACACCCTACATTAGCCTCATGGCCATATGAGTGTTGGTGTACTGACATTATAGGTTCGATCGATCCTCCTTGTTCCAAGGGTCACCGGTTCATTCTAGCTGTCGCCGATTACTTTTTCAAGTGGGCAAAAGCCATCCCACTTAGAGAGGTCATAGCTCAATATGTGCTTTAGTTTTTCAAAAACCATATCGTATATAAGTTTGGGGTGCCTCGATAAATTATTCGATTAATGCACAAGATCAATAGCTTCACCGAGAACACAATATAGATTGGAGATACTCTACCATCTACTACCCCATAGAAAATAGTTTAGCAGAAGCATTCAACAAAACTCTTATCCAGACATTGAAGAAAATTCTTGATAACAACAAACGATAGTGGAATGAGCAGTTGGTTGAAGCCTTGTGGGCCTACGCACCCATCGACTCAATCTCATTTTCCTTAGTGTATGGGTCTGAAGTCATTCTACCTTTAGAAGTTCATCTCCCATCACTAAGAATAACATTAGAAAATAAGATCACTTCAGAGCAGAATGCATGAGTTGTGTAAAGCCAAAATGATTCATGCTCGAAGGTTTGGAGGAGAGTCTACGGGTGTAAAAGGAAATGATTCATGCTCACAACAAGCTAGTCCGACCTAGGTCTTTCCAAGTAGGAGAACTTGTGTTAGTCCTAAGAAGACCAATTGTTGTTCATTGAAAGATGGGAGGTAAGTTTGAACCCACTTGGGAAGGCCCCTATGTCATAGAGAAGCCCTCCCAAGGAGGATCTTAGCATCTTATTGATTGCAAATGGGAACACTCGATGCTTTCAATTAATGGGCTCTATCTAAAAAAATATTACCCATGAAATAAACCATGTTTGAAAATAATCATTAATAAAAAGAACAAAAATATGATTTCATTCATCAAATCTTCTCTTCTTTTGAAGCGTTATTTGTTTGTCTTGCGAATTTGCCATGACGTGTTTTAGGGTAGGTGTAAGAGTCCCCTAGTGGCATCCTATCCCTCTTTCACATCACAAACACAACCTCCCAGTGCTATTAGAATAGGTGTGAGAGAACCCAAGAGGCATCCTATTTCGATTAGCACAACTAAGTTAGGCGTAATAAAACCCAGCGGCATCCTTTCTTAGGGGGAATCCCTGGTTACCATCAAAACTCCCCAGTGTGTTTAGAATAGGTGTGAGAGAACCCAAGAGGCATCTTATTTCTTTTAACATATGCACAAAATAAACATAAATCTTTTGTCTCATGCTATTTTGATGTGGGAGCAAGCCCCCTGTGTCACTCACTCATTAGTTGCTCTAGGTCGGGTCTACATACTACCTCACTAGAATATCATCCCAGTGGTCATTTGTTGGAAGATATGAGTCCTCACGCTTTTTACCTAACTTGATCATTGCAAACTAATGAGGGCCTTGTTAGTTTAGTAAGCTTTACTGCCCAACTAATAAGCTATCTCATGTTAACTTTGCTTAAGAAGATGTGAGTTCCCGTGCTTTCTTCTTAAACTAGCCATCATACTCTAACTAGGTTGAGTATATTTGAGGTTTAGGGTAAGTCTCCCAGAGGCTCTTTTCCTCTTGACTATGTTTGAGTCAATATAAGTTCCCTAGTGGCACTTGTTTAGTCTAGGTCGAAGCAAAGCCGGTCAGAGACTATCCCAACTGTAGGAGGATGTGAGTCCCAGCTTTCTTCCTAGGTTGTTGCAAATCGATGTAGGTTGGTTGATGTTCTCTCTGACGGCGACTCACCCTGAGTACACCTCTTGGCGAGATGAGTCCCGCATTTCTCCTTGAGTTGGACACCGAATACCTATTGGATATATGACTAGCCATGTTATTTTCTCCAAGGTGTTGGATTATGCCTTTGGCGGCCCCATCCCTTGTGGGCACTCTATTTTGATCAAGTCCTTTGTGACTCCATTTAGACACTACAGGTTACTTTTTTGGACGTCCCCTTTCTAGTAGCCACCCACTGGTTGGAGAATTTGTTGGAGATGAGCAGATTCTCCTAGTTCAATAAATCTGAGATAGGTCTAGGCTGATATGAGCTCCTTTTTAGTTTGATCCCTCGCAAACTAACAGGGTCCACAATAAAAAAACTAAATAAATAAACAAAATTAACTCACTTGTGGATTAAGAATTCATGCCCCCAAAGGGCCCCTTTTTCCAAGCAGGAATCTTATCTTTAAGATAGTGTCAGTAGACCTCCCTATAGGAATTTCCTGACTACCTAAGTTGAGATAAATCCCTAGGTTGGTACTCACTCCGTAGTCACCCTTAGGTCGGGTTCAATCTATTTTGCAACAAATAGGTTACCCCGACAGTCATTCCTCTTTGGAAGATATAAGAATATGATGTATTATTTCTAGCATGACTATCGCAAATCGACGGGCAACCTTAGGTTGGGTTCAATTTGTTGCCCAAAGCAACCGATCACCCTAGTGGTCTTTTATAGAGGAAGATGTGAGTCCTTGAGCTTACTTCCCTTAAATTGATCATTGCAAACTGAAAGGCACCCCTTTGGTTGGATAGTTCTCCCATTGGTGGGAAACTACTCCCTTTAGTTCAGTAAATCTGAAATAGGTTTAGGGTGATACTAGCTCCTTCTCAATTTGATCCATTGCAAACTAATGAAATCCATCAACAAACAAATTTAAAAATGATATTAATTTTGGCTATCCTTGAGTTGATTTAAGTCCCCCAGCGACATTCACTCAATAGTCAGCCCTAGGTCGGGTTCGATTTGTTGCCCAAAGTAATTGATCACCCCAGTGGTTCTTTATTTCTAGAAGATGTAAGTCCCCGTACTTTCTTCTTAAGACTTGACCATTGCAAAATGAAAGGCACTCCTTTGGTTGGATAGTCCTACCTTGTGGTTGGTAGACTCCTCCTTTTGGATTGGTAAATTTGAGTTAGGTCTGGGCCTCTATGGCCCCTATTCAGTGTAGTTCATCGCAAATTAATGGAATCCATAATAAAAACAAATCTAAAAAAATAAAATTTATCTTTGACTATCCTCGAGCTGATTTGAGTTCCCCAGTGGCATTCACTCAATAATCATCCCTAGGTCAAGTTTGATTTATTTCCCAAAGTAATCGATCACCCCAGTGGTTCTTTATTTCTAGAAGATGTGATCCCCGCACTTTCTTCTTAAGACTTGACCATTACAAAACAAAAGGCACTCCTTTGGTTGGATAGTTCAACCTTGTGGTTGGTAGACTACTCCCTTTGGATTGGTAAATCTAAGCTAGGTCTAGGAGTCATGGCCTCCTATGAAGCTTCATCGCAAATCAATAGAATCCATAATAAAAACAAATTGAAAAAAAATATAATTTATCTTTGACTATCCTAGAGCTAATTTAAGTCCCCTAGTAGAATTCACTCAATATTCAGCCCTAGGTCGGGTTCGATTTGTTGCTCAAAGTAACCGATCACCCCAGTGGTTTCTTATTTCTAGAAGATATGAGTCCCCACACTTTCTTCTTAAAACATGATCATTGTAAATCGAAAGGCACTCCTTTGGTTGGATAGCCCTACCTTGTCGTTGGTATACTACTCCCTTTGGATTGGTGAATCCAAGTCAAGTCTAGGCCTTCATGGCCCTTACTCAGTACAAGTTCATCACAAACCAATAGGATCCATCATTATCTAAACAAAATCTATCTTTGACTATCTTTGAGTTGATTTAAGTCCCTCAATGGCATTCACTCAATAGTCAGCCTTAGGTTGGGTTCAATCTGTTGTCTTGCCAATAGATTACCCCAGCAACTGGTCCCTACTTTGGAGGATGTAAGTCTATTACGCTTTCTTCCTAGTACATCTGTTCTATATTGAAAGACATCCATTTGGTTGGCTAGTCCTACTATGTACCTAGTAGACTACCACTTTGGATTGGTAAATCTGAGTTAGTTCTAGGCCTTCATGACTCCTACTCAGTATAATCCATCACAAACCAATAGGATCTATCTCAAAACCAAAAATCTAAAAATTTGAAATAAACAAATACAAAGAAATAAAGAAATAAAATAAATAACCAATATAAATCAATTCTTTTGCCTCTCCTCAGTGAGATGCAAATCTTTCTAGTCCCCGAGCGAATTTAGGATTCTAATCCCTTAGTGGATTTCTCAACCCCCTCCCTTGTGGATGACTTGAGCTTGCTTCCCCAATGGAAAGTTCACTTTTCTATCCCCCCGTGGAGTCTAAACAACAAACAAAAACAAATTAAATAAATAACAAATTAAAATGAATTCAGCCCTCTACCCCACAGTGAAACTCAAATCAAACCTCTCATCCCCTTTGTGGATGACATGAACCTGCTTTCCTAGTGGAAGGTTCACACTCTATCCCTTAGTGGATTCTTCCCACTCTCTTATATCTTGGACATAAGTAGAGCCACATTGCACTAGGCTATGGATTCTTTCTACTTCTTGGGTAAATGATAGATTGTTTCTCCTAATGCTTATGATCTTTTGGTGTTGTTGATCAATTCGGTCAAAACCAATACGTGTGGTGTACCTGGTCAGTCACACCACACCTATTGAGTGCCCTATTTTGACATCATTTTTAGAATGAGCTCTCAACACCTCCATCTTAGACATAAGATTCCTTTTATACTTTAAGAGTTCCTTAGTTTTAAGACATATCTAGTGATTAGGTGGACACTCAACCTAGCCTAGAGACTTAGAAAGGTTAGCCATAGGATTAGGTCATGGCTTAAGGGTGTTAGGAAATTTACCTACCCTTAGCTTGAACCATTCCTCACCTTCCTTCCTTCAAGTCAAACTCAAATTCAATATCACTTGATTTTCTCCAAACTCAAATCAACTCCATATGATTGAAATCCATGATTGAAATCTATGATTGAAACCTATGATCAAAACCCATCAAAATTCCTAAAATTTTTCTAAGTCCCTTAATTTTTCCTTAAGGACATAACCAAAATCATGATCTAAACCAAATCAAATATTTGAGATTTTCTCATGATCCATTTATATTCTCATTTATATTCATATTAGCCTTGGTCACCACTTATAGCCTTAGGTTAGGTTGGTGCATGGTTTGATACTTTCTTTTATTTTGTGATATATGTTTTAGACTGGATGTTAGGGTGTATGCTCATAGAATGAATGGTAGGACACTCTTAGTCTAACTATTCTTTTTTGCAAGAGATTTTGCTTGAGGGGCGCTATCATAAATAAAAATATAAAAAAATTCTTTTGCTTGTAGGTGCTTGTACTCCTAAGCATAACCCATAGGTCAGATGGACTTAGTCACCCATGTGTGGGGTGGTAAGTCCAATATACATATTTTAGAATTGTGTGGTTTGTTTTAGCTAATCTCTATTTTGTAAGTGTTAGCTAGATTTACCTTTTCCTTTTTCATGTAAAGTTATGCAATTAGGATTTTGGAATTATTGTTATGGGGATTGGGACGAGCATTGGTCATAAGATCTCATCTTATGCACCATGTGAAGCCTTGGAGCATTCACCTTCCAACCATCCAAAAGGAAGAACCAAGGAAGAAAGAATCAAAGAAGAAGAAAGAAGAAAAGAAGAAAGAAGAAATAAAGTTTGAAGACCCCCATAACAATGAGTTCCTTGCTTAATTGTAATATAATTCATTTGTAATATGGGTTGTATAAGCGTAGAACTCAGCTATCCAATTTGATATTTTTGGGTTTGTGGTTGCCCAACCACAACAACCTTTTATTTTTTTTTGCGCTTAGCTTTATAAATTGCTTGATGATTTGTTTAGCTTGTGCATTAAGTGGCATATTTTTCGTAGTCTCTTCCTTGCTTTACGTATGGCCTAGATAAGGATTAATCTCTTAGGGAAAAATAAATCTTTTACCCAACTTAATAATTCAAAATTAAAAATAAATAACTCATAACCTCACCAAAAGCTTAAGTTTAAAATCAAGATAAAAGAATTAGCAACCCCTTAACTGGATGAGCATTTATTTTGTAATATCATGCACAAATGCATCTTGTTTTACTCTTGATTGGAGGGCTTCCACCTTTGCTAGAGAAACTTGGCTTAACTTGTGAGAGCCATGATGGAAATACACCTCCTCCCTTCTTGCTAAATTTTGGCCCATAATCTCATTTCTCATGCATTAGACATATGAATCCTATTAGCCTGAGTCAAAATGATTATCCAAAATAAAAACAAAATGAAATTTGAATTGCATTAGATTTAGGTCATTTGAAGCATGCTCTTACATGATCTAGTCTCTTTAGGGAGTGAGTTTAGGGACTTAGTCTCTTTTTAAATAATAACAGCCTAGCTATCTTGCATTAAGCATATGACTTGTCTACATGTGTTTAAAATCATAGGAAGAGTTAGTTGACGGCCACCCCTAGGCGATTGTATGTCCAAATAATCGGGTAGGCGATTGTAAGTCCAAACAGTCGGGTGATTTGTCCTCTCTTGTGGAAACAAACCAATTACTCATTTTCACCTTAGATTTAGGTTGTCCTTTTGGCCCTTGCCAAAGCTCTGTAGATTTAGATTCTGAGGTTGCTTTTCTCTTTGTGGGCCCTAAGCATAAATCCTCACCTCTTAGGCATTTTTATAACTTTGTATTATGGAATTATAAGCCCTAGTATTCTAATAAAAAATTCAACTCAAACATATTAAATCAATTTCAAAAATATAAGGCCTAATCATAGGATAATTTGAGATGTTTGCTAGGTTTCCTAGCATCATCAGCATCTCTTACTTATTCACATTTTGGCTTCGATAATAAATCTCTCTTTGATCAATCTCGTTTGATCTTCAAAAATAAACCAATAGATTGATAGTCCTTTCCTATTGAAATCTATAGAGACAACGATCATTTACCTTAATCGATAATTTTCCTAAGGAATCCCCATTCTTTGATATAATGGGGCTTGCTCAGGAACTTAACCCGCTGTAAACCCTGCTTTACTTTTCCATGTAAAGTAGGGAAAGAATCTCTGGTACACTTCGAAGATCCAATGTCCTTAGAAGTCCTTATTGAGGTGACTAGGTCCATTAAAGGGTAGTGACTTCTATCTTTCGAGATAATATATTATTCTCTGATGACGTACTCGATCACCTGAATAAACACATCTATAGATCTGCGTAGCATCCTAAAAGATGGATTTCTATAGGCTTATCTTTCTCTTTCTATCGATAAATTTTGAAAGGCGACCCCTTCATTGAAAATTTTCACCATAGATGGATTTCATTGGTTTGCGATGGTCAAAATGAGAAGGAGCTTATATGATCCTAGACCTATCTCTGATTTACTAAACCAAAGGGAGTAGTTTCCTGGCTGATGGGAGAACTATCAGACCAAAGGAGTGCCTTTCGATTTGCAATGATCAATTTATGGGAAGAAAGCTCGGGGACTCACATCTTCTACAATAAAAGCCCACTAGGGTGATCGGTTGCTTTGGGCAATAAATCAAACCTGACTTAGGGTTGCCCGTCAATTTGCGATAGACATACTAGAAAGAATGCATCATAGTCTTATATCTTCTAAAGTGGAATGATAGTCGGGGTAACCTGTCTGTGGAAAAATAAACTGAACCCGGCATAAGGGCTTGTTATAAAAGAAATACTCATCTAGCTAAGGAGTTGTTAATTCTTTTATCTTGATTTTAACTTATGCTTTAAAGGAAGTTATGAGTTGTTTATTTTAATTTTGAGTTGATTAATTTGGTAGAAGATTTATTTTTTCCTAAGAGCCTAATCATCATCCAAGTCATACATCAAGCAAAGAAGAAACTAGGAAAAGGATGTCATCTTAATGCACAAGCTAAAAAAAATATTAAACATTATATAAAGCTAACACAAAAGAATAAAAGGTCATTTATGGTCAGGCTCCACCGCACAAACCTGAAAATAAATTGGGTAGCTGAGCTCTACCTTGATACAACACAGATTATAAATGAATTAATTTATAATCAAGTAAGGAAATTCATGTTATGGGGGTCTTCATTCTTCTTTACTTCTTTCTTCTTTCTTCTTTCTTCTTTTCTTCTTCCTTCTTTCTTCTTTCTTCTTTGGATCCTTCTTCTGGATGGTTGGAATGTGTATGCTCCAAAGGCTTCACATGGTGTATAAGATGAAGTCTTATGACCAATGCTCATCCTAATCTCCCATAATAATCATTCCAAAATCCTAATTATGAAAATTACATGAAAAGGAAAATTAAATCTGTCTAACACCTACAAAATAGAAATTAGCTAAACAAACTATACAAATCCCAAGCATGTATATTATACTTAGCACCCTATACATGGGTAACCAAGTTCACCTAGCCTATTGGATTATGCTTAGGGGTATAAGCACCTGCACAGTAAAACCAGTTATATTTTTATTTATTATAGCACCCCTTAAGCACAATCTCCTACAGAAAATAATGATTAGACTAAATCATCCTACCATTCATTCTACGCACATTCACCCTAACATCCAGACTAGAAATAATACATCACTAAATAAAAACAAACATCAATCCATGCACCATCCTAACCTAAAGCTATAAGTGGTGACTTAACTTAGTGTGTGTGCTTTAAAAGGTTTGTGTGGTATGCTTATATGGCTTTAAGATTTAGATTTTCTAAGTGTGAAGATGTTCAACTTATATGGGTGGTTTTGTTCAAGTTGTTTAGTTGATTTGGGTTGATTTTATTTTGTATTTTAGTTTGGTTTAAGTGAATCCTACCTAATTAGTAAAGGTTGTAAAGAGAGGGAAAAGAAAAGAGAGCTTCTCTTTCCTTCCCTACCCTAAGTAGTTTCTAAAATGGACTCATTTAGTTTTGTTTAGTTTATATTTTATTATGTGTTTTAATTAATCCTATGTTTAGATCAACTCTAAATAAACCTATTCAAAAAGAAAGGTATTTTAAGATTAAGTAAAGTGAATTGATATCACAAAACACACATCACTTCATTTCTTTCCTAACATGTATAACATGCATATGAATGAATTCTAAGTATATTTATATATACAAATAGAAATCTTTAGCATACTCTATGATGAATTCTAGGTGAGTTACTTAAGAAAATTTGAATGCTTTATGATGCATGATTTTCATTAAGTAGAAAAGAGGTTTTCTTATCCATTTTTCATATGTACACATGTATGTATGAAAGGCATAAGTGAGTGAGGCGCCATTATTAGCACTAGGGGTCTAAGGTACAAGACCTACTTAGGGCTACTTAAAGCCTCATAACCCCAGGGTTGTCCAGACTAATATATCACTTTTCTTAAATACAAGCACATGTACAAAAGAAATGAATGGGAAAAGAGAAGATGCAAAAAAGTTTGTATTTATTTGTTTATTTTGTTTATGCAATTTATATGTGCAAGTGTGGATGTCCTCTTTAGATAATAGCATAGTAATGAATAAGAATGAGATTAGGCAAGTGTTGTGTTCTTTTCAAATGAATTATACACTTTACCAAATCATATTCAAAAATATGCTAAACAGAAAGAGAAGGAAAGCTACACTATGCACATCTTCATATTTATATCCACATGCAAGCTTATAAATAATTATAAGTAGCACACTTTCAGTTTTAGGTGTTTGATTTATAGATTTTGAAAATAGTTTTGAATTTAATAGTGATAATAGTCATTCATATTTTTTTTACTTTAGTCAAAACATGCAATTTGACATAAAGAAAATATTTTATTTTTAATTTGATTTTTGAAAAGCATGAATGCATGAAATTTATATGTCATACATATTTAGCATGTTAGGAATGAACTAAAGTGATGAAAATATGTAAACACATTCACCCTAATTAATTCCTAAAGACAATCTTTATGAAATAAGAAAGCTTAAAGCAAATCAAATTATTTTTAAGAAAAGTTTGATTTTGTTTTGAGTTTGATTTAATTTGAGAAATGTGAGGTGAGTTTGATGCCCCTAATACATTCTCACATATGTTTGTTATTTTAGTTTAATTTTTAGGTGATTAGATAAATTTTATGCTTTGGTTAGGTTAATGTATGAATTAAGTGTGTTAATTACCCCTTACCTATACCACCTAAGCATACTTAATCGAATAATTATGAGCCAATAAGATGTCATAAAATCACACAAGGAATTTAAATCAGCAATGCACCTAAGAAGAAAAGGGCTTAATGTAGTTGGCTCATGATTAATGATTAAGTAAACTAAGGGGTTTAAGCCCCCCTCACACATGTGAGTTAAATTTTGACTTCCTTAATATACTTATGTTATTGAACACCTAAGAATCTACCCAAGATAGATTTATTGAGTTTAAAAAGTTTTAGAGTTTTATAAAATTAATTAATAGGGTAATTAGTGAATTAACCCTTAATTAAGGTTGGATTAAGAAAGAAAAGGGGGTTTAAGGAATATCATAAGAAAAGTTTCCCAAAATTATTCCCATAACCTCATATTCACTTAATCAAAACCTAATTGACTCAATCAGAGGGTTAGACCACTAATTATACCCTAAATTAAACTTAATTACATTAAAGGAGTGATTAAGGAATGAACTAGTAATTCTTCTAATTAAGCCACCAATAAATCCAAAGAAAATTAGGGGAGGCAAGGGTTATCCCACTAATTGAGCACAAGAAGTTTGAGATTAATCAGTGGAGTAATTAGAGGATAATTAGTAAAATAATATTCCCGATAAGACCTAAATTCAGGGAAAAGCACTATTCAAAATTCATTCAAATTATTTTTAGAATATTCTATATTCAATTATCTATCTAATGCAATTTATTTCATATTTTTCAATTTTTCTAGGCTTAGATATGAATTTAAGAAGTTTTCATGGTTAATTATTGATTTAATGGCCTAATTAAATATCTAATCTCATTGGCACCACATGGACTGCTGATGCGGCATGCACTTTCCATGTGCCATGTTGGAATTTGATATTAAAGTTGTCACATCGTAGTGTCGCATCAGCGGCGGTGCTACACGCTTTCTCTTCATTTATCTGATCAAGGATCGGGCGGCTGAGGTTAAAGCCATGGATCTAAGGGATTAAATATGTGATCCTATGTGTCTTAATCATGATCGTCCTTCTAAAATGCGTGGATGGATGGCCCATGATCCATCACTATATTCCACTATGAAGAATGGACATCGTCCATCTTCTAGGGGATGATCCGAGCTTGATTGAGCTTAGATTGATCCCAAAATTTACCCACACCATATAAACACAAAGGCAAACACATCTAATGGCTAAATTTGCATGGGATTAAAATTCACTTCACAAAGGACAAAACCATATTGAACTTAAGCTCAGTTTAATGGCTAACCTCATTGGAGGTGATCACCGGTGCTCGATTCACTTGGAAAGCTTTGTTTAGTGGAGACGAAGCTTTGCTGAGAGTTTGAGATCTTGAGATTGGTTGGATCCTCCTATGGGCCAACTCCTCCTTGACTTGAGCTCAATTTTGATCAAGGTAGCACCTCCCTTGCCCTTGGAGCTTGGGAAAAGGCTTAGGCAAGTTCGATTTAGCTGATGGAGCTTGCAAAGGGAATTGGGTTGATTTGAAGTATATAGTAAGTTCAATTTTCAGTGGAGGTCCCCTTTTTTAAGGTATGAAAATCGAGAAGATGGAGTTTGGGAAATGCTTGAGAGAGCTTAGGGAGGCTAGGAAATGACTCCTATGGCTTCCTATTACTCAATCGAATTGGGGACTGATGAGTTGAAATCAAATTAGGGGGAGTATATCTCCCCCTTAAGTAATTGGATGGCCGAGTAAGGATATGTCATTTTGATCAAAAGCTTATGCAATGGGTTTGTTAGGCTGTTAGAGGTGTCATTGAATTCATTTTTGGCCAGAGAAGGAGTGGGTGAGGTGGTCATGTGCTTTAATTGAGTGGAGGAGGGATTCAATGTGCTCAATTTCAAAGGATGTGGTTAGTTTTGGGTTTGGGCTGGGTTTGGCTGACCCAAACCAATTGGGCCATGTGCACTAGGTCCATTAGTGGCCATTTGGTCCACTAAAAGGATGCCAAGTGTCCATGAAAAGGAATTGACCAAATTCCAAGTGGTTTTGATTTTGGGTTACCCTATGGCCAAGGGGCAAAATGGTCATTTGACTTAGGTTTCAATTTAAATATGTTTATTATGTTTGAAAAATGGGTTAGGCCAAGTTTCATTGAATTTGGAGTTGGTTTGATATGATTTGGCTCATGTTGACCCATTTAGGTCAAAATAGGTCAACTTGGGTCAAGTTGACCAATTGGTCAAATTGGGTCAAACCAAGGGTTGAGTCAAGTTCATATGACCATTTGAAATATTTTGGTGGCTTTGGTTTGATTCAATTTGGTTTATATTTAGTTTTGGTTCAATTGAGTTCATTTAGGTCAAATGGATCAAGTTGACTAATTTGAACCATTTGACCTATTTGGGGGTCATGGTTTCATGTTTGGTTGGTCATATGAAATGGATTGGTATCTTTGTTTCCAATCAATTTGGTTTATGTTTGAGTTTGGCTCAATTTGACCTTTTAGGTCAAGTTTGGTTCATGGTCAATTGTGCTAGGTTAGGTCTAGTTGGTCAATTGAGACTTTGGTCAAGTTCAACAATCATTTTGGAATGAACTTGACCCATTAGCTTCAATCAATTTGGCTTAGATCAAGTTTTGACACATTTTGCCTTTTTAGTTCAAGTTGGGTCAACTTGGGTCAAGTGGTCAATTGGTCTAGGTTAGGCTCAAATGTTGACTTGGTCAAGTTCAAACATTGATCATGAATGAGTTTAGATCAATGGTTTCAATCAATTTGGCATATGATAGATTTTGGCTATGTTGGGTTTCATTTTGGCTTAGTGTTGACTTGGTCAACCCTTTGGTTTGACTTGGTTTGACCCAATTTGAGTGATTGATCATCTTGTGATGATTGTTGATCATGGTGAGAGGCTTAGATGAGCTTAGTTCAATCCAATTTGGTTAGGATTAAAATTTGGCTAATAAGAGTACTTTAGGTCACTTTGGGTCAAGTGAGCTTAAGTAGGTCAAATGGCTTGGTCAAAGCTTGATTTGAGTTTGATTGAACTCACATATGGACTTATGATTAAAATATCAATCCATTTGTAAGGGATTTGAAGTCAAATGGGTTTTGATTCATTTGACAATTTCAATTTCAAGGGGTGAACATGAGTTTTAGTTGGGTTTGATTTTTGAATTGAGTTTTCATTTGATGATTGAAGTTTATTTTTATATTTGGATTCATGATTGAAGAATTGATTGAATCATGAAGAAAAATCAAGAGTTTGGCTTGATTTAACTAAGTTCAAGATTTTAACTTGAAGGGCTTAGGTTGGATTTTGATTGAATTTGAGTTTGATTTTTAGAGCTAGTTTTAGTTGTTTGAATTTATATTTTATTTATATATGTGAATATAAATGAGAATATAAATGGATTATTAGAAAATTTTGAGGATTTGAAGTAGTTTGAACTTGATCTAGGCTAAGTCCTTAAGAGGGAATCAAAGTGACTTAGGAAAGATTTTTGATTTAGATTTAAATTTTGGATTTAGTTTGATTGATTTGAATGTATATTTTATTTATATATGTAAATATAAATGAGAATATAAATGGGTTGTGAGAAAATTTCATGAATTTGAGTTGATTCGAACTTGATTTAGATTTGATTTAGGCTAAGTCCTTAAGAGGGGATTAAAGGACTTAGGAAAGATTTTTGATATGGATTTTCAATCATGGCTTCAATCATAAGTTTCAATCATTTGACATTGATTTGAGTTTGGAGAAAATTAATTAAGCTGGAATTGATTTAAGTTTAATGTTGATTTGATTTGGATTTTGACTTGAAGGAAGGAAGTGAGGAATGTGGTTCACGTAATAGGGAAGGAAAATTCTCCTAACACTCTTAAGGCATGATCTATTCCTATGGATTCTACATTCAAAAATCCTCTTTCCAATCAATCTCAAAATCTCCTCTAAATCTATTTGAGCCACACTAAATACTTTCAAGATGTTGAGTGTGGGTTCAAATTCTAAAATTTAAATTCAAAAATCAACAAAAATAGAATTATGATTCAAGTTTATTTTCAATATTGTAGACTTTCAATCAGCGCCAGTTTTAGTTGATTATAATGGCAGCATAGAAGTATGTGTTCACATTTTCTCATGGGATGGATTTGTCCTTGGATCAGGCCAACCTTCCATGTTCTGACTATGCCCACCTCATCCACTTTGGTCGAGGCTTCGAGGGGTCCAGATTACATGTGAGGGAACCCCCCATCACGACAGTTAGCAGGAGCATGGTGACCCGGCAAAAGCCGGTCATCCAGGTCGACACACCATTTGATTCAGAGATTCCCTTATCAAGAGGAAAGGTTCTGGCGCCAGAGCAGATAAGCTGGGCGCCTGCTGTTGCCTAAGCTGGCCCAATTAGGGCTATCACCCACTCTTTGGCACCTTCCAAGGGGAAGGCTCTCCTGATTCTAGGGATTGTCTCCCCTACTTTTGAGGTTGGGTCTAGTTCCTACTCTGCTCGACCTACCCGAACCCAGTGAAGAAACAATAACTGCATGATAAAGCGGTATCACACTCACATTACTAGGGAGTTGGAGGTAGCTACTCAGTCTATTATAGAGGACTTTCCTAGGATGGTTTCCCCACTTGTTACAGAAAATCAGTTCCACCCTCTATCTGGATCTGATAGAGAAGATGCTAGGAGGATTTCTGCTTTGCCTCTGCCAGCAGTTCAGTTCCATGCAATTATTAGTGAGAGGAGGAAGCACGCTTTCGACGCTTAGATCAGTAGGTGAGCCTGTGACGATCAAAATCTAGGCTCTTTGATTTGAGATCTCACATTCCAGTGCGTTGCATGCTAGACAGGAGAGGGCTAGAGAAGCCCATACATTAGTTCAAGTTACTAGTCGGATAGTCCACCTCCTCGACTGGATTTCTGATCGGCACTTCTCGCCTACCATACTGACAGTATCTAACTCATGGGGACTGCACATCATAGGAGAGGAGCTCCTATCCTGAGAGATTTGGTGGTGCCTCCACCATACCGCTCTTCTCCCCGTCCGCCATCTCCCATACATGTTCCAGCATCTATTGTTCTAGTTAAGGCCATGAAAGCTGCATCGGGGGAGAAGAGAACCCCGTTGGTGATCTGGCTATGGCTGAGAGATCCTATCCTATCTACACCATAAACTGTGTCGAGGCCAAGCTCTCCTACTCGACTTTCTGTCCTAGTCATGGTGAAGAAAGAATGGCGACCTTGAAGTATCGTAGTCATCTCATCATCACCACCACAACAGCTATGGAGGTGGTAGCGGCAGTTGAGGGAGGAGGAGACAGTTCAGTCACCTCTATGGCCATAGATCCTCCAAGGAGTATCACTCCGCCTAGATCCAACAGCAGTCAGGAGTATCTTTCCTCTAGTGAACGTAGTCCTCACATGATTAGCTCGCCAACAGCTTCAGAGGTGCCTATCTGTTCATGATAGTGACCCTACTACCAATCAGACCCGATCTTTCATGCCTATTCAGTTGGACTGTTCCCTAGATGACATAGTAGCTCAATATCTAGTGGACAAGAAGGAAATATTAGAATATACCTGATCTAATTTAGAGGATGAAAAGGTCAGCTTTGATCCGAAGGAAGATGATCTGTTAGAGGATTCAATGGGGGTATACATGGTAGATACCGGTTCTCTCCTCCGTGAGCAGCAGACTATGGAAGGTACTGAGGCTGAGCAGGAAGACACATCCTACTAGACCCAACACCCCCTTTAGCAAATACAATAGAAAGATGAGCAAATAGATAGGATCAAGAAGCAGCTTGAGGACTTACTAGCAGTAGTTTTAGCACTTCAGAACCAAGCATGGAAAGTTCATCCTACTATACCGAGACTAGTCGTGAGTTGGTGTCTTGGATCCAGCCCAAGACTTTACCTCTAGTAGAGCAGGCACATGATATAGAAGGTAGTGGATAGTACCTACATACAGGAAAAAGATATCAAAACCATGGTTGAGTAGCAGATGAAAGAAACATTGTCTTAAGCTCGAGGAGGATCATTAGATCCAAAGGATAGACCTTACCCGGAGGAATTCAATGCCATCCAATATCCTAAGAGTTTTGTGCCACATTCTTTCAAGAGCTTCAATGGCAGTGGGAACCTGAGGTAGCATATTATGCACTTTAGAGCCAACTATTGCAACGCTAGTGACAATGATGCTTTACTTTTCTACCTCTTCATCAATAGCTTAGTAGGTATAGCCTTCGATTGGTACGCTGAACTTCCCAATAGTTCAATGAAGACTTTCGCTGAGTTAGAGCAACTCTTCATCAAGAGGTTGGTGGAGGTTAATAAAGGGTGATTGTAGGCGATCTCGTTGTGGCTCAATAAAATCTCGATAAGTCCCTCATTGATTACATACTCAGATGGTGTAATTTGAGTATGAAATGCAAACCACAGCTGTCTGAACAACATGCCATTGAGATTTTGCTTAAGAATATCCATGGCCTGGTCTCCTTCATGCTCAAAGGTTTCACCATCAAAACATTTGAGAAACTAATCAACAAGGAGCTAACATACAAGGAGAAGCCAAACAGTCATGTTTTCTGGACCAATCAATAAAGTAGATGCCACATAAAGCTTTTGGAAAGAAGCCCGGGGCAGTGATAGTAGTAGACAAGGGAAAATAGCCACGTAGAGAATAGTTTAAGAGACCTCGTGCTCCATAGCCATCACTTCCACCTTCTTTACCACCACCAAGATAGCCTTATCGGCCGCCACAGTAGCCTCCATGGCCTGCACCGCCTCCTCCTCAGCCATATCATCAGCAGCTGTGGTACACATACCCGTCAAGAGGTAGCTACGCTCCACCTACTCTTTTGGATAAACTTAACAAGCCTTATTCATTTAAGATGGAGGTAATCAGGAAGATCTTTAAGAATCTCTTAAAGAAGCCTAATTTTCAACTACCTGAACTTAGGAGACCGTAGGAAGTGGGCAAAAATAATGATCCTAACTTTTTCCCCTACCATCACATGCTTTATCATGTTTTGGAAGATTGCTTCACATTCAAGGACTGGCTTGAGCATAGCTTCAAGACCGATGCTATAGTTATCCCAAAAGAATACCTTGTGGAATAACCATCCAGTTTCATTAGGTACTCCGTGGGGATACTTGTGATCCTTCCAAAACCAAAGAAGGTTGGGATATCTACTTATCCTGTACCTTTAAGAAAATTATCTCCAAAATCAAGAAACTTTCCTTGCAAGTGCTTGAGCCAGCTAAAACCTCCAACATCAAGGAAGGTTTGTAAGTTGCCAGAGCTAACTCAAGGAAAGGGGGAGTTCAATAGCAATAACAGATTGTGCCAGCCCAGGATAGCCAAGTAGTGCAACCACCGATCGAGTCAAGCCTCCAGTCCACCATTGCAACTACTACATCAACGGCCACCTCTACTTCAGCTAGCTCTTCTTCTAGTAGACATCTTGTATCGACGGATGAGGGCATCAAATCGCTCACCCCACTTACTTTATTTAATTTCTTCTATGTAACTCCTTCAAAATCAAAGAAATTAAAGAATAAAGTTAGCTTCAATTATATATGTGTCACTTCTGATGGGTTGTCTAAATTTATTCCTAATGATAACTCTTCAAGTCTAAACAACAATTATAATAACTCTGATCTTCCTCTTTCTGATTCAGAGTTAGACTTTCCTTCTTTGAATACTATGGGTTTGCCTCTTGAGATAGACTTGAATCATCATTAAGAGTCCCATAGGAGAAGCTAAGGTGAGCATGTGCGTGTAGAATCTTCCATTACCCTACCACAAGAGATCACAGAAGTCAACCTCCATAGTGGCAAGGTTCTACCACCTAGGGTAGCACCTCAATATAGAGGAAAACAAGTCATTGGTTTAGAGGATCAAGAATCCGCTCCACAGGATGCTGCACCCTTAGATATACTTATGGAGGATTAGCCCAAGCTAGACTACAATGTCCTCTCTCACCTAAAAAAATTGTCATCTAAGCTAAGCATATATGATGCCCTTATCTTATCCAAAGAGATGAGGGAATCATTAATCAAGGCTCTCCTTGATCTAAAGATATGTTTAGCTTAGCTGACCACTATTGGAGAGGAGGCACATTATTCCAGAGAAGCTCAAGGAATCACTTTCACAGATGAAGACCTTCTTCTGGGGGACATGGAGCACAACCGTCCCCTTTACATTACAGTGGACATGGGCGATCTGACTGCCGAGTTCTCTAATCCGTGTGCATCGTGAACATTATGAGTTTAAAGACCCTTGCCTATTTGAGGATCGAAATCTCTACACTTTGAGGAGATTGGATGATGTTGAGAGGATTCAGTGAACAAGGCGAGAGGGCTTTAAGTTCCATAGTGTTACCTTTGGATATATGTGACTAGAAGATTGAAGCCAAGTTTTATATCATTGATTCAAATACTTTGTTCATCACTTTGATCGGTAGGCCTTGGATATATTAGAATAAGATGATTCCATACTCCCTCCATCAGTGCATCAAGTTTAGGAAGGATGGGATTGAGTATTGTGTCAAAGGTGATGAAAAGTCATTTTCAGTCAGAGAGGTTGAGATATATGAGGATGCGGCCTACTATCTATCTCAAAACATATTTTCTCATGAACTTGGTCAAAATTTAAATGCAAATGCAAAAGAAAAACAAAGAAAAAGAAAAAGCAAAAGAAAAAGAAAAGAAAAATGAAAGTCCAAGTGAACAAGAAGATGAAATTGAGGAAGAAGTGGAGTTGCATATCACATTCCACCCATAGTTCATTCCATCATATGGATATGTGGGTAGGATGACTCGACCTCCACCAGGCAGAGATAGAGGTAAAAATAAAGATAGTTCTAGAGGGGGAAGACCCCCTGGTTGGCCATTAGCCAACAGGAGTTATGTTCTAGGTCACAAGAGTTCCCCTACTATTCACATACACTTTGAATCCAACTCAGAGGATGAGTCCAATGAGATTAGTATATCAGTCAACCCCTCTCAACAGGTTTCATTAGAGGTGACACTGAGCCGATAGAACCGACTGCCTAGATAAAGCATGAAAGTATTCAATCAAATGTATGTGAAACTATCGCAACAAGTGAACCTTAGCTCTAACCACTTTCATCTCAAAAGTTGAAGGTTTAGTAGTTAAGGAAGCCCCTTAGTCTTCCAGGGATGTCAAACCAAAGAGATTCTTTTTGGGATCATCATCCTCAAGTCCTGAAGTTGATGTAGAACTTAAAGATGATTCATATAAAGAATTAATAGAAATTGCCTTTGATTGGTACTCACCTTGTGTTCTTAATCTTGCAAAGGAGGCTTTGATTCTTTATTCATGGTCTAAGCACATGTCAGAGTACTTCAAAAAGCTGTGGAACAACAGAGGTAGGGATGCACATTCAATCAAGATTAGACTATAAAGTGGTTCCAAATGATAATGATTACTACTTAGTTGTCACCAACCATTTGAGTCGATAGGTTCTTTTCACACCAAACCAACTCTATGAGGATGTGTGTTTAGAAACTTTAGATGATCCAAATGATCTCAAATCAAAGATGCATACGAATTTGAAGAGGAGATCCATTCAACAATTGACAAGCTTAAAGAAATCAACCTAGATGGAAGAAAATCCACCCGACATACATTAGTTCATTGTTGAATGAAGAAGAAACCAATGACTTAGTTAGGCTAATGACTGAGTTTAAAGACTGCTTCACATAGAGTTATGAAGAAATGCCTGGATTATCTCCTGATGTAGTAGTCCACAAACTAGCAATTGATCATAGTGCTAACCCTATCAAACAAGCTCCTAGATGCATATGATTAGAAATCGAACAATAGGTCATTTCAAGTCAAGAAAATCGATGCCATCGTGGAAGAAAAATACCCTACCGGTTAGTTGTCGCCCCAATTAAGAAGAAGAATGGCCAAATTTATGCTCAATTTTAGGGGACTTAAAGAAGGCATGTCCTAAGGATGAGTTTCCTCTTCCTATACAATTAATGGTGGATATCATCTCATCTCATGCAATTTTTCTCTTCATGGATGCTACAACCAAATCAAGATGGCTCCCAAGGATGAAAGAAACACTACTTTTTGAACCCTGATCAGAATTTATTATTATAGGATCATGCCTTTTGGCCTTAAAAATAATGGTGCTACATACCAACGGGTCATGACTCAGATCTTCAATGAACTCATCCATCATCAGGTTGAGTTCTATGTTGATGATCTAGTAGTCAAGAGCAAAGAAAAGAATGACATCTATTTGACTTGAGAGTAGTTTTGAATGGTTAAGATAATATAACCTCAAAATGAATCCTCAAGTGTGCATTCAGAGTAGCTTCAGAGAAATTCTTGGGTTTGTTGTTCATTGGGGAATAGAAATAGATCCAAAAAAGATCAAAGCTATCTTAGAAATGCCACCTCCTAAAAGTTTAACTCAACTCGATCTTTCCAAGGATTTATATCTAGATGCTTTATCTCCAACCTATCGGGGAGATGCAAGCTATTTTAGCACTTGTCAAAAGGATGCCAAGTTCAAGTGGGATGCAAAGTGCATGTGCCTTTGAAGATATCAAAATATTTGGTGAAGTCGCCTAACGAATCTATCCTGCATGCCACTCATCCTCTACATTACTACATTAGATGACTCTCTCGATGCTCTGTTGGCCCAAGCCAATGACGAAGGGAAGGAGAGTGCTCTCTGCTACCTCAATCATCATCTGATTCCCACTAAAGTGAACTATCCACCTATTGAGAAACATTTCCTAGCTTTGATCTTTGCATCTCAGAAGCTACAACACTATATACTTTCTCATAAGGTGACCTTGATTTCCAAAACCAATCCACTACAGTATCTCATGACACGACCAACACTATTTGGATTTTTGTCACATTGGTCCATGATTCTCTCATTGTTTGATATCATTGTATCCTCTGCGTGTAAAAGAATAAGCGCGATTTCTTAGCATACCCACTTCCTCGATTCTCTTGCTAGTGATGATCTCCCTGATGGACAAATCATGAACTTAGGGAAGATTGATAACCGCCATTGGGAGATGTATTTTGATGGTGCAACTTTCTTTCATAAATGAGAAGCACCATGATCTATTCTTCCAGGAAAGGCAGGGGTAGGAATAGTTCTCTTAACTCCACTGCGATGTGATGAGATTCTCATATTATCTTTCCAATCCCTGCACCAACAATGAAGTCGAGTATGAGGCTTTGATTGTTGGTCTAGAGTTAGCCATTATAGTGTGTGTCAAGAGCATCAACATTTTGGGATTCTAGTTGGTCATCAACTGATTCTCGTCCAAGGTTCTCAAACCCAAGCTTCACTACCATGAGTATGCCATGAAGTTGGCCCAAATCTCAAGTCACCATCTACAAGGTTCCCGAAAGAGAGCAGTAGATGCTTTGGCCAAACTTGCAAAGAATTGGCATGTCCGAAAGATGAGTCCATTCCAAGTGGGTCCAAAATAGACAAGTCCCTTATTGATGCTGAACTCATCGAGAGACTCTCTTGAAGGGGAGGTTATCGTTGCCTATAAGGACAAGGAGCTAGATTGGAGGCAACCATTCATAAACTATTTGAACACTGGCAAACTACCTCAAAAAAAGTCACAAATCCATTAGGTGAAACAAAGAGCTCTCTCTATCCTCATTGATGGCACACAAAGTTTTTTGATAAAATGTGGTTACTTTAGACAAACATGAACTATAGGATTGTGACCGGTGGTACATTCGTGTCTATGGAGCATCATTCCAAGATGAAATCAAAGATCAAGGGACTAGATACTACCGCCTTGATGATTACAAATTGCATGGATGTCTAGGAGATGCCATCAGTGTCAGGTACACGGTGTGGTCTTACATCAACCACCCAACATTCTACACCCTACATTGGCTTCATGGCCATTTGAGTGTTGGGGTACCGACATTGTAGGTCTGATCAATCCTCCTTCTTCAAAGAGTCATTGGTTCATTCTAGCTGTCATCGACTACTTTTCTAATTGGGCCAAGGCAATCCCACTTAGAGAGGTCACATCTCATCATGTGCTTCAACTTTCAGGATCCATATTGTATATAGGTTTGGGGTGTCTCGATGAATTATATCTTATAATTGTATTACAATCAAAAGCACCAAGATCAATAGCTTTGCTTGAAGACATGGTATAGATTGGAGATACTCCACCACCCAGAGCAAATGGCTTAGCTGAAGCATTCAATAAAACTCTCATCCAAATACTAAAGAAGACATTCAACGATAACAAGCGATAGTGAAATGAGCAATTGGTTGAAGCCTTATGGGCATACCGCACCACATACCAAACTCCAACTCAATCTACCCCATTTTTTTAGTGTATGGGTCCGAAGCCATTTTACCTTCAGAAGTTCAACTCCCGTCACTAAGGAGAGCATTGGGTAGCAAAATCACTATAGAATAGCATGCAAAGTTGTAGATAGAAGAGCTCAAGGTTTGAATGAGAGACACCCATGAAAAAAAAGGAATCAAGTTAGAAAAGTCAAGGTTGAACCCACTTGGGAAGGCCTTGGTCATAGAGAAGGCCTACCAAGGAGGATCTTATTTGATTATAAAGGGAACACCCGATGCTTCCAATTAATGGGCTCTATTTGAAGAAATATTAGCCATAAAAATATGTTCGAAAATAATTACAACAAAATAACAAAAATCTAATTCCATTTCATCAAAATCTCCTCTTCTTTCAAATCATTACTTGCTTGTCTTATGAATCTACCATGACATGTCTGGGATAGGTGTAAGAGAACCCAAGAGGCATCCCATCCCTCTTTCACAACACAAACACAATCTCTCAGCATTATTAGAATAGGTGTGAGAGAACCTAAGAGGCATCCTATTTTGATTAGCATAATTGAGTTAGGTGTAAGAGAACCAAAGTAATCCTTTCTTAGTGGGAATTTTGGTTGCCATCCATGGCACCATTTCACCCAAATCCCTAAGTGTGTTTAATGTAAGTGTGATATAACTCAAGCGGTGTCCCATTCCCTTTAACACAAGCACAAAAATAAACACAAATCTTTTATCTCAAGCTATTTTGATTTGGGAGCAAACCCCCTGTGGCACTCATTAATTAGATGCTCTAGGTCGTGTTTACATGCTACCTCGCTAGTATGTCACCCCAGTGATTCTTTATTTTGGAAGATGTGAGTCCCCACACTTTCTTCTAACTTGACCATTACAAACCAATGAGTGCCTTGTTAGTTTGGTAGGCTTCACTGCCCAGCTAGTAAGCTACCTCATATTAATTTATTTAAGAAGATGTGAGTCCCCGTGCTTTCTTCTTGAACTAATCATCAGTACTACTAGGAGTATATTTGATTTTAGATAAGTCCCCTGAGGCTCCTTTCTTCTTGACTACATTTGAGTTGATATAAGTCCTCAGTGGCATTCACCGAGTCGCCTAGGTTGATAACACAGCAAAGATGACTATCCCAGCAATCACTTACATAGGAGGATGTGAGTCCCCAGCTTTCCTCTATGATTGCAAACCCATGACACCTTAGGTTGGTTGATGTTTGCTATGCCGACAGTGACTCACCTGGTGGATACACCACTCTTGGTAGATGTAAGTCCTCGAGCTTTCTCCTTGAGTTGGCCACCAAATACATATTTGATATATGACTAGCCATGTCATCTTCTCCATGGTTTTGGATAAAGTCTTAACCCTCTCTCGGGCACTTTATTTGGATCACGCCCTTGCACCCCATTTAGAAACTATCCGGGTTACTTTGGATTGGATCCCCTTTCCTCATAGCTACTCTGGTTGGAGAATTTGTCTGGATGAGATTCTCCCTTGTTCAATAAATCAGAGGTCTAGTCGATGCTTCTTCCTTGATCCCTCACAAATCAACAGGGTCCACAATAAAATAAACTAAACAAACAAACAAAATATTTACATGTGGATTAGAATTCAAGCCCCAAATGGTTCCCATCCCATCTTAGTCAACTCTATAGAATTACGACTACTGAGAGATAAGTCCCCGTCAACACTCTCTGCTTAGGTCGAGTTCAATCTATTTTACCACAAGCAGGTTACCCCGACGGTCATTCTGCTTTGGAATATGTAAGACTATGACGTATTCTTTCTAGCATTATCATAAACCACGGCTTTAAGTCGGGTTGATTTGCGCCAAAGCAACAATCACCCATCTTTTGTAGTGGAAAATGTGAGTCCTACTTTCTTCCCTAATTGACCATTGCAAACCGAAAGGCACTCCTTTGGTTGGATAGTTCTCTAAGTTACTCCCTTTGGTTCAAGAACTGAGATAGTCTTAGATGATAAGCTCCTTCTCGCAGTGATCCATCAAAACCAACTAATCCATCAAAATAAATAAATTAAAAAATGAAACTAATCTTGATTATTTTGAGTGATTTAAGTCGGCATTCACTAATCTAGGTCGTTTGATTTATTGCCTTGCCAACCGATCACCCCAATGGTTCCTTATTTTTGGAGATGTGAGTCCCTGTGTTTTCTTCCTAACTTGACCATTGCAAACCAAAAGACATCCCTTTGGTCGGATAGTCCTACCTTGTGATTGGTAGATTACCCCTTTGGATTAGTAAATCTAAGCTATCCCAAAGCCACCATGGCTCCTACTCAATGCACTCCATTGCAAACCAATGGGATTCATCAAAAATAAACTAAAAAATGAAATTAATCTTGACTATTTGATCTAAGTCCCCAACATTCACTCAATACCAGTCGTTCATTCATTGCCTTGTCAACTAATCACCCTAATGGTTCCTTATTTTCAAAGATGTGAGTCCCTGTGCTTTCTTCTTAAACTTGACCATTGAAAATTGAAAGACACCCCTTTGGTTGGATAGTCCTACTATGTGGTTTGTAGACTTTTTCCTTTGGATTGGTAAATCTAAGCTAGCTCAAGGCCCATGGCCCCTACTCAGAGCAGTCCATCGCAAATCAATGGGATCCATCAAAACAACTAAAAAATGATATCAATCTTTTTGACTATATTTGAGCTGATCTAAGTCCCCCAGCGGCATTCACTCAATAGTCAGCCCTAGGTTGGGTTCAATCCATTGCCTTGCCAATGGATCACCTCATCAATTGGTCCCTACTTTGGAGGATGTAAGTCTATTACGCTTTCTTCCTAGTATAGCTGCTGCACACTAAAAGGCATTTCCTTTGGTTGGCTAGTCCTACTATATACTTGGTATACTACCCCTTTGAATTGGTAAATCTGAGTTAGGTTTAAGCCTCCATGGCTCCTACTCAAGGATCCATCAAAACCAACAGATTCATCTCATAGTCCAAAAATTTAAAATCTAAAACAAATCCAATCAATCTCCCCTAGTGGAGTCAAAACAAAAGCAACAAACTATACAATCAAAACTAAACAAATAAATAAATCAAATCATCTCCCTGAGACAAATCAAATAAAACCTCTCATCCCTTGTGGATGACTTGAACTTTTCTGGAAGGTTCATATATACTCTATCCCTAATGGATTCCTCTTTCCCTCTCTTAAGTGACATGAGTAGAGTCACATTGCACTAAGCTCTAGATTCCTTCTACACCTTAGAGTAGATCATTTTGTAGTGCTTGTGATTATTGTGTTGTTGAGGTCAACACCAATATGTGCGATCTTGTGGGTCACACCACACCTGTTAGGCACCCTGGTGACCTCATTTTAGGATGAGCTCTCAACCTCCATCTTAGACATAGGACTTCTCTTAGACACTAAGAGTCTCCTTAGTCTTAAGACACTTCTAGTGATTAGGTGAACACTTAACCTAACCTTAGAGACTTAGAAGAGTTAGCCATAGGAATAAGTCATGCCTTAGGGGTGTTAGGAAAATTTTACCACATAGCTTGCCCCTCACTTCCTTCCTTCAAGTCAAATTCCAAATCAAGTCTAAACAAACTCCAAACTCCAAATCAAATCAACATCAAAACTTAAATCAATTTCAACTTAATTAATTTTCTCAAACTCAAATCAATTCCAACTGATTGAAGCCCACGATTAAATTCCAAATTCCCAAAAATCTTTCCTAAGTCACTTTGATTCTATCATATGGACTTAGCCTAAATCAAATTCAAGAAGTTTTCTCATAACCAATTTATATTCTCATTTATATTCCCAAATATAAATGAAATATAAATTCAAATATCCAAAATCAATTCGAAAATCAAATCCAAATTCAACCAAAAATTCAATCTAAGCCTTTCAAGTCAAATTCTTGAACTTAGCCAAATCAAATTCAAATCAAGCCAAACTCTTGATTTTTATTCATGATTAAATCAATCCTTCAATCATGAATCCAAATATAAACATAAACTTCAATCATTAAACCAAAACTAAATTCAAAATCAAATAAATTCAAAAATCCATCCTAAGCCTTTCAAGTCAAATTCTTGAACTTAGCTAAATCAAATTCAAATCAAGCCAAACCCTTGATTTTTCTTCATGATTCAATCAATCCTTCAATAATGAATCCAAATATAAACACAAACTTCAATCATCAAACTAGAACTAAATTCAAAAATCAAACCCAAGTTAAACTAATGTTCACCCTTTGAACTTGAAATTGTCAAATGAATCAAAACTCGTTTGACTCCAAATAACTTGCAAATGGATTTATATCATAAGTTCATATGTGAGTTCAATCAAACTTGATTCAAGTCTTGATCAAGTCAATTGACTCACTTAAGCTCACTTGACCCAAAGTGACCTAAAGTATCCCTTTTGAGCTAAATTTTAATCCTACCCAAATCAGATTGAACTAAGCCCAACTAAGCCTCACATTGTGAGCAACAATCATCATGAGATGATCAATCACTCAAATTGGGTCAAACTAAGTCAAACTTAAGGGTTGACCAAGTCAACACTTAGCTAAAAAAAAACTACGCCAAAATCCACCACGGCCAAATTGATTGAAACCATTGATCAAAATTCATTCATGACCAATGTTTGAACTTGACCAAGTCATCATTTGAGCCTAACCTAGCCCAATTGGCCACTTGACCCAAGTTGACCCAACTTGACCTAAAAAAGTCAAAATGTGTCAAAACTTGATCTAAGCCAAATTGATTGAAACCAATGGGTCAAGTTCATTCCAAATCACTTATTGAACTTGACCAAAGCCTCAATTGGTCAACTAGACCCAACCTAGCCCAATTGACCATGAACCCAACTTGACTTAAAAGGTCATATTGAGCCAAAATCAAATCAAACCAAAATTGATTAAAAATAAAGATACCAATACATTTCAAATAACTAATGAAACCTAAACCAACCCATGACCTAACCCAAATAAGTCAAATGGGTCAAATTGGTCAACTTGACCCATTTGACCTAAATGAAATCAAATGAACCAAATCCAAATATAAATCAAATTGAACCAAACCAATGATGCAAAAATATTTCAAATGGTCATATGAACTTGACTTAACCCTTGGTTTGACCCAATTTGACCAATTGGTCAACTTGACCCATTTTGACCTAAATGGGTCAACATAAAAAATCATATCAAATCAATTCCAAATTCATTGAAACTTGGCCCAACCCATTTTTCAATCATACCATACTCAAACTAAAATCCAAGCCAAATGATCATTTTACCCTAGGTCAAAGGGTAATTCTCTTAGTAGAATTTGGTCAAATCCTCTTCATAGCCACTTAGCACTCTCTTAGTGGACCCAGTGGACACTAGTGAGCATGGTGCACATGACCCAATGGGTTTGGGTTAGCCAAACCCAACCCAATGGCCAAACTGATCACTCACTTGAAAATAAGCACAATGGAATCCCTCCACTCAATTAAGCACATGGAAACTTCTCCACTACCTCCTATGGCCAAAACTGAATCACATGCCACCCTAAATGACCTAACAAACCCATTGCATAAGATGAATTTGATCAAAATGTCAAATGGAAGCTCGGTCATCCGATCCACCTAGGGGGAGATATACTCCTAATTTCATTTGATTCACAGAGACTCACACTCGATTGAAGCTAAGGAAGCGAGAGAAAGCAATTGCAAGCTCCTCCAATCCTCTTAGAGCTACTTCCATTTCTCCATTTTTGGTTTCCCTTAAACCAAAATAGGTGCTCCCAATTTCCATCTCATCCAATACTCCATTAGAGCTCAATTCATCCTTCAAGCACCCTCAGGGGACTCAATCGAGTTGATCCAAAGCTTCATCCAAGTTCTCAAGGCACGGGAGAGGGGAGCTAGACCAAGGCCAAACCCAATTGAAGCCCACCTTGGTCAATAGAAGGATCTACTCAACCTCAACCCCTCAAACCTTCAACAAGCCTTCGTCTCCACTAGACGAAGTTACCTCGATGGTTGGGAGCATTGGTGATAGCCTCCGGAGAGGTATGCTTTCAAACCAAGCCTAGAATAGAAAAATGGTTGGTCCTTTGTGAAAGAAAGTTTCACCTCATGAGAATGTGACTGTTAGATCTTTATCCCCTTACTTTTTGATGGTGTGGGTTGAGTTTGAGCTCAATCCAAGCTCAATAGAGCTCGAATCTTTCACAAAAGAGTGGACAGATGCCCTCTCCCATAGGCAAGCTCAGTGATGAATCATGGACCGTCCATCCACGCATTTTGGATGGACGGTATTGATCAAGCTATGTAGGATCCTCTGATTTATCCCTTAAGAACCGCGAGCTTAATCCTGACCATCCGAGGAGAAAGTGTAGCGTCGCCGCTGACATGGCATTGGGATGAGATAACTTAAGTCACGAATCCCATCACGCCATGTGAAAAGCGAGCGTCGCGTCAGCAGTCCATGTGGCGCTGATGAGATTAGTCATATAATTAGCGATTTAATTACCTAATAAACATAGAAACTTAAAAATAGCATAAATAAATGTAGAAAAATTAGAAAAATATAAATTAAAATGCATTGTGAAGATAATTCAGTAAGAAATAATTTAAAATTATTTTCAATTGATTTTGAGCAATGATTTTTCTTAATTAGGGTTTTTTAGTAAAACTTAATAACCTAATTACTCCCAAATTACTTCATTAATTCATTTTAAATTTCCCAAATATATTTAGTTGGATGACCTCCCCTTAATTTTCTTGGGATTTATTGATAAGTTAATTAGGAAATAAATTAATGAATCCTTAATCACTCTCTTAATGTAATTAAGTTTAATTAAATATATGAATAGTGGTTTAGCCCTTTATTAAGTTAATTAAGCATTGCTTAAGTGAAGAAGAGATTTATGGAATGGGTTTGGGGAATTTTCCATAAGTCATTCCCTAAACCCTTTTCCTTCCTTAATCTAAACTTAATTAAGGGCTAATCCACTAATCATCTACTTAATTAACTTGATAAAAATTTCAAAACATTCCAGAACTTAACCAATTCATCTTGGGTAGGTGCTTAAGTGTTCAATAACCTAAGTAGCTCATGAAAATCAAAATCCAACCCACATGTGTGGGAAGGGTTATGAAAGTACTTAAATTAAAATATTTAACTTAATTAATCACTAATTGTGAGATAATTGCATTATGCCTTTTCTTTCTTAGGTGCATTACTGATTTAAATTTTATGTAGTTTTATGTCATACTTTGGCTCATAATTATTTGATTAAATATATTAAAGTGGTGTAAGTAAGGGGTAATTAATGAACTTAATGAACACCTTAACCTAAGCAAAATATAAAATCCACTTAATGGTTCTAAAAATAAATAAAAATATCATACACATGTTAGAAATGAGTTAGGACCAGCAAACCTCTTCACATTTCTTAAATTCAAATCAAACTCAAACAAAACTAAAAATCTTTCTAAAATAAATTCGATTTGCTTTAAATAATCTTATTTCATAGGATTGTCTTTAGGAATTAATTAGGGTGAATAAATTTATATGCTTTCATCATTTTATTTCTTTCCTAATATGATAAATGTGTTTGTCATACGAAAATCATGCATTCATACCTTTAAAAAATCAAATTAAAAATGAAATGTTTCCTTTATGTCAAATTGCATGTTTTGTCTAAAATAAAAATATGAATGGTTATTATCACTATTAAATCCAAAATTACTTTCAAAACTTATAAATCAAATATCATAACTGAAAGGTATGCTACTTATAATTATTTATAAGCTTGCATGTGATTATAAATATAAAGATGTGCATTGTCTCACTTTCCTTCTCTTCTCTTTTAGCATAGTTTTGAATAGGATTTTGCAAAGTGTATAGTTCATTTGAAAAGAACACGACACTTGCTTAAATCCATCCATATTCATTCCAATGTTATCACTTAAGAAGGATGTTCACACTTGCACATGTAAATTTCATAAATAATCAAACCAAAATCAAACAAACATAAATTTTTTTGCATGATTCTCTTTACATGCATTTCTTTTGTACATGCACATGTATTTAATAAAAGTGGTATATTATTCTAGACAACCCCAGGGTTGCGAGGCTTTAAGTATCCCTAAGTAGGTCTTATACCATACACCCCTGGTGTTAACAATGGTACGGTACTCACTTATGTCTTTTATACTTGTAAATTTGCATATGAAAAATGGATCAAAGAATCACTCTTTTTCTACTTGACCAAATCATGCATCATGAAGCATCTAAATTTTCTTAAGTAACATCTCTTAGCATTCATCATTAAAGTATGCTAAACATTTTCATTTGCATGTATAGATATGCTTAGGATTCATTCATATGCATGTTACACATGTTGGGAAAGAAATGAAGTGTTGTGTTTTTTTATGATAGTATTTCACTTTACTTAATCTTAAAATGCATTTTTTTTTGAATAGGTTTGTTTATGAAAAATCTAAACTTAGGATTAATTAAAACACATAATAAAACATTCATTAAATAATAATTAAATATGAATCTACTTTAGAAATTACTTAAGGTAGGGAGGAAAGAGAAGTTCTCTTCTCTTTTCCTCTCTTTACAACACTTAGTAATTAATTATAGGTTCATTCAAACCAAATCAAATCACCAAATAAAAATCAACCAAATCAACTAAATCACTTAAATGAAACCACTCTAAGTTGAACATTTCCATACTTAAAAAATTTCAACCTTAAAAGCTATAAACATACCACACCTTAAATGGCACACATTAGGCTAAGTCACCATTTCTAGCTTTAATTAGAGCGTTATGGTTTGATGTTTTTTTTTTTATGATATATTATTTTAGATGTTTGGGTGTATGTGTGAATGGTAGAGGCGATCTTAGTCTAATCATTGTCTTAGGGGATTGTGCTTAAGAGTTGTAATAAAAATATAACTATTTTTTTGTTATGCTTATACCTCTAAGCATAATCTAAAATAGGCGTGGACTTGGTTACCCATGTGTGTGCTAAGTCTAATTTATGTATATACATGCTTGGGATTGTAAGGTTTGTTTGGCTAATCTCTATCTTCCAGGTTTTAGTTAGATTTCCTTTTTCCCATTTTCAGGTAATTTTGCAATTTCGATTTTGGAATAATTTTTATGGGGTATTAGGATGAATATTGGTTATAAGACTATGTCTTATGTTCCATGTGAAGCCTTTGGAACAACCACATTCCAACCAACCAAAAGAAGAAAGAAGAAAAAAAAGAAAGAAGAAAGAAGAAAGAAGAAAGAAGAAAGAAGAAAGAAGAAAGAAGAAGGAAGAAATAAAGAATAAAGATCCCCATAACAATGAATTCCTTCTTGATTGTAATTTATTCATTTGTAATCCGGGTGGTATAAGGGTAGAGCTCGGCTACTCAATTTATTTTTTGTTTGTGGGTGGAGCCGACCACAAATGGCTATTTTTTCTTTTTGCATTAGTTTTATAAATTGATTGATGTTTATTGAACTTGAGCATTAAGATGACATCTTTTTTCTAGTTTCTTCTTTGATGTATGGCTGGATGACAATTAGGCTCTTAGAAAAATAAATCTTACTAAATTAATCAACTCAAAACTAAAAATAAATAACTCATAACCTCACCTAAAGCTTAGGTTATAAAAAAAGATAAAAGAATTAGCAATCCCGTAGCTATATGTTATCTTACTTTTATAACATCATGCATAAAAATCATATTATTTCACTCTTGATTGGAGAGCTTTCACCTTTGCCAAAGAACTGGCTTGACCTATGAGAGCCATGGTGGAAACACACCTCCTTATCTTCAGGATTTTGGCCCATAATCTAATTTCTCATGCATTATACATATGAATCCTAAAGCCTATGTCAAATTGATTGTCCAAAATGATAATAAAATATAATAAAATTTGCATTAGATTTAAGACATTAAATCATGTCCTACATGATCTAGACTTTTAGGGAGCATGTTTAAGAACTTAGTCTCTTTCTAAATAAACAACATCTTAGCTATCTTGCAAAAGCATATGACTTTCCTACATGTATTTAAAATCGTAGGAGGAGTTAGTTGGCGGCCACCCCCAGGCGGTTGTAAGTTCAACAGTCAGGTGGTTTATCCACTCTTATGGAGGTAAACCAAATACCCATTTTCACCTTAGATTTAGGTCATGCTTTTGGCCCTCACCAAAGCTCCCTAGATTTAGGTCTTGAGGTTGCTTCTCCCCTTTGCGGGCTACAAGTATAAATCCTCACCTCTTAGGCATTTCTATGATCTTGTATCATGGAATTGTAAGCCCTAACTTTCTAATAAAAATTCAACTCAAATAAATCAATTCAATTTAAAAAAAAAGCCCAACCATAAGATTGTTTAGGATGCTTACTAGGCTTCCTAGTATCATAAGCATCTCCTACTTGTCTTCATTTTGCTTCGATAAGAACTCCCTCCTCATAATCGATCTCACTTGACTTTTTTAAAAATAAACCAATCGATATCTCCTACCTTTTGAAATCTTTGAAGACAACGATCATTTACCTTAATCAAGAGTATTCTTAAGGAATCTTGTTCCTTAGGATGTAACTATGGGGCTTGCCTTAGAACTTCGATTTAAAATAAACCTTACTTTACTTTTTCATGTAAAGTAGGGGAAGAATCTCTGGTACATTTCGAAGATGCATAGTCTTTAGGAGTCCTTATAAGGGTGATTAGGTCCATTGTAGGGTGATGACTTCTATCTTTAGAGATAGTACACCTCTCCTCAATGTCGTACCCGATCACCCTAATAAGAACATCTGCGGATCTACATTGTGTCTTGACAAGGTGTTATATATTTATGTTTTCATTTATCCACTTTTCCAAAAGGGGATAGATGAAGGAAAGAATATATATATATATATATATATATATATATATATATATATATATATATATATATATATATATATATATATATATATATATATATATATATATATATATATATATATATATATATATATATATATATATATAAAGATCATTACAAGATAATTTTATTTCAATTAGATTACATCAAGTCATTAAGCATATTCAAGTCATTAAGAAGAATTAATATTAAGCTCATTCAAGTCATTAAGGATATGTACACTAGAGTTATTACCTGTGTTCAAAGAGAATTGATGGAATTTTTTTTTTTTATATTTTAGTTGGATTACATCGAGGATAGGCTTTAAGCCCTTATCTTTTTGCATTAATTATGGATGTTCTTACTAGGCATTTATAGGAAGATGTACCTTGGTGTATGCTTTTTGCTAATGAAATTCTTCTTATTGATAAGACTATTGAGGGAGTCCAAGAGAAGCTTGAATTATGGAGGTCAACCTTAGAGTCTAAATGTTTTCATTTGATCAAGTCATTAGAAAGAGTGAGTGATTCAGATATCTAGGCTCTATTGTTCAAAATAATATTCAAATAGAAGGAGATGATGATGTAATAGTAGTAAAAGAGAAAAGAGATGATGACTTTAAGAAAATTACTTGTGTCCAAACACATAGAATATTACCAAAAAATAATGCAATAAAGTTCCAAGATATATATAAAGAAATGAAACATCTACTATAGCACAATCCAAAAAAAATAAAACATACATGAACCAATGTAGTACGACGCGAGCCATACTATCTAAAGCTAATTCCTCAGTGCATGTGGAATGCACCACTCCCATGTGTATACTGATCAGGTGCATATGGTGGATGATCACGTAGCTGATGGTGGCCCTCCAATGCAAGATCTTCAGAAGTCTGCATAGGATAGTCTTGTGATGGGAAGAAAGGCGGATGTGACTCATAGGTAGGTTGATACATAGAAGGACTTGAATCAGCATATGTAGATGGTCTAACACCCCAATCATGTTGTGAGACATCCTATGTAGGCTCCGGTCCATAACGTGGGTCACTAATATGTACCCGCATCCTCAAGTCTCTGCATAACACCTCGTACCTATCTACAGATCCTTGTAACTCGTGCTCATCTATACGTACGGCTGAAAGATGTCTTAAGAAGCCAAGATATGCTCTAACTGCATGAAAAAATAGCATTTCAAATTAGCCTCGAGTAGGTATATAACATATTGAATTTAACAGAATGCTTATATTAATACTTACATATATGCGCTCTATAGGTGCTCTAAAATAGTAAGTAGTGGGAGGATCTGTCGGGGCAGCCAGTAAATAGAGAGAAGCCCAAGATCTAAACCAGTACATGTACTGATTGATAGTCGGTCGTCTCATATTCGCCTAAACCTCGACTAGGTAATCTCTTCACCTCTCCCAAGCAATGTGCACGATGGTAATCAACCCATTCAAAATCTACTTTACCTCGACCATCGACCCTTTTGAAAGTAGGGTCTACTGGTGTCACATCAACTCTAGGTATGAGTCCAAACTGTCTCAACACTCGATCAAGTAAGTGACACTCTACCCTCTTCCAACTTATGAGCGGGACTCGTTCCAACCACATATCAAAGCCTACTGAGCATGTACCTTACAGGCGTCGCGTGATCTGCTCAGTATATAGCTCCCAAATCACCTGCACATATTAAAAATTATATTAAATTGGTATACATATTATATAAATTAAATTGAATAACTACTCTACAAGTCATACATGTGTATGCAGCAAATCATCCAGTTCATTCTTATATAATGACACATTCATCATTGGCATCTAGAGAACATATCACTCGCTCCACCTATGCACACAACACATTAGAAAAAAACATATAAGCAAAAATTTGAAATTGCAAGAATTAAAATATACCTCAATCCAATATTGAACCCGTCGAGATCACTTGGATATGACACATGCAAGGTCGGCCTCCCCACATGAAAATGCTCCCAAGACCATATGTCGCAAGGTGTACGTACCTATTGGCCTGTAGACTTGTGAACTCCACAACTCCATAGCAAGTGTGCCTCCCTATAAATAGTATCTTATGTATCTAAGTCCTCAAGTAGTGGAAGATACAACATATGGACCTTAGATCCTGGCATGTCTGGTAGTTGGAAGCACCCAATAGGAAATAAAATATAGGCACGCAGGTGCCTACTAAACTCCTCAAACCTTAGATGGGCATAAGACTCTCTATAGAAAGACCACCTAAGCCACCTCAGCAGCATTCATGTCTGCGCCTGTGCCTGACCCATCCTAAATATCGATGTGATGTTGGGGTCATGATACACCACATCTGGTAGGGGATATCGACCCAACAACTCATTGTAGCAGTCTGGCTAGCTAAGGCACCTCTTTCTCTCACCAACCACAATTAGGCCAATAACAGGCGGCCCATCAACGGATAGACCAAGAATCATCACCACATCCTGAAGCGTCACTATCATCTCACCTACATCAAGGTAGAAGGTATTGGTTTGTAGAGACCATCTCTAAACCAGAGCAATAAGTAGATGATGATCCAAGCGAATGAAATGTAGCTGACTAACACACTATAGGCCTAATGTATGCATGGTAGAGATGAATCTCCTACAAGTGATGGCCGCTCCTTTAGTATAAGCAAGTGAGAAGCGGCCTCTAAAATAGTGCTCTGCAATAAAAAAAATGAATCAACCATTAGTCAAACCAGTACTCCTGTGTTGGTGTAATGCAGAAAATGAAATTAAAATAACACTTATAGTATCGGGGTGGGCAGCTTTAAGCCAACCATGCAAGGATGTTATGCTAGGGTGTACCTCTGGAGGAGGCTTCTTTGACTGTGTGGTGTCCTCCCTAGCATGGCCCCAATGCCTATGACCACCAGTAGTCACTAGATTGATACATTTGTGGTGATCCCCAACTCTGGAGATTCTCCAGGCACTCCCTAGACATTTGCATTTGCTATAATGTAGACACCAATTACATGCTCTGCTAGGACTATCGTGATGTATACATATCACAGTATAATTCTTCTAGTTTGAGGTAACTGTTTGAAATTGAACATTATTAACTATACGCAATCCAATAATATCAAACTGAATGCTCTTTTTACTTGTGAAACACATTCCTTCTACAAGATCACCTGGGATTTCAACATCATCTATTAGGACATTTTCATTAGATGGACCGTCAAAGTAAATATCATTGTCTCACTCTCTCATAGTTTGACACATTCATACATACTTGTTATTAGACAACATTTGGCATTCACTATCAATATTCTGGAATGAATGAATTTTTAACAATCCCGATTGGCTACATTATCAACCATAGTTTCTAACCCATGTGAACAATCATCATCACTGATATCCTGCTTAGAGTCACTACTTGAGCAAGAGTCATAGTCATACATCATCACACAGCAGCACTCAGGCACATATGGTTCCTCTAATTGATAAATAACATCATCATTGCCACGACACTCCTAAGTACCATGACTCACATTGCTATTAAAAATTAATAGCAAAAGCAAGGAAAGATAAACAAGGTATTACCTAAGAATCAATTAGTCAAAGCTACTCTGTGTCACCAGAGGAACGGGTGTGATGAAATTCTGTATATGCATCGATGGTATATTTGCTGACCTTAACACTAGATCAACTAATGTGGATGCAACATTAGCATCTTTGACTTCCACATACAACACTAATATCTGACGAGAAGCTTCATCGAGTATAACGTCACAAACTTCATCATCAAAAATAGCAGACATTATAAATCCGTTACCCACTGAATAACGACATGTAAGACTAACTGTGTAACACTCTGAATCAATGTGCAAGGATCTCATAATTCTTTATTTCAATTCCAATAAGGTGTTATGCCGCAGAACCTTAATTGGATGATTTTGATCACCTACATAACTTGGAATGAACTGCTCATCGACACTTAGTTCACCTCCATAGAATAGGATCAATGAAATAAACTCTCTACTCATTCTTCAAATAACTAAAATATAACCAATCATATCAGTATTACCTAAATTTCAAAAAATATCCGCTTCCAAATTCATATGTAATACAGACTACATAAATCAAACGATATTTAACTCAATCGACACATTATGTGAACAAATCATCTAAGATGACTTGTTCTAAAGGTCACTGGGTGTAATCTTATAGGCCAACTACAATGGCTCGAATCCTACTAATCATCATCCAAACTATTTTACAATCATTTTCAATAATCACATATATAGCGTTCACAATGTCTAACTTCAGAATCACCCAAAGCTAATCATTGTTCAAGATGTGGAGAATGGAGAGGAAAACCGAAACATTAATGGATGGGTTGGAAGAGAGTAAATGTATTCATTGTATGTTGGGCAACAAAGCGTCGGCGGTCCGGCAATATGCGGCAGGTGGAGCAATGCCGGCGGTTGGAGCAAGGCTAGCGGCTAGCGGAAGGTGGGGAGACAATCGCAGAGGAGGGTGCTCGCGTGCTCACGGAAGGGAGAAGCGACTCTGGAAGGAGGAAAGGGTTCATAGGCCGATCGATTCGATCGGCGATTTGATGCCTAGCTAATTAAGCCCACTAAGTGGGCGATTCTGTATTATTGCTACGCATTCATGGTGGCTTGTAGCTAGTTGCCCACTAAATGAGCAACTATACCTATATTTAAATTTTTTTTAAGATACTTAAATTACTAATTACGTTTTACATAATACTTAAATTAAAAATTTTGCCTTAAGACAACATCATTGATATAGAAGAAATTAAATTAGTAACAACAATTAGTCTACAACTTACACATATTTTTATTTATTAAATGACATTTTAAATGTTATCTAAAATTAACATAAAAATTCAAATGAATAATTTATGATAAATAATATAGGTTATATTTTAACATTAAAAATAATATATCAAATCTTTTAAATTAATATATATTTTAATTAAATCTTTTAATTAAAAAATTATTAATAAATAATTTTAGAAATTTTTATCAAAAATAATATTTAATTCGATCAATATCAAATTATTTGATGACCAAAAGATATTAACCTTATTTAATTATCAAAGTAATTAACTATTATAATATATTATTAATCTAAATTATAAATCAAAATAATCTCTAATTAATTAAGTATATAAATTAACATTATTATTGATATATCCCTCTAAAATTTATAAATTAAACATGGATCTCAATTTAAAACATACATACAATCAAATTAAATGACTCAGCGAGACAAGTTCAATAATGCTAGAACCAAGTAAAATCAAATCTAAATAAGCTTAAATCAAGCTCAAATGTTATATCTAAAACTTCAAAATACTAACTCAATGATCAAATGACTTTCAGATTTGACTTTTTTATAGTCAAATCGAGCGGCTCGATGAGACGAATCCAATGAGCTTAAGATCACTCAAATCGAATGTCATTTGAATGGTCAAATCACCAAAAAAAACTATCTATGATCAAATGAATCAATACAGACCATTCGATGGAATGTTTTGAGATTTTAACTACAATGACCAAAATGTCCTTCAGAATTCTATAAATAGGGCCTCATTCTTGTCGGGAAGGGTGGAAGGGGCACTTGGGAGGTCGGTAAGAGAGAGAGAGTCGAAGGTTGAAGATCCTCCAAGCATAATCATGCCACCGGTCACGTCGACCACCGCCGTCGATCGCCGCGCCAACTATCGGCACCACCACCGGTCGCCGCGCCAACCACCACGCCGTCCGCCGAGATCACCATCGTCGGCGATCGTTGGTCATCCGCCGCCATCGATCCACCGCCTGACCCGCCGTCACCGCCGACCCCATCACCATCATACCGCCCACCGCGGTCCCACGCTGCCGACCATTGTCGCCTACGCCACTCATCGCGCCACTGCCGCCGCCGTCGACCACCACCGTCGACCACCGGCCGGTCTTCCGCCGTCGATCCGCTGCGATCGCATTGCCGGCAACCGTTGGTCGCCGTACCACGCCCCATAGGCCGCTTGCGTCATCGACCATCGTCGATCACGCTCGATCATCGTAGCAACCTATTATTGTCCACCGTTGACCGTTGTTGCCGATCATCATCGCCAGCTACCACCACCCGATAATCACGGATCATCACAGCACCATTTCACTTCATTCATTGCCATAACAAGCTATGCCATTACCGTATATCTATTGTTACGATTACGGGATTTTTGGTCGCTTTCTCATACAACTCTATAACCCCATTATCAGGAAAACTTAAACTTTGTACTCCAAAATAGATATATAGTGGAACATTTTTAATGGGCTAGGCCCCGTGATTTTTTCCTCCTCTTTTTGGAGTTCTTTCATGTAAAAATTCTTGGAGTTTCTCATTCTCTCTTCAAATATCTGTGTGTGTTCTAGATTTCTCAACAAGGCTAAGGCGTAAATTTTTATTCTACCTCAACTAGTTTTCTAGCACACAATAGTTTGGCATCGTTTATGGGACACTAATTCCCATTATTTCAGCATGTCTGATGACCAAGTTTCCCAACAAGATCAAAACCACTAGCCAAGTGGAGCATTTCATGCTTTTTAGGAGTGCATGCGAAGAATGAAGATTCATCAAACTTCGTTCCTTCAGATTTTATTAGGAATGAGGGGTAACTCTTTATCTCAAAAGATCATCCAAATCAATATTCTGGATATCTAATTGATTATCAGTTCGAGAAACACAGTAATACTCATGAAAAAGGCACAGATCAAGGAGCAACTTTAGCTACAAACAGATATTTTTGATTTGACCTCCTCCACACAGGTTAAATGTTACCGAGTAATACTCTGACAAACAACCTCGGATAGGTTGTAACTTTGTACCTACTCCACATAGGTTAATGACATCGAGTAACACTCTGGAAAATAACCTCAGATAGGTCATCACTTTGTACCTACTCCACACAGGTTAATGTCATCGAGTAATACTCTAACAGACAATCTCAGAAGAATCAAAATGTTTAACATCTTCCACACAGGTTAACATCATACCTTGACAAAACAACCTCGGATGAGAGTTAAAAGTATTGACTTCTTCCACACGGGTTAAATTTCACCGAGTAAAACTCTGACAAACAACCTCAGATATGTTAAAAATCCTTGGTGGATTTGATTTGACCTCTTCCATACAGGTTACTGTCATCAACTAATATTTTGACAAATAATCTCAGTTAGATCAAAAATCCTTGGTGGATTCAATTCGACCTCTTCCATACAGGTTAACGTCATCAAGTAACACTTTAACAAACAACCTCAAATGGGTCAAAAATCCTCAATGGATTTGATTCAACCTCTTCCATACAGGTTACTATCATCAAGTAATACTTTGATAAATAACCTCTGATGGGTCAAAAATCTTTGTTATATTCGATTCGAACTCTTCCATGCAAGTTAACGTCATCATGTAACACTTTGACAAACAACCTCGGATGGGTGAAAAATCCTCAGCGGATTCGATTCGACCTCTTCCATACAGGTTAACATCATCAAGTAACACTTTGACAAACAACCTCGGATGGGTCAAAAATCCTCAGCGGATTCGATTCGACATCTTTGATACAGGTTAATGTCATCAAGTAATACTTTGACAAACAACCTCGTATGGATCAACAATTCTCAGCGGATTCGATTCTATCCCTTCCATACAAGTCAACAACATCAAATAACATCATGAAAAATGACACTCTGAAATTATCTACCAGAATTTCTAAGTTTTTTAAGTAATGGTTCCTAATCAATGCTTCCCCACCACCTTAGAAGTTTTCAACTATTGGAGTTTTAAGAAAATCAATTTTCTATGAACTACGGGCCTTGATAATCCAACGGTTGGCGATGGCTTGATGCCTCTCGAGGAAAAGCGGAGCCTCGTCGTATGAACTACGGACTTGATCTTCCAAACTCGTCGATTCGACAAGGGCGGTTGGCTCTCTTTAGGGAAAACTAGAGCCTCATCATATGAACTACGGGCCTTGATCGCCTCCAAACCCGATCGGTCTGATGAGAATAATTGACGCCACTTTCAAGAGAAAATTGGAGCCTCATCATATGAACTACGGGCCTTAATCGCCTCCGAACCCGGTTGGTCCAACAAAAATAGTTGACGCACCTCTCGAGGGAAAACTGGAGCCTCATCATATGAACTACGGGCCTTGATCGCCTCTAAACCCGATCGGTCCAACGAGAATAGTTGACGCATCTTTTAAGGTAAAATCGGAGCATCGTCGTATGAACTATGGGCCTTGATCGCCTCCGAACCCAGTCGGTCCGACGAGGATAGTTGACGCCCCTCTTGAGGGAAAACCGGAGCCTCGTCGTATGAATTATGGGCATTGATCACCTCCAAACCTGGTCGGTCCAATGAGGACACTGAACATCTCTTTCGAGGGAAAACTAGAACCTCACCCTATGAACTATGGGCCTTGATCGCCTCAAAATCCGGTCAATCCGACGAGGATAGTTGACGCTTTTTTAGAGGGAAAATCGGAGCCTTGCCGTATGAACTACGGGCCTTGACCGCCTTCGAACCCGGTCGGTCTGATGAGAATAGTTGACCTCTCGAGGAAAAATTGGAGCCGTATGAACTGAGCCTTGATCACCTTCGATAGATGGACAATTGATATATCTCTCGAGGGAAAGCAGGAGGCTGTGATGCTATGACTCTTGATCAGGAAAGTGAATAATCTTCTTCTAAGAAGAAAGTCAAAGCTTCGTGGATAAAAGAAAGAAAAAAAATTTTATTACCCAACCTTTGAACTTTTGCTAGATAATTTTTCATCCAAGCGTAGAAGTAGAGCATATGAGAGTTGTATCTCTTGATCATGGGTATTTTTATAGACCCACTATAGGAGCAAAAATGAAATAAATAAAAAAAATCGAAAGAAACAAAAAAAAATTTTAATGAAAAAAACCCCCTCTCCTTATTATGACTGGCAATTGTCAGTCATTTAATTAAAAAAAATCCCTCTCCTCACTATGTCATTTAATTAAAAAAAATCTCTCTCCTCATTATGGCATTTAATTTAAAAAAAAAAAAAAACTCATCTCCTCATCTCTCTCTTTCTCACGCTAAAAAATAATATCGAGGGGCCCGTGTCTCCTCTCTTTCAAATCAAACACCTACCTAAAAAATATATAATAATATAAAATGATAAAATAATTTATATATTTATAAAATTTATTACATATAAAATAACTAAATAAATAAATATTGATAACTAATTAGTAAATAAATGAATAAATTTAATACACATAATATATATATTATATATCATAATAATTTTACTTAAAATAATTTTATATATTTTTGAATGAAATGATTTTTTTCCAAAAATATGGGTAAATGATATATTCTAAAATTTATAAATTAAACAGTCAATTTAAAACATGCATACAATCAAATTAAACAACCTAGTGAGATGAGTCCAACAATACTAGAACCAAGTAAAATCAAGTCCAAATGAACTCAAATCAAGCTCAAATGATATATCTGAAATTTCGAAACATTGACTGAATGATCAAATGATTTCCAAATTTGACGGTCTTATAGTCAAATCAAGCGGCTCAATGAGACAAATCCAACAAACCTAAGATCTAAGATCGAAGGTCATTTGAATGGTCAAATCGCCAAAAAAAAGTTAAATGATATGTCTGGACGTCAGATGGAGTGTTTTGAGATTTTATTTTGATGACCAAAATGCTCTCCATATAAATAGGGCTCATTCTTATCATTAAGGGAGGAAGGGGCTGAAGCAAACTTAGAGGCGGAAAGAGAGAGAGCTCGAGGAAGATCCTCCGGCGTAATGGTCCACCGTCGACGGTTCGCAGACCACCACCGCATTACGCCGTCGGCGATCCCATCGCCCGTGATCATTGGTGGCCGCTGCCGATCATCGCGTCATCATCGCGCCAACCATAATCGGCCGTATTCGGCCACCGGCGCCATTCATACCGGCCGCCATCGGTCCGGCGCGACCATCATCGGTCGTCACCACACCACCGACCACCGCGGTCGGTCTCGTCGCCGACCGTTTATCAGCCGACCACCATCGGTCCTGCTCCGTGATCCTTATTGCCACCCGCCATGGTCATTGCCGCCATGCCATCGACCATATGATCGATCGCCACCACCGCCGGTTCTTCTTGGTCGATCGATGCTCGATCATCATTGCCCGCGACCACCGTTGGTCCGCGATACATCTTGCATGCTCACCGTTGTCATTGTTATTCGCCGCGACCATTTGTTGGTCGGCCGTCTACCCATTGCCGTCGCTGCGATTATCATCGGCATGGCGGTGGTCGGATCATCCGGCGGCCGTCATTCACTATCGTCGTTGTACCACACTTGTTACTTCTGGATTGTATTATTACGATTATGGGATTTTTTGGTGGCTTTCACATCTGTAATCATTGTCGGGAAAATTTAAACTTTGTACTCCAAAACCGATATATAGTTGAATATTTTAAGCTAGCCATGATTTTTTCCTCTTTTTCATTTTTCCAAAGTGCTTGGGTTCTCGTTCTCTTCAAATATCTATGTGTGTTGAATTTCTCAACAAGGCTAAGTTGTAAAGTTTTATTTTACCGCAACTAGTTTTTTAGGACGCAACAATTATTATCAAATTAATATGTTAAATATGTTTAATTAAAATTTATAAATAATTTTAAATTATATAAAAAAAAATTTAAGTATTTTTTAAAATTTCACGCGTGAAACTCCTCTTCTTACACTAAAACGGTAATATTATTATCGTTTTAATCAAAACGCGCTAATCTGAACAGCGTTTTCCTGAAAACTCTAGAAATGCCAACCATCTCAGTTTTGATCCTTTCTAAGCAAATTTATAATGACGCTCTTTTTAATAAATTAAGATTATTTAGTATTTATTAAGGTCAATTATAGCTGTATGAAAAAAAAAATAAAAAAATTGTTATAAAAAAATTATTATATAAAAAAATTATTATGAATATATATATTTTTTATTTTATGAAAGTAAAACTAAAACTTTCTAACTGTATAATCAAATCAAATTAAAAAATATAACTTTTTTATGGAAAATTTTTTGAAACTCAATCAAAATGCAGCAGTCAATCAAATAATGTAACGATAAGTTTTCACATTGCACCACTGCATATCGCTCTCCTAAATACACTCTTAAGCTTCTTCTTAAAATTTTTCCTTATTTTTCTCTTATAATTTATTTTTTAAGTGAAACACATTCTCATTTTTAAGGCTAACTACTTATTTAAATCCTCAGAAGAAAATATAGATTAAAATCAAAATTTAAATAAAATTTGAATCACATTTGAACAAAAGTTAAATAATATTATTTGAATAAAATTTATATAAAATTTCTTTTATTAAATATGATATTATTCTAACTTAAACTATCAAGAGTCTTTTGAGGCTTATGTAATTTTTTAAAAAGCTGATTAAGAAAATAGTTTTTTGAAAAGCTATTATATGTGTTATAATTTTTTTTAAATATAAATAATATTTTTCTAGCAGTCACCCCACTCAAATAATTGTATCTCTCAAAAGTAATTTTCCACTACAAAAATTTCTGAAAAATAATCAAATATAATTGTATTAATTTTTAGCTATTTCCTCAAAAACAAATGAGCCAAAAAATTGTCTCAAATACACCCTAATTCACATCCCTAATCACAAAGCTCTCTAATTTGTGCATTCACCTCTTTATATGAACCATCTTCCTCATTCCAAGAACTTAGCCGCCATTATTCTTCTTCTTCTTCTTTCTTCTTCTTTTAATCAGAAGCCGACATTAGAGGAAGCCTTGTTCATCTCCTCCTCTTTCATCAACACAGAGAGCTTCTTCTTCCTCCGCCATTTTTTTATATTTTTTCTCCTCCTTTCTTATCTTCCCTTCTCCTTCTACGCCCTCATTATTTGGATATGAAACGTTTCTTCTCGTTCATTTAAAGTGAAGAATGCGAACAAATATTTTTGCTAGGTTTGTTGTTCTCTAATTGCTTACTATTTATGTTAATTAGTTTAGTTGAATTTGTATCTTTGCATTAGCATTTTGTGTATTTAATTCTTTTAATCATATATTATAGAGATCTTTTATTGAAGAGAGATTTACATGCATAGCACTAAAAACTTATTATATTACATATTTAACACCCAAATTTATTTATTTACAAATATAGCACTTAAAACATCTAAAATACACAAAAATAGCATCACCTAGTTAAAATCCCTAATATCTTTAAAATGGACCTGCCCCCTAATATCTTTAAAATGGACCTGCCCTTACCTTGTCATCCCCCCTTCTCCCCCGCCGCAGGGCTCTAGCTTCACAACGAGATAAGCACCTCGCCAACATCGCAATAACCAACGGTGCGCTTGGATCGGAGCAAGATGTGGATGACCTTACCTCATCAACCTGGTCTCTTAGCTCAAGGACCGCCTATTATCGTTGGGCTCCAGGCCTGCAATGAGATATGCATCTCGCTAATGAATGTTGAAGGGCTTTGAGATAGCTTTGTATATATGCATGGTGAAGTAAAAATTATATAAATAAGAGAGAGAGAGAGAGAGAGAGAGAGAGACAACGAGAAGAGGAGCTACTTTGAGGTGTGTAATAGTATGTTTATTAAGAAATAATTTGCATGAAATTAAGGCTGATTCTTCTTGACTTTAGTGAGGTTTTTCAAGTTTAATTATGCTTGTTGCGTCTTTGAAAACAGATGATAGTGAAAGTTTTAGCCTTGTCGATTAGTCTAGCGTGATTAAAGAAGCGACGAGACACTCAGAATTTTAACGTGGAAAACCTCGAAAGAGGGAAAAAACCAGGCCTGCGATAAAAGCTTCCACTATGTATCATTTGAGTACAAATTCTTTCCGATAACGATTAAATTATATGAGGGAGGAAAAACGGTATGTAACAACGATCGTTGTAATAGTTCTTTGGTAGTAGGTGGAGATCTGAGACAATTAGCGATGAAGGTGGTATGGTGGTTGATGACGTCGGCAGTGCGACCTTGCTTGGAGGATCTTCAAGCTTGAACTTCTTCTTCCTCCTTGCTTGGATTTTCCTCTTCTTCCTTTTCTCTTCCTCTTCTTCCTTGCTTGGGTTCCTCCTCTTCTTCCTTGCTGACTCTTCTTCCTCTTCTTCCTTTGACTCTTCCTCTTCTTCCTTGCTGGACTCTTCCTCTTCTTCTTTGACTCTTCCTCTTCTTCCTTGCTGCACCTCCTCTTCTTCACTTGTTTGCTCTTCTTCTTCACTTCATTTGTTCTTCACTTGGCCCCCTTCAGGAGGAATGAAGAATTTATAGATAGGAGGAGGCGTTCTTGAAATTCATGTAATACCACTCCCTCGGACGACGGGGATGATTCCTTTGATCATTTGATGTATTTTGAGCATTTGGATGCCCAAATAAAATCGAATTATGAGATCTTAGGCTCATTAGATCCTCGTCGAGGCTTCGATTTGACTATAAACACCCCATATTTGAGAGCTATTTTGGGATTTAATTGATGTCTCAAAGATTCGATGATATTTTAAGTCACGATCTCGATGGTTTTGACTATCATATACTTTCGACATCAAGATTTGTGCTTTGACTAGTGGTATTTTGAGAGCCATATCAATGCTAATGCTTATTGTTGAAGCTCGGTTTAATGATTTCTAGATTAGATTCAAAGATTTTTTTGGATTAATTTTGATCTCTCCAACTAAAGGAGAGTGCATAGAGAACAACAGTTCATTTGGGAATAGCAGTTTATTTGCAAGATGAGGTGATCCATGGGTTCGGGATAGTCGAGGATAGGGAACCCTAAAGTTGCTGGCGATGGTCACCTTGAGCGTGAAATCCAGTGAATGGACAGTGAGAAGATTGAGCTTCGTTAATAAGGTGCTATATTTGTAAATAAGTTTGGATATTAAAAAAGTAATATAGTAAGTTTTGAATATTATGTATGTAAATCCACCTTTATTTAATGGTATTTGAGTTAATTATGATATAATCAAGGTTGTTTAGACTTAAATAATGACATTTAATATACACATTTAAACTTGGATAAGTTAGGTCATATGTTTTTATATATGTTCTTTTAATATAAGTTAAAATATTAAATTAAGATTCTTATGTTTAGGACTTTTAATAAAGGGAATTTTCATTTGACATAATTAGTTGAATCTCAAATATCTTGGAGTCTTATGTCGTCGTCTTGAGGAGACTAGATTTTATCTTCTAAAGGATAAATGTATCCTTCTTTTTGTGTGTGTTATCCTTAATATTTTCTAATAAGATTATACATATTAGTAGATTGTCAAATATGCCTTTATTTTTAGTTATGCAATATAGATATGTCTATAAAAATCAGTATGATATTTATGTTGACATATCACAATAGTATAGACAACATGTTTTGATTTATTACTGCATCAAATTCTTGAAAAGTAACATGATTCATGTAATAGTTAGATTTTAATAAATTTTGTTCATATAAATTATTTATTTATGAAATTAATGTTAGTCATAATGATTAATGACGAAATGATATTTGAAGAGAAAAGATGCGAATGAAGATCGATATTCATAATCTACAGGCTAACCCTGGACTTCGACATTCAATTTAATGCTAATGATATAGATAGAGTTCTTAGAACATATTTGGTAAAGGGACCCAATCAATCAAAAATTCATATTTTTTTTAATAATCAATGATGGGTAATATTGCATTAAGATTCAATCCAAAGTGGTTTGAAGAATATCCAGAGTGGTTAGAATACAGATACACAAAATGCTATATTTTATATTTATTGTTATCTATTTAAGCCTCAATGACAGATTAACACAAATTAGAGTGGTGGAGATGTATTTGTTAGTGAAGGATTTATAAATTGAAAGAGAAAAGAAAAGCTCTTAACATATGTTGGAGAATATAATAAATGCACATATTATAAGACAACAATGTAAGGATTTGATGAAGTCTAGAACACAAAGTATTCTTAATATATGAATGATTAAGAGTGAAAAGAACAAAAAAAGATTATCGTATCATGTTGACTGTTGTCATTGATTGTGTGTGATTTTTTTAACGGCAATGATTATCTTTTCGTGGTCATAATAAGTCAGTTGAATCAAATAACTAACAAAATTATATAAAATTATTACATTTTTTTGTTGATCATAATGAAGAACTTGACCTCACTTAAAGTTTAAAAGAAAATATGATGTGCTGCATCTGCTGAGACATTAAAACATATCAATACTTATATTGATAATTCATATATATTTCATTATTATAGATTAAGCTCATCATATTTCCACAAAGGAGCAGTTAGATATGCTAATTAGAAAGGTGAAATTATTGAGTCTTTTGTCGGTAATAAACATATTTCATCAATAAGTTCAACTAAAGTGAAAGTTGCTCTTGAATCTATGCTTGATAAACATTCACCAAGTTTGTATAAAATTTATGGTCAAGAATATGATGATGCTTCCAATATGCATGAAAATTTTCATGGATTAAAAATACTCATTCTGAATAATAATCCTTAAGCAATTTATGCTCATTATTTTTCTCATAAGCTTTAGTTTGTGTTTTAATGATGTAGCAAAAAATTCATTAGCAAGTGAAGTATCTTTTAAGATTTCATTAATAATTGTAAATATTTTGGAGCATCTTGCAAAAAAAGTGATGCTTTTAATGCCATCCAACATTATAAGATTCTTTTATATTTTAAAATTAGAGAGTTAATTACTAGTCTTGATTTAAACCAAAAAATTACTTTGCAATGACTTAGGGATACTCGTAGGAGTTCATATTTTTATACTTTAAAATCAGTGAAAATTTATAAATCTGTGCTTGAAATACTTGAGGTTATTAAAGAGGATGGGGTACATGATCAACAATCAATTGAAATTGGCATATTGATTGATGTAATTGAGTCTTTGACTTCTTTTTACAATGCATTTAACGATTAATATCTTAGAAATTACAAATGAATTATCGATATTGAGAATGCAATGAGATTGGTGTAGATATAAAAGCAACGTCTGCAAATAATGAAGAAAAATGTTTGGAGTTCTTTATTAGGAAAAATATCATACTTTTATAGTGTATTTGAAATTAATGTGTTAGATGTGAATTCCACTTTTAAGGCTTCTCACGATCAACAAAAGAGCGAAAATAATAAATTTTTATTATTATTATATAAGAGTTATTTTACATTATCATCAATATATAACTTCAAGAACTGAATAATTATTTTTCTAAAACTAATACCAAATTGATTATTCATGTGACATGTTTAAATCCAAATAATTTATTCTCATCTATTGATAAAGAAAAATTAATACGATGTAGAATTATATTATTGACATAATTTTTGGAGTGAGTTCAAGATGTTGCAACTTTAACAAACCTTTTGAGCCAAAATTTATATTTAAATTAAACCTAAATTAACTTAAACAACTCATTCATCTTCATAAAATTTGATTTAATCAAACTCAATTAGATATAACTATATAAAAAAATTAACAAAGTAGAGATTTTTTCAAACTGAATGTGAATTTAGTTGAAATCAAATTAATATAAAATTTTAATGACCTAAAGATCTCCATAGGTCTAAATAATTTGAACTAAAATTAATTGAAATAAAATCTAAATCATGAGCGAATTTAACTATAATGATAAGATCATTAGTCATATATAAAAAAAAATCAACATCATCATTATATAATTAAAACAAAAATTAAATTAAATTTGAACATCAAATATAAATTTGAATAAAATTAAATTTAAATAATTAATTACTAGTTAAATGATAAATATATAATTTAAATTAGTTAAATTATATTTTTATATTATGACTAAGACATTACAACAACAACAACAACAACAACAACAAGCCTTAATCCCACTAGGTGGGGTCGGCTACATGAATCCTTCATCTCCATTTGTGTCCATTATGTGTCAAATTCTCATTTAATTCAAGTATACTATGATCATTTTTTTACATCTTAACTAAGTGTTTTTGTCTATATCTATCTTTCTTAATAAAGGTAAATCTAATGCATCTACTCTCCTGTCGTCATGACTGACGCTTTATGTGGCCAAACCATCTAAGGCACTCTGTCTTATCTACCCTTTGGAGCTACTCCAACTTTTTCCCAACATACTCATTTTGCATTCTATCTCTAAGAATAAAGCCACTCATCCACCTAAGCATCCCCATCTCACTTAACTTAGTCTTATGCTTCTCTTTTATTGGCCAACATTCTGCACCATAAGACATTAGTTATAATTAATAATTATATATATATATATATATATATATATATATGATATATATATATATATAAGGCTGAACAAGATTCTCAATTTTTTTATTATCGGTCAACTTTCATAAAATTAGATATCTTTTCTATTCACGTGGAATGATGTGTTGCGGAGTGGTGCTGCCCTTTTTTTTACTCTCCCAACATGGATAAAATATTACCTGTGGAGGTCGGACATAGCTTTACGTCGGGACATCAATCGCTATGCAACACATGTCCAATATGAAAATATGACATTTTTTACTTAATCGTAACTTAATGGCCGCGATGCCATTTATGTTACCCAGACCCGCCCGCCCCATTAAAACAACAGAGAAATGAATGACTTGAGAGAAATTTAAAAGAAATATATAAATAGATTTATGGTATAATATTTTTTTTTTCAGACAAACCAAGCTCAGAGAGAGAAACAGAAAATCTCATTTCATTTTTCGGGAAGAACCGTGAAGATAGAGAATGAATTTGGAAGTTGTGGCCTTGATGATATTGCGACTAATTTAACGGATGATCTATTAAATAAAAAATCGATTAAATTTTCCAATCGCTTTATATGTATAGTTTTTTAGGGTTTATTAGTGATATTCTTTGAAACTCTTTTATTTAATGTATATTTTCTACTGTTAGAGTTCTTTGCAGAGGACTTTGCTTGTTTTAAACTATTTCTATTTCATTACTCTCGAGAAATTACCAATTATCATTTTTTCCAGATTTTTGACCCTATTTAAATATAATATATTTAGTATATAACATTATAAGCTGTTTGGATGCTAATTGGTTAGTTTTTGGGGCAGATTTACATGTGTACTCTCTGTACTCTCATGAGAGTACAAATTATTTTCTCAATTTTTGTCAAATTTTTTGGCTTGTTTGGAGAGAATATATTTAATAGATTATATTAAAAGTAATTTGGAGGCTGATTGGTTAGTTTTTATGGGTGTTTTATATATGTACTCTTTGTACTCTTTATACTCTCATGAGAGTACACCTCATTTTCTCATTTTTTTCAACTTTTTTAGTTTGGTTGGAGAGAATATATTTAATAGATTCCATTAGAAGTAATTTGGAGGCTGATTGGTTGATTTTAGGGGCAGATTTGTATTGTGTACTCTTTGTAATCTCATGAGAGTACACCCCATTTTCTATTTTTTTTTCAATTTTTTTGGTATGTTTGGAGAGAATATGTTTAATAGATTTCATTAGAAGTAATTTGGAGGCTGATTGGTTGGTTTTGGAGACAGATTTGTATGTGTACTCTCTATACTCTCATGAGAGTACACCTAATTTTCTCTTCTTTTTTATATTTTTTAGCCTGTTTGGAGAGAATATGTTTAATAGATTCTATTATAAGTAATTTGGAGGCTAATTGGTTAGTTTTTAGAGGTATTTTGTATCTGTACTCTGTGAGAGTACACCATATTTTCTCTTTTTTTCAATTTTTTTGGCCTATTTGGAGATAATATGTTTAATAGATTTCATTAGAAGTAATTTGGAGGCTGATTGGTTGATTTTAGGGGTAGATTTGTATGTGTACTCTTTGTACTCTCATGAGAGTACACCTATTTTCTCTTTTTTTTTTCTAGATTTTTTGGCCTGTTTGGAGAGAATATGTTTAATAGATTCTATTAGAAATAATTTGGAGGCTGATTGGTTAGTTTTGGGGGCAGATTTGTATGTGTACTCTCTATACTCTCATGAGAGTACACCCCATTTTCTCATTTTTTTTTCAAATTTTTTGACCTGTTTGGAAATAATATGTTTAATAGATTTCATTATAAGTAATTTGGATGTTGATTGGTTGGCTTTTAGGGGTGTTTTGCATATGTACTCTCTATACTCTCATGAGAGTATACCCTATTTTCTCATTTTTTTTTTCAACTTTTTTGCCCTATTTGGAGAGAATATATTTAATAGATTCTATTAGAAGTAATTTGGAGGCCGATTGGTTGATTTTGGAGATAGATTTGTATGTGTACTCTCTGTACTCTCATGATAGTACACCTTATTTTCTCTTTTTTTTTTTTTTGCATTTTTTAGCTTGTTTGAAGAGAATATGTTTGATAGATTCTATTAGAAATAATTTGGAGACTGATTGGTTAATTTTTAAGAGTATTTTGCATCTGTACTCTCTTGAGAGTACACCCTATTTTCTCTTTTTTTTAGCTTTTTTGGCTATTTTGGAGAGCATATATTTATTAGATTCCATTAGAAGTAATTTGGAGGCTGATTGGTTGATTTTGGGCGGTTGCATGTATACTCTCATACTCTCATGAGTACACCATTTTCTCTTTTTTTCCCCGATTTTTTGGTTTGTTTAAAGAGAATATATTTAATATATTACATTAGAAGCAATTTGGCTGATTGGTTAGTTTTTAGGGGTATTTTGCTTCTGTATTCTCTATGCTCTATGTACTTTCATGAGAGTATACCCCATTTTCTCTTTTTTGGCCTGTTTGGAAATAATGTGTTTAATAGATTCTATTAGAAGTAATTTGGAGGCTAATTGGATGATTTTGGGGGCAGATTTGTATGTATACTCTATGTACTCTCATGAGAGTACAGACCATTTTCTCTTTTTTTTCCAGATTTTTTGGCCTATTTGGAGAGAATATGTTTAATAGATTCTATTAGAAGTAATTTGGAGGCTGATTGGTTGGTTTTGGAGGTGAATTTGCATGTGTACCTCTGTACTCTCATGAGAGTACAACCTATTTTCACAATTTTTTTCTATATTTTTTGTCCTATTTGGAGACAATATGTTTAATAGATGGCATTAGTAGTAATTTGGAGGCTGATTGATTGGTTTTGGATGCATATTTGTATGTATACTCTATGTACTCTCATGAGAGTACATACTATTTTTTTCAGCTATTTCTTCCTGTTTGGATATAATATGTTTAGTATATGGTATTACAAGATGTTTGGAGGCTGATAGGTTGATTTTTATGGCTATTTAGCATGTGTACTCTTTGTACTCTCATGAGAGTATACTTTATTTTTTTAATTTTTTCAGCTGTGGGGCTTGTCATATATTTACCGTAAGCTAATGTAAAATGTTTTGAGATGTTTGATGCAGAATTTGCTAATTTTTGGAGCTATTTTGTATATGTACTCTCATTCTCATGAGAGTACCTCATTTTTTCAAAATATTTAAGGGGGCTTGCAATTTATTACCATAACCTATTGGAAGATGTGTGGAGAGGTTTCATGAAGAATTTTCTAGTTTTAGGAGTTATTTTGTATTTGTACTCTCTGTACTCTCATAAGGATACACCTCATTTTTTCAATTTTTTTAACTATGAGGCTTGTCATATGTTTAGGATATCCCATTATAAGATATTTTGAGGTGTTTCATAAAGAATTTCTTTGATTTTGTGGCTACATGTGTACTCTAATACTCTCATGAGAGTACACCCTATTTTTTAATTTTTATAATTATTGGGCTTATCATATATTTGGTATATCCCATTGTAATTTATTCAGAGATGTTTTATGAAGAATTTGCTAGTTTTTGGAGTATTTTGCATGTATACTCTATGTACTCTGAGGTACACCTCATTTTCAAAAAATTTAGTTGTGGGTGTCATATGTTTACTATATCCTATTATAATTTATTTGGAGATGTTTTATGAATAATTTTTTTATTTTTGGAGCTATTTTATATGTGTACTCTATGTACTCTCATGAGGGTACACCCCATTTTTCTAAATTTTTAATTATAGGGCATGTAATATTTTTACTATATCCCATTGTAATCTGTTTGGAGATATTTTATGAAAAATTTGTGAGTTTTTGGAGCTATTTTGCATATGACATATTTGTATTTGAGCAGGTGAATGAGGTAAATGATCGGTGTGATGATGAAGTTGTTATGTCTAATGACCCAAATGTGGGGAAACTCCTTGGCACCATTGTTCACAATGAAAAAGGCGTATGCACTGTACTATGATTATGCACATCAAATTGGGTTCAGTGTTAGGAAGGATCATACTAGTTATTAGTCAAACTCCAAGAAATTAAAATCAAAAGATTTTTTATGTGCAAAAGTAGTTCAAAAGAAAGCTGTCAATCTAAACTGCTCAGTCAAATTCCAGAAAACAGATACAATGAGTGGTTGTCCGACCATGATTCGATTTTCTATTGATTTAGATGGGAATTAGAAGGTTAAAAAATATATAGAAAGTTATAATCATTTATTGGCAAAGTCGGGTGACCTACATCTTCTCAGATCATACAGAGGCATCAGCGATGAGAAGGCGGTTGTGTTGAAGACAATGATAGAGGTTGGAATTAGAGCAACTGATGCGTTTAGCTATATAAGTGAGGAAGTTGGCGGCGTGGAGAATATTGGCTTTACAAAAAGATATGCTTTCAATTTCATCCAAAAAGAGAGAAGATTGAGGATTACGAATGTTGATAGTAATGCATTCATACAACTATTCAAGGAAAGACAAGCGGAGGATGGGATGTTTGCATGAGATGTCCAAGTTGATGAGTCAGATTGCTTGGTTAGTTTTTTTTTGGAGTAATGGCATGTCAAGGATAGAATATGATTGTTTTGGGGATATCATAATTTTTGATACAAACTATCGACTCAATAAATATAATCTTGTATGTGCCCTTTTGTTGGAGTGAATCATCACTGACAAAATATCTTATTTGGAATAGTCTTTCTATCAAAGAGACAATTGAGTCATTCATATAGCTATTCAAAATATTTCTCCGATTAATGAGTGAGCATCTATAACAATATTCCATCAAGATCGGGCAATGAAAAATTTCAAATTACCAGACTCATCATAGGTTGTGCCAATGGCATATTTCAAGAAAGCTCCTTCAAAGGTACATTACTTTAATAGTAATGACAAGACAAAGTCTATTCTATATGCATGAGCAAGTGTGACTCCAGAAGAGTTTGAGCAAGCTTGGTCTACCATGCTAGATGAAGGCAATTTGCATGATCATGCTTGGCTGTCTGAGCTTTATAAAATTAGATGCAAGTGGTCCACCGCATTCTGCAAAGACTCATTCTGTATGAAAATCTTGTCAATGCAACGTAGTGAGTTCACGAATAATATATTTCATGGAATCTCTAAACCAATAAGTTCAATCACTGATTGTTTCTTGGGATTGGAGAAGGTTATGAACACATGATGCTGAAATGAACATGATGAAGATTTCAAGTGCAACCTCGGAATTGTTCACTTGTTAAGAGTCAATTAAAACAAAGCTATGTTTTACACAAGAAAGCTTTACACAATGTTTGAGGAAGAATTTTTGCATGGAGTTGGAGGATTAGTAGCAAATGCATCAGATGACAATCCCATGAAGTATTTGGTGAGAAACTTAGAGAATAAATATGCTTCCAAAACATGGACTGTCCATTTCAACAAGACATGCCTAAAGATAACTTGTAGTTATAAAAATTTGAAATGATGGATTGCTTTGTGCCCATTGCATCTGAGTTCTTAGTTAGGAAGATATTATGCGCATTCCGGATAAGTATCTTCTCATGTGATGGTCTACTAGAGCAAAGAGTGATATCTACTTTGATAGTGCTTATAGGAACTTAAAATATGTGCAAGGCAATGATGGAAATGAAACTGGCATTATTTTTCGGAACCACATCAGTCGATATGCATATCAAATAAGTACCAGGGCATAGGATAATAAGATAGTTGAGGAGTATATGCTTGAATTTTTTTAAAAAAACTATCAAATAATGTTGACTCTATATTATATGAGAATTCACCTTGAGCTGACAGAACAACTAAGAAGAAGAAGTCAATCACAATAGATAAAGGAAATGATGTTTTAAAGGATCCAGTTAAACAACGGCCAAAGGGTATTTCAAATGCAAGGCTTAAGGGATATTGGGAGAGAACCAAGAAAGCCAAAGTAATTTTCTATTTGCCTCTAAAGTTATAGTATTTTAATATTGCTTTTAAACTTTAAACCATCCTATTTTTATTGTTACAAAGACCAAAGAATAATCTGAGAGGGGTGGAGAACATGTAGAGTCACCCATTGCAATACCTTTTTTTGTTATGTCAGAGTGCTTTTCAGAGATATGCACGAAAACCCATCAGTCATGTTGTTACATATCATTAACTAATATGATGTTCTATTCTAAGAATTTAACTCAAGCTCAACAATCAATCGGTCAACTAAAGAGTACACTAAGCTGATGATGGATATCATTATAGGGAAATATTTTAATGCATGATATTATTTAGTTGTATATTCTTCGACTGTACATACTTTAATATCGATTTGACTTGACTGAAAATGTGTCAGTTAGTAGATAGTATGTTGTACTTGGTGACTATACTTTGTACTTTGACATCTGCTGAATTTGTTTTTAATGTGGTGGTGATATTCTGAAGTATAAATCACTGAAAATTCCTATCAATGGACTCTGCATTCTATAACCAAATTTTATTGAACATTTTATCTCCAAACATGTGAAATAACCTCCAAACACCTTATATTTGCATCTTCTGCATTTTTTATCTGCAAATAGGGTAGATCATTTGACATAAAATGGGAAAATGGAGTGTACTCTTTAGAGAGTACAGAGAGTACACGTGCTTAACAGCCTCTTAAATCGATAAAAGAACCTCCAAACAATTTGTATTTGCATATACTAATTATTTTATTATCAAGAGGGCCAAATAATTATTGAAAAGGAGAAAATGGGGTGTACTCTCTGAGAGTACAAAGAATATATGCATGTTAAACCCCTAAAATCATCAAAGAATCTCCAAATAGCTTGCATTTGCATCTACAAACTATTTTATCTATAAACAGGGCCAAACAACTAGCAGAAATGGGGAAAATGGGGTGTACTCTCTAGAGAGTATAGAGAGTACACGTACTAAACAGCCCTTAAAATCGGCAAAAGAACCTCCAAACAACTTGCATTTACATCTACAAACTATTTTATCTATAAATAGGGCCAAACAACTGGCAGAAATAGAGAAAATGTCGAAAAGCAAGTGTACTCTCATAAGAGTACACAGAGTACATGTGCAAAACAACCCCTAAAATCTATCAAGAAGTTAATAAGATTCAAAAGAGAATTTTTTTGAATTTTTGTAGAACTTTCAATTAAATTTTAGCTCTCTGAGAAAAAAATAAATAATATTTAATAAATTATTAGAATATATTGGACTATGACATTGAGTTTCGGTAAATGATAGTGCTCTTAAATTATTATTTTTTTATAAAAAATTAAAAATAAAATGAAATAAAGCATATTTTTGAGTTCTAATTGAGTTAGTAGGAGTAAATGGAATTTCTCTTAACACACACGATATTTATAATATATGATTGGAATGATTGTAAGTTTGGATCCAAACTATTTTGACTAAACGGTACTGTTCTTATCACGCACGTATTTTATAAAGCCCAAAAATGGTATCCGTAATTGTGTTTACATATTTTAATCTTAAATTTGATATTTTATATTTAAAAATTCATTAATTAGTTTATTTGTACTATATCATTTATTATTATTTTTACAAACAAAGTATAGTTTCATAAATATTCAAAATATTTTTAATGTAAATATTTTTAAAAATAACTATTTTACCTTCGATCAGTGTTATATATCATTATTTTATACAAATAATTTATGTAATATTTATTGAAACTTTAAATACATTTCTAGTATCTCAAATTTATTTTATTTCAAATTACAATCAGTGTCAAATAAAATAAAAAATAAGAAAATCTGAGAAAAAATGAGAAAATAGTCTGTACTCTTAGGAGAGTATAGAGAGGTACACATACAAAACAATTCAAAAAAGCTACCAATCAGCCTCTAAATTACTTCTAATGGAATCTAATAAATATATTCTCTCCAAACAGACCAAAAATTCTAGAAAAAATGAGAAATGGTCTGTACTCTCATGAGAGTATAGAAATTACACATGTCAAACTGCTAAAAAAAAGCTACCCATCAACCTCCAAATTGCTTTAACTGATATGTATTAAACATATTTTCTCCAAATAGGCTAAAGAAATTGAAATAAAAAAGAGAAAATAGTCTCTCGAGAGTAGAGAATCTGATGTCAAAGTTAAAAATCTACCCATCACTCTAAATTGCTTCAAATGGTATGTAATAAATATATTTTTAAAACAAAAAAATAAAATGAGAAAATAGTCTCATGTACAGAGAGTACACATGTCAAAATGCTCAAAAAAAGCTACCCATCGTCCTCAAATTGCTTCAACTCGCATGTATTAAACTTATTTTCTTTAAAGAGGCCAAAGAAATTAAAAAAAAAGAAAAAATAGTCTGTACTCTCATGAGAGTAAGATAGTACACATGGCAAACTGCTAAAAAAGCTACCCAGTAGCATCCAAGTTGCTTCAAATAATATGTATAAACATATTCTCTCCAAACGGTCGAAAAAATGAAAAAAGAAAATACTCAGACTTTTAGAAGAGTACAGAAATGCACAAAAAAGCTAATATTTAGGCTCCAAATAACCTGTAATGGAATTTATTAAACATATTCTCTCCAAACAGACCAAAAATTATGAAAGTAAATGAGAAAATGAACTATACTCTCATTAGAGTATAGAGAGTACACATGTCAAACTGCTAAAAAAGCTACCCATCAGCCTCCAAATTGCTTCAAATGATTTGTAATAAATATATTTTCTCCAAATATGCTAGAGAAAGTGAAGAAAATTCAAAAAATAGTATGTACTCTTAGGAGAGTATAGAGAGTACACCTGCAAAATAGCTCAAAAAAGCTAATATTCAGACTCCAAACAACCTGTAATGGAATCTATTAAACATATTCTTTCCAAACATACCAAAAACTTTAGAAAAAAAAATGAAAAAATAGTTTGTACTCTCATGAGAGTATAGAGAGTACACCTGCAAAGTAGTTCAAAAAACCTAAAATTCACACTCCAAACACCTTGTCATGGAATTTAAATATATTCTCTCCAAATAGGATAAATAATCTAGAAAAAAAAATGAGAAAATGGTCTGTACTCTCAAGAGAGTATAGAGAGTACATAGGCAAATCTACCTCAAAAACTAACCAATTAGACTCCAAATTGCTTCTAATAGAATATATATAACATATTATCTCTAAATAGGGTTTAATAGCTGAAAAAAATTGAAAAAATAAGTTGAACTCTCAAGAAAGTACAGAGAGTATACATGCAAATCTACCTCCTAAGCTAACCAATCAGCCTTCAAATTGCTTCTACTGGAATCTAATAATCATATTATCTCCAAATAGAGTTTTATAGCTGAAAAAAAACTAAAAAAATAAGTTGTACTCTCAAGAGAGTACACATGCAAATCTGCCTCCAAAACTAACCAATCAGCCTCCAAATTGCTTCTAATGGAATTTAATAAACATATTCTCTCCAAACAGGCCAAAAATGTGGAAACAAATGAGAAAATAGTCTTTACTCTCTTGAGAGTACAAAGAGTACACATGCAAAACTAAACCAACAAGCATCAAGCAACCTATAACTGTTTATAAGGTCATCTACTGAATATATTATATCCAAACAGGCTAAAGAGGCTGAAAAAATAGCTAAAAAAGGGGTTAAAAGCTCCACACATATTATCTACTAAACATGAAATCTACTATACATGTTATCTCCAGAAAGGGTTTAAAAGCAGAAATAATAACTTATAATTGCATCCATAAATACATCACATATATACATTTCTAAAGCAATTGATTTCCAATATATCAAACTTCAATTCAACATTTATCAAATTAGTTTTTTCATACCCAAATAGAAGATAGCGTAAGCGAACTTAGTCTTGAAGCAATTCATCTTCTTTGGCCAATCTTAGTGGTTAGCCCAGTCCACTAGAGGTTTGCTGATTGTTGCCTCCATGTATTTGTAGACAAACATCCCACATACTATTTTCTTAGGCGTAGCTCATCACACAATTGGTCATTCTGGGATCACTTTGGAAAGATAGATCAACATCTTAGACAAGTAATTTGATCTAAATAGTAAAAATATAAAATAATTAGGCACAAAATATACACTTTATGCAAAATGAAATGAGAACAATTCTTATAATCTTATAAAGAATGGCCTTATGAGTTGGGTTTGACAATGAATCATAAAAATACTAAGCCACTTGCTTAGTATGTCCGACCAGGAGTATCCAATGCTGATTATTTATAACTGAAAGTAAGAGCTACTTAGCCCTTGAAACACTATCTGCAGTGACATGCTGGATGAACATTTTGCTTTTCTTTTGTAGGCCATATTTAGCATAACTCTACAAGAAGTGAAGATAAAGTGTATAATTAGTGGCTTTTAATTATCTAAATTAGGAATAGATCGTATTACCCAAAGTTCTGTTGAGTAACTTTTCGACAGCATGAAGCATCTGAATGGGGATATATAGACCGGGACATAGTGAGTATTCTCAGCCAGCAAAAAAGTGAAGGCATCGATGTGTGCATCTGGCAGATACTGATCTGTCAACAACTCATCAATCTGGCCTCATGCAATGATGATATTCCCAGCCACAAATATGCTATCACCTCTACATGTGAGAAATATTAGAATGTGAGCCTAATTAAATGAATAAATGATTTTATATATACAGAAGGAGTTGAATGAAAAATGATTTACTTCTCCTTGAATCGGGAGCACAAGGTGTCAATGAGTCGGCATTAGCTTGGGTGATATCTTGATGAGAAGTCAACAATATGATGTGCCTGGATGGCTGCAGAAAATTAGTGTTGAAGAAAATTAGTGATAAAGAGCTAGCTGTGAATTAAAGCTTAATTTGCTAAGATGATGCATACCTCTGCCTGATGCTCCTCAACTACCATGACACAAGTCGGTGGTTCATCCACTAATTTTGGAGCATCTTTGCTAACCTACATAAAAATTTAGTGAAATTATATACTATTAGGTTAAATTAAAAAGAAAGCAAAGTAATACCTCTTCTACTGTCTGCTCATCTTGTGTGGAGGCTACCATAGGAGTTATTCCGCACCATGACTTCCTGTAAGTTTGTGTGAAGGGGGAAGATATAGCTTTCCTCTTCCTCATCTGTCGATCCTTCACACCACACTCAATGTTGCTGAGTAAAGGTTGCGCAACATCTTCATGTGTAGTGGAAGCCTGGGAGCTTCCCTGGCCTCCAGGGGCTTCCTTTGGAAGCCTCCAGGATTCCCTAGTGGAAGCCTCCTTAGGGGAAGCCCTTCTGGTAGCCTCCATAGGAGCCTCCCCTGTGGTAGCTTCTACCACAGATGCTTCCCTAGTGGAAGTCTCCACAGGGGAAGCCTTTGTGGCAGCCTCCACAGGATCTTCCCCTGTGGTAGCCTCCATAGGTGTTGCCCCTGTGATAGCCTCCTCAAGAGATTTCCCTGTGGTCGCCTACACAAGAGCTTCCCCCATGCTAGAACCCTTCTGCCCAGCAACCACCACCTCAATAGCAGCTACCCGCAAATCAATTTCATCAATTCTCTCAGTTATTGATGCTTCAAAAGACAATACTGTCTCTCCTAGGACCCTGAAACCTGCAAGTATCCTCTCTACTGCAAAGCTTTCTAAATGGGTACTAGCAGAGGGCGGACTAGATACATTGGAAGGGGGAGAATATCGAGGAGAGACGTATGGAGATTCAGTGAGGGTTGTACTCCTTGGACTTGGAATGGTATTGCTCGGGCTGACATGAGTTGTCTGGGTAGGGCAATGTTTCAAGGAGTCGTCTCCTCTTCGATATGTCCTCAAATGAAAGGCGGACTGTACACCAATAAGAAAATATGATGATTTACAATATGAATAAATACATTCTAATATAAATAAAGTGAAATTATTTTTGTGTCACGTGGTGTCCTCCCAAACCAAGTGAAGGAGTCATCAGAACTTTATTTTTGGCCATCGTAGCATCATTGGCTTCTGAGAAGGAAACCTTAGGATGCATATGTGCTTTGCCTAGATCAATGAATATTTATATAAGTTAATGCATCAAATAATACAAATCTAAAGAACATACAAGAAGATGCACTCATACACCATGTACTCAAAATCTTTGATGTAATACCATCAAATGGTATAATTAATCAATTCATTATACTCAACAATATAATCTATATAAAAAGTGAAATGTATGTGCATAAATTGTGCATCGATGAGCGATCCAAATTCTCAAGTTTATTCTTAAAATCCACTAAACGAGAATTTTCGTCATATGACTTTCTACTCTCTATTTGGCATCCCTACAATTAATACAACTTTATTGGGGGGTGAAAGGAATGCATTGGCCACCAAGAAAGAATGTTTGCTTCTCATATCCCGTGACATGATTGAAGTGATGAGAGCTGAGTCTTATTGAATTCCATGCAGCCTAATAAATTGATGCAAATAAAGACTCCTTAAAATGTCAATAACTTCATCAATAAAACGTGCTTAAATATTATTGAACAAATGGTGATAGGCACGCATATGGAAGTTATCATTTTCCCAGACATGTTAAACTTCAAAATGAAAAGACAATTAATGAGAACATTATCAGCAGAATGGAGGCCCATAGAGTACACAAGCAAAACAACCACTAAAATCAGCAAATTCTTCATAAAATATCTCCAAACATCTTCTAATGAGATATAATAACCATATGATAAGACCAACAGTTTTACAAACTAAAAAAATACGGTGTACTCTCATGGTAAATAGACATAAAACATATTATATCCAAACAAGGAGTAATAGCTGAAAGAAAAATGAAAAAATGGTTTGTACTCTCATAAGAGTATGAGAGTACACATCCAAATCACCTAAAACTAATCATCTCCAAATTACTTAATGGAATCTAATAAACATATTCTCTCAGCAAAAATGAAAAAATGAGAAAATGCTTTGTTCTCTCATGAGTACAGAGAGTATACATGCCAAACTGCTAAAAAAATTGACACATTAGCCTTCAAATTGCTTCAACTGATATGTATTAAACTTATTTTCTCCAAACAGGTCAAAAAACTAGAAAAAAATGAGAAATTGGTTTGTACTCTCGAAAGTACACATGCAAATCTACCTCCAAAACCAAACAATCAGTCTCCAAATTATTTCCAATAGAATCTATTAAACATATTCTCTCTAAACAGACCAAAAAATCTAGAAAAAAAAATGTGAAAATGGTTTGTACTATCATGAGAGTACATAGAATACACATATAAATTTGCCTCCAAAACTAACCAATTAGCCTCCAAATTGCTTGTAATGTCATCTAATAAACATATTCTCTCCAAACAGGCCAACAAATTTAGAAAAAACTGAAAAAATAAGTTGTACTCTCAAGAGAGTACATAGAGTACACATACAAATTTGCCTCCAAAACTAACCAATCAGTCTCCAAATTACTTGTAATGTCATCTAATAAACATATTCTCTCCGAACAGGCCAAAAAATGTGGAAAATAATTAAAAAAATAAGCTGCACTCTCAAGAGAGTACACAAAATACGCATGTCAATCTGCCTCCAAAATCAACCAATCAGCCTCCAATTTGCTTCTAATGAAATATATTAAAATATTATCTCCAAATAGGGTTTAATAGCTGAAAAAGCTGAAAAAAATAAGTTATACTCTCAAGAGAGTACAGAGAGTACACATGTAAATCTGCCTCCAAAATTAACCAACCAACCTCCAAATTGCTTCTAATAATCTAAAACATAGTCTCTCCAAACAGCCAAAAGTGAAAAAAAATATAAAAATAGTCGGTACTTTCATGAGAATGAGAGTACACATGAAAATCTGCCTCGAAAATCAACTAATCGATCTCCAAATTGCTTTAATGGAATCTAATAAACATATTCTCTCCAAAGAGGTGAAAATCTAGAAAAAAAAAGAAAATGGTATGTACTCTCAGAGTACAGAGAGTATACATGTAAATCTGCCTCCAAAACCAACTAATCGGCCTCCAAATTTCTTGTAATGGCATCTAATAAACATATTCTCTCCAAACAAGCCAAAAAAAATATGAAAAAAACTGAAAAAAATAAGTTATACTCTCAAGAGAGTCTGCACATGCAAATCGGTCTCCAAAAATAACCTCTCAAATTATTTCTAATGGAATCTAATAAACATAATATCTCCAAACAGGCCAAAAAATTTGAAAAAAAAATTGAAAAAATAAGCTGTACTATCAAGAGAGTACACATAGTATGCATACAAATCACTCAAAACCAATCGACCTCCAAATTACTTCTAATAGAATCTAATAAACATATTCTCTCCAAACAGGCCAAAAAATCTGAAAAAAAATGTGAAAATGATATGTACTCTCATGAGAGTACAGAGAGTACAAATGTCAAACTGCTCAAAAAATTGACCCATCTGCCTCCAAATTGCTTCAACTGGTATGTATTAAACTTATTTTCTCCAAACAGCAAAAGAAACTGGAAAAAAAAAGAGAAATTAATATGTGCTCTCATGAGAGTACAAAGAGTACACATATAAATCTACCTCCAAAATCAATCAATCAGTCTTCAAATTGCTTCTAATGAAATCTAATAAACACATTCTCTCCAAACAGGCCAAAAAATCTAAAAATAAATGAGAATATAGTCTATACTCTTAAGAGAGACTGAGTGCATATACAATCGCCTCCAAAATCAACCAACGAGTCTCCAAATTACTTCTAATGAAATCTATTAAACATATTATCTCCAAATAGGATTTAGTAGCTGAAAAAAACTGAAAAATAAGATGTACTCTCAAGAGAGTACAAAGAGTACACATACAAATCTCGCCCAAATTACTTCTAATAAAATCTCTCTCTCCAAACAGGCCAAAAAATCTAGAAAAAAAATGTGAAAATGATATGTACTATTATGAGAATACAGAGAGTGCACATTAAAATCTGCTTCCAAAACTAACCAATTTGCCTCCAAATTACTTCTAATGGAATCTATTAAACATCTTCTCTCCAAATAGGGTTTAATAGCTAAAAAAATTGAAAAAATAAGATATACTCTCAAGAGAGTACAGAGAGTACACATACAAATCTGCCTCCAAAATCAATCAATTAGCCTTCAAATTGCTTCTAATGGAATCTAATAAACATAGTCTCTCCAAACAAACTAAAAAATTTGAAAAAAAAATGTGAAAATGGTCATACTCTGAGAATGAGTACACATAAAATCTACACAAAATCAACCAATCTCTCAAATTATTTTTTAATGTAATAAAAAATTCTCTCAAAACAAAAAATCTAAAAAAAAAAAAGAAAATGGTCTCTACTCTTATGAGAGTACAAATAGACGCGTCAAATATATCCAAAACTAACAAATCAACCTTCAAATTACTTGTAATGTCATTTAATAAATAAATTCTCTACAAACATGCCAAAAATGTGAAAAAATTGAAAAAATAAGTTATACTCTTAAAAGAGTACAAAAGTGCACATGTCAATCACTTCAAACCAACCAATCAAAATAATGAAATCTATTAAACATATTATCTCTAAATAGGGTTTAATAGCTTAAAAAATGAAAAATAAGTTATACTCTCAAGATAGTAGAGAGAGTACACATGCAAAATAACCTTAAAAATAAATCAATCAGCTTTCAATGTCCTCATAAAGCCTTGTATTGAACATATTATTTCCAAACAGGATAAAAAATCTAAAAAAAATTGACAAAATGGGTTGTACTCTCCTAGTCTGAGAGAATATCAAACTAAAAAACAAGCGATATCAAGCAACTACAAACAAATTGTAATGCCATTTGAACATATTATATCCAAACAGCTCGAATTCATCAAATCTTTCAAAAACACCAAACATCCTGATGAGATATCTTAAACATGACAATAAGCTTAAAATTTTTGAAATAACGGCGTATCATGTCGTAGAGTATAGAGTGCATACAAAACATCTCCGAAAAAAAGCAGTCTCCTTTCATATATAGAACTCAAATGTTCCAAATGTTCTCCTATTCGACGATAAGAACAATAGAGAAAACTCTAAATTCATTAAAGTTCAAGAATACATGAAGAAATATCTCATGCAGTCGTCTATAATACCTCAATTTTTAATGTCAAGATTTAGCAAATCTCGAGGGAAGGTCGACGACATACGGAGAGAGCGGGGCTGAGGCGAGAAAAATTTCACACAAAATCACTAAAGCTTATGTGATGAAGAATGTGGAACGACGCATATAATATTTTCTTCTCCTGTTGTTTAAACGGGACGAGCCGGGCCGGGTCCGGGGTAACGTAAGCGGCGTCATTAAGTGCCGTCAAGTTACAACACTGTTAAGTGAAAAAATGTCATATTTTTATATTGGACACATATTGCGTAGTAATTGGAGTTCAAACATAAAGCTACCTCCGGACGTAATTTTATCCTCAGCATGACAGAGAAAAGAAAAAACAATAATGAAATATATGTTCTCCCCAACTTCGCGTGAACAGCAGCATGAAGCATCCCCTCACACTGTATTCAGGTCTCTTTTCCTTCACGCAATCCTGCCTGGCTGCCTTCACTTAAGACCGACTCTCCCATCCCAATCGGCCCTAAAAAAGAAGAAAATCTCTCTGAGCACCTGTCCTCAGCTGGACGCATAGCCGAGAGCGAACTCCCCACTTCAATTGACCAGCCCACCTCCTTTCTTCAACTCCAACCTACAGGCCTCAAACATCACCGCCCGAAGCTATTTTCTTCTTCCTGCACGCGAGCTGTCCAGGCTCTCCCCTTCCAACCATGCGAGAAAGCAGACGGCTCTAGTCTTTCCGGTGGACTAGGAAGAACAAGCACAACTTTCCTTGTTTTAGCACCTACATGAGGACGGATGGATTTGTCACAAAGTGGAAGAAGGAGCAGCACTTAGAAGCCCAGGAGCTCTTAGAGAAGGAGAAAAGGAGGTTGTTTCGGCCAGGAAATTCAGTGATTTTTTTAAATAAGTATTAAATTAATATAAATTTAATTTTTTAGTATATTTAAAAAAAAATTAACTTTATGTATAGTCGTCCATTTAGTCAGCCACCATGGTTATACTCACTATAAAGCCTCAGTTAATCGGGCGACTCCTTACTTAAAGCCGGTCGCTGCCGGACGGACGACGGCTTTAAGCGAGCCATTCGTCCGATTAACAGGCGATTGGTCTGCTGCCTTTTTTTTAAAAGTAAGAAGTATTTGTCTGTACGATAGAAGCCTAGATGTTTTTTTAAGTAAGAAATATTTATCTGGTCTGCTGTGCTTACTTGATCCGTTATTCATTGTTTCATTCTCGTCATTAGACAGAAACCTAGATGCACTGAGTTGCTCATGCAACTATGCTTTGACAGGCATTTGAGTTATGTGTAATGAAATTCAACATCAATAAAATAAAACTTGAGATAGACTGAACCATAAAATCAACAAACTAATAGTGTCTTTAAAGTAACTACTAATCTTAGTTCTAATTTCTCGCAGCTTTGTTGCGGTCAGCCTGTTAACAAAATAAATCATTAATGCGTAATCGGATGAAATGTTATCGCATTAAAACAATATCAATTGCGGCAATGTACGGTGTGAACTTCCTAAAGAATCAATATTTGTGGAAGTTTCATCTAACAACTGAGACTTCATCGTCAGAAATCATAGATGCTATAAATCTAATGCCAACAGAGAAATGACACGTTAGCTCCACTGTAAAATTATCTACATCATAGTGCAGAGATCTCAACACTTTCTATTTTAATTCTTCTAAGCTTGCATGACGCGAGATCGCATAGGATAATTTCTTTCGTAACTTGAATAAACTCATCAACGATCGGTTGTCATCAGAAAAATATCAACTAAACGAGCTCTTGACTCATCCTAAAGTATGCTTAGCAACCAACATACAATATTGTATGCTTAGCTCATTGAAAATTTAATCTAAAGAACTTTCCTAAACAAAACGAAACATAAAAAAAAAAAAAACTAAAGACCTATTTGACACAAAATTACACGCTATCAACTCGACCTTAATTCCACTTGTTCTATGCTCACACATTCCTATATAAATGAAAGAGTGTTATACTATCCATCATTCTAAGATTTCAAGCAAATTAAGCACAGTTTGTTGAAAGTCTCTAGGAAATTCATAAATCATATTTCCGCATAGCCTTTCAAAGAAAAAACTAAAAGTTATTTCAATGTGAGAAACATGTGTTTAGTAGGGACCAAAGGACCGACCGCGTGCGAGGTGGAACCGGGCGGGATGTGGAGCCGGGAACGGGAGGTGGAGCCGAGAACAGGTGGTGGAGTCGGGATCGGCCGTGAATGCTTGCGAGATGTCGCGGTCGCAGCGTCTCAGGTTTTATTTTGGTAGGGAGAAAGAAGAAAAGCCAACAGGGTTTCTTCGGTTCGGGCCGATACTTAAAAATTTAGAATAAAGTCAGCCCGATTATCGACGATTGATATATTGCGCCAGTCGTCCAAAAATTGGGCGATTTTCTATTAGTCAAGATTATCGGCGATTGAACTGGCCATGATGAGGTGGTTTTATCCTATGGATATTTACTAAAGTTAATTTTTTTAAATATACTTAAAAATTAAATTTTGATTAATTTAATACTTATTTAAAAAAAAAACTTCAAATTCACTGCAAGGGTCTGGCATTTGCAGCCGAGGGAGGCTACGTTGTGTAGAGGTAGTGGAGGAGCCGAAGAGATGCAACTATGGCCAGTGCTTCGCTAGGTTTTGAGCATGTTAGTAGAAGTTTACAGACTGCGCATGCTTACCATGACAACAATGCAAATCTCCAATTTCAGCCTAAACAATGTGTTCCCGGGTTCTTTTCCCATATCATAAGCTTGCTTCTCCTGAGTTGCCTAATCATGCAATGGAGAGGGAGAGGGAAACAAAGCAGGATGGTGAGTGCCCGAGGACATCTGAAGAGGCAGAGCTTTAAGGGACTCAATCTCGGACCAATGAGCTTGATGCAGAGCAAAAATCGGTGAAAAAAAAGAAGGATCATTTCTCAGAAAAACAGAAGAAGCTTGTTGAAGAGAAGGCATCATGGCACAATATTGAGTACAAGAAGTTTCGTGCTATAATAGATTATATGAAAGGAGATCTGAGGAGAAAGAGAGGGGGTATAACTGTCAACTTTAAGTTAGTGAATGAGCTTGCAGAGACTAGGTTGTTAGCACAATGACTCATGCAAGACTATGAGAAGGAAAGAGAGGATTTCTTATCGAAGGTGAAGAAGGAAAGGCATGATAGGAAGATTTCGTTCATCCTGGATCATGTCAAGGCTTTGTTCATGTCCAAATCCAACAAGCTAAAGCTATGGTTTGATCTTTGGAGCATTTTGCTTAAAGGTACTCAACAAGCATCTCAATAAGGCTTTTTTTCTTCCAAATGAAGCTACCTCTTAATCGAAATCCACCGACATTAGCTTCAATGAGGTACAATTCTCAAATATTTAGAAAGTTTTAGGAACCTCATGTTTAGTGCATCAAATATGAGCATCATTAGAATCGAAGTATTAGATCCTGCACTTTACTTTTGAACTTTTTGTGATAGTTTAGAGTAGAAATCAAGATTATTTATTTCATATGTTTGGAATGAATAGCTCTATATAAATCAAAGGACTTAGTGATTACAAATGTGCTAAAAATGCATGTTCAATGATACAGAGTTGCCAAAAAAGAATAGCATCAATTGTTATGAATCTTCCTAATAGGGCGTTCTAACTTGAAATTATTTCAATCAGAAAGATCAGCATGGTGATGGGCATCACATTAAGGTTCGTTATCCAAAACAAAAGCACTCTTGAAACTGGCAACCGTCCAGGTGCACCGTGATGTAGAGGGATTTGAGATGCTTGATCATTTTCTCACCTGCTTCTTAAACAAAATCTTATTAAACTTTACGGGTTCAACAGTAGCTTATTGTGCTTGTTGTTCCAAATTGTAGTAATGGAAGGAAAAAAAATAATGATCTTTTTAACACATCATTATTTCATTGAAGAATGAAGATTATTCAAATAATTTGAGCGAATTAAATCTCAAACTCACTTGTCCTGGCTCTCAACTAAGGGTGTAACTCACAAAATTGTACCTATGTTGAAAACTAATGAATTTTTATGAGAAAATAACAATACACATTATAAGAAATTTTATTATTAATTAAATAAATAAATTAGTTTAATTGAATTAAACTAAAATAAAATAAGATTAGATTAAATTATATATATTTATTTGATAAGATTATATATGTACATATTGAAATTAAAATCACTCTTATAATTTAGATTAAGTTTAGTTTAACTTAAAATTAATATATGAATTAATAGAATGTTAAAGTATACGAAATATCAAATCAAAATTTAAAAATTTTAATTCTTGTAAGTGTTTAAATCATTTTTCAATATCATGAAAGCATGAAAGCCGCCATCTATGTTTTGTGGTGAAATTTGATGATAAGCTCATGAGTTGAGCTTATCAAGCCATGAGTTCGAACTAGAGCTCAAATTATGAGGTCATATTATTTCTAGCTTAAGCTCAAATTTTGCTAGAGCTATGCCTATGGCTCATGGTCATCGAGCCAATTTAATATAAAAATAAATATCAAATAAAAATATTTAATTTTCACTTAAAAGGGAATTGATCAGTCAACTAAACAACCTCTTAAAAAAAAAAAGTAAAGTTCCTTTAATAAAATTTTCGATAGCACAGCTAATGCAGATTGGCACACTAGGGGGTTTTTTTGCTTCCTGCTTTCTTGCTACTTTAGTCTTTCTGTCTCTCTCTCTCTTAAAAGGGTTAGCTTGGGCATAGAAATGGGTCAGGTTGCCAATCATAAAAGGTTTAGCTTGGATTTGAGCAAAGTCAAAATAGGTTTTAGAAGATAAGTGTAGATTGCATAGGATTTAAGTGGACAAAAAAAAAAAGGTTGCTTGAAAGTGGAAGATAGGATAAGGTGATTGTTGAAAGAAGCATATACGATAAAATGGTTATTTAAAAGAGTGGGGCAAAGCGAATAAATGGTAGTAGCAACTAACTTTAAGTTCTATTCAAATTGGAATTTTATGTTCAAATTAAAACTGTGAATATATATATATATATATATATATTTATATATATATAGATTTCAAATTTCAAATTTTAACACTTCAATCTTTGTAAATTGAATTTTTCAGAAAAATTTTGTTTTTTTTTTATTCTCAAGTTTACATAAGCCAATCTAAGGGAGAGCAAGCTATAAGGAAGAAAAAAAATCAAAAAAAAAAAAGAGGAGAATAGTTTAATGGCATGCAAAACATTAGGGGTTTATTTAGGATAGTTGTAACTATATAAAAAATAACAGTGAAAGTGTTGCATAAGAAGCTATAATGGGTATATAAATTTTTTTAATTTAATAAAATTCAAACCTCAGCTTTCTGACCGTCACCACAAGTAGGCATGTTAGGTTGGGAAACATAACTTTTCCACCGCAAATTCTTCAAAATACAGCTAGAATTGAGCGCCCAAAATAGTACTGTGGTGCGGTGCGGTTTGCACCACACTATCACCGTTGCCCAAAATGGGGCCTAAATTAGATGCAAAATTCGCCTCAATCAATAAAATACAGAAGCGGAATGAAGTAAAAAAAAAGGAGTTGAAGCGCCAGAGTAATCTGCTAGAGGTTTTCCCCCCTCCGGTGTGGTTCGAGTTCAAGTCACACCTCGTGTGTGTGTGTGCCGTTAAGGCTCAAATTCCCCAAAATATAATAAAAATATAAATAAAAAAAATGATGCATCATGAGAAGTATGCTCCAGATTAGATCTAGGCATTGGGCCAGGCGGATGGACTCGCCAAACACCCAATTAAAATGGGCGGAATTCACAACATATAAAGTAAAAAATTTTGGGCTTAGCCTAGCTCGAGTCCACATTGACTAGGTCAAAGCTTGGATTAGCCAAACTCAACCCGCCCACTTGATACCGACTCGAATTAAAAATGACACCCTCTCTTCTTAATTGTCTCCATCTTCCATTGTACAATCTGGGTTAGTCATCACTTGTTGTTTATTGAAATAAGTGTTTAACAAATTAGTTAATCATTTTAATTTGAACTAGCATCTTAATTGAAATTGTTTAGGTAATAAGAGCTTTACTGTTTTGCAATGTCTTCATTTTCTCATTCTTGATGTCTTATGCTTTTGTTTTTTTTTTTTTTTGTGCTGGGAGAGTGCTTTGTGTTACATTGTTTCTTTTTTTGCTTTGCATCTCACTTGAATTACTCGGCCTTATGATGTCTAAATGTTACTGTTGTCCCTTTCAATGATATTGCATTCTTTCCTTTTTGAACAATCAGATATTAAAGTTCACCTACTATTTTTGTAGCTGATGCTAGCCTGCTACTTACCCTGTCAATTCATACAAGAGTTTGATTATTACAACTGGAACATAATTTTCTTTCACAATGCATCTATATTTCTATAATTTCCTCTTTTTTTTTTACTTCATTCTACTTCTATATTTTATTGATTGAGGTGAATTTTAGCTCTGATTTAGTGTTTTGCATGGCACTAGACTATTCTCCTCTATTTTTTTTTCCTTATAGCTTGTTCTTCCTTTTGCAATTTTGGCTTTTGACCAGCACTAAGCTTACTAGAAACTGGTAGGAGTAGTCTTCCCACTCCTGCCTACACTTTTTTGAGGATTAGACCCTATCTTATAGGTTAATGGAGATTTTATTTTTTGATGAAATTTTATAGAACACAGATTAGAGCCTTGAGGTTTAGTATGAGCAATGACTAGGGGGTTTTGACCTAAAATGCTTGAAGAACTCAACATATTGAAGATGCGATGAAGACATGAAGACCCTCATGTCTTATTCTTTCTTTTGAGCTCAGCAATTCACATTTTTTGTTCCAGAGTGTATAGCAATACTTGGTCTCATTAGCTTATTATTATTATTATTATTTTAATTTGATTGATTTGTATGACGTGTTTACTTTGATTGCGCATTAAAAATGACAATTTTTTTATAAATTTTTTTTTGTATGTGATGTTTGTTGTATAGCCTAGATCATCAATAGACTCTTCAAGGACTTAAATTTCTACTCCAACTTAGTAATTGAAACTAAAGAATTAATAAAACTCATACCTCACTTTAAAGTCTAAGAAATTAATCAACTAAAATAGAAATCCTATTTTTGTAATGAATGATAACATCATGCATGCATATTAACTTTTCTCTTTAAATATAAAGAGTCTTCACTCATTACACAAAAAGGGGAGTGTTGGACATATTGTAGCAATTCCTTGTGGTGAAGAACACACTTATTATGGATTGGACCATAACTTGATTTTATCATGCATATATGCACACCAACCCTTCCAAAATTAAGTCAAATTTATGAGTGAAAAGTGAATAAAAGATGTAAAATTTTATTGCATTTAGTTTAGGACATTATTTCATATTAGTCATGATCTAGACTTTTAGATAATAAGTTTAGAACTTTAGGTCCTTTCTTAATAAACAACAACCAAATTATATTATATTTACTTGAGAGTGGACTTCATAGTTTTAAATCATACGAGATGTTAGCTGATCGACCTTTTAAACTATTGTAAGTATAGAAAAGTCATAATGAGTTCACTCTCTTTATTAGAAGTGAAGCAATATATCTACTTTTTTCCATTAGAATAGGTCAAGCTATTGGCTTGTGTTTGAGAATATTAGACTTAAGATCATAGATAACATGCTTCTCCTTTTAGTTGAGCATAAATCCTCACATATTAGTTATTTTTGTAATCTTGTATTGTGAGAATATAATCATATCATTCTAATGAAATATCAACTCAAAATATAACATTAATCTTCAATTTTGAAAATTATAAAATCTCATTATAGAATAGATTGAGGTGTTCTAAGCTTCCTAATATCATGGGTGCCCTGTTTTATCTTCTTTTGCTTTCCAATAAGAACTCTTCTTACTTGAGCTCTCCCATTTGTTTCCAAAATTACTAATTTCTTTACTCTAAATTGTGAAGTACATTGAGGTATTAGTCGACTGCTTTAATCGAGAGTATTAAGATGTCATTTACAATAGGGGCATGTTTCCTATAGAAAACTCAATAACACAGCTTAAAATAAACTTTATCTTATTTCATTCATATACGGTAAGAAAAAATCTTTACTACATATAGACCCATTAGTCTTATGACTCCTTATTAGATAACTAAGTCCATCGTAGGGTGATATTTTTATCTTTTGTGGTAGTATATTATTCTTTGATATCGTATTTGATCATTTTAATAAGTATCCATAAGATATGTATAGTGTCTCCCGTCATCACAATTTTAAACACCACAATATGATGTGAGCATGATTGCATTATAATGAAGTGATTTAAGAGGAAAATCACACAATCAAAGGCCTATTGTCTTGACCATAAAAAGGTGTGTTTATTTAGACACTCAACTATTCGATCAATAGATTGTAATAAATTGGCCCATTGTCTTGACCGTAAAAATTTGTGGCTATTGAGAGGTCAAACGACTTGATTAAAAGTCAAAATGTCATGCCATCTAACTTAAGATTATTTAAGATTTAATATATTGACATTTGACGAGGCATTAGCTCCATATGAGCTAAAATTTTCTTAAATTGTCATACTTAAAAACAAATGCAAAGGGTGGCAAATTTTCACTTAAGCATTTAAGCGATGAACTTCGTTTCATTAACCTTTTGTTTGAGAATTTTCTTATCTTATAAATGACTGAAAATTGAATTTAGAATAATAGGATTTAGGACATGAATTTTCCCTCAACTATACTTATTGTGGCCGCTGTTTACTTCTAATTTAGAGGATCAAGTTTATGGATTGTGATTATACTTTCAATCTCGAAATCAAGATTTTGTAATTCTTTTAATATGCAATTTCTTTATTAAAATATTTGATGACTACATGCAAATATAAAAATAAACTTATATATTTAAAAGGTAACCACCATTGCGGTCCCAAGTTGGGATGCAAAAGTGGAGGTTGCGTTAGGTAAACATAAGTAAAATTTGTCGAAATAATCATGACATAAAAATTTTGTATACTTGAATTAAATGAGAATTTGACACATAATAGGACACAATAGAGACGAAGGATTTATGTAGCCGACCCCACTTAGTGGGATTAAGGCTTGTTGTTGTTTGTATATTTAAAAAGGTGAATGCTCAACTTTAAACTAGTTTTTTTAGATGTTCTTATAATGATAATGATTAGACTAGTTAAACTAGTTGTATAACTTTGCTACATAGTCAAAATAGTCTGCTCAAGAGCATACACATGCATCATTTTTTTAAATTTAAATTTTAAAAGGCAAATATATTTTAAAATTAATTATTAATTTATCAAAATATTTACTACATTTCTTAGAGGAAGAGCAAAATAATTATTATTTTTAGCCATGAAATATCTCAAATGCAATGTTATAGCATTTGGCATATGATTATGACACATGAGGCCAACTTTAGCTTTACTTATTTTCACAAAATTTGAGAGATAATAATGTTTTTAAAGCATTTAAAACTAAATTTAGAGAATTTTTCGCAATGCATGTATGTCATTCAATAATTCTTGCACATTTTTCATGAATTAAATTTAATTTATATAATCTTCATCTCATATGATCTTATTATCTTATACAAAATTTGAGACACCACTCTCAAAATGCAAGAAAAATGAAAATTATAGAGGGTAGAAAACAAGTTGTTGTTCATTCACCCATCTCGTTTCCATCATATCCACAACACAAAAAAAACAAGGGATTCATAGGGCATTTTCTTTATTTTTTTTCTAGTTGTCATGAATATGATGGAATGAACATTGGATGAGATGGGAATATAGATGACAACTTGTATAAAATTGGGTGTTTTTTTTTTTTTGAGAAATATGAAATTTGAAAATGATTTTGACACTAATGGGGATTTAAAATTTTAAAAATTGATTTGAAATGTTGCTACACTAAAACTATTTTTATTTATATATTAGTTTTAAGTTAAACTAAGCTAAATATAAATTATAAGAGTGATTTAAATTTTAGGGGGATTTACATAATCGAAGCACCCTCCTGAAGAGCATACACATGCATCAATTTTTAAGATTTTAAATTTTAAAAAGCCATGTATATTTTTAAATTAATCATTAATTTATCAAAATATTTATACACTTCTTAGAGAAGAGTAAAGCAATCAATTATTATTTTTAGCCTATGAAACATCCTCAAATGCTATATTAATGCATTTGACAATTGGTTAGGACACAAGGCCAATTTCAATTTTATTGATTTTCATGTGATTTGAGAGATAATTATGCTTTCAGAGGCATTTTAATTAAATTTGGAGGATTTGTTCATAAAGCATGTATGTCATTCAAGAATGCTTGCACATTTTTCATGAATTTAATTTAAAGTTTAATCTTTATCTCATAATATGTGTGTATGATTTTATTATATTTGTTCTTGCTTGATTCTGGGATTATTATTGTCAGCCCTTCTCATATATAATTCTGTAATCCCGTTATCGGGAAAATTTTGTACTCCGAAATAAATACATAATGTAAGATTTTTCTGACAGCCCATGGTTTTCTCCCTCTTGGGGTTTTCGTAAAATTTTAGAGTTTTTCTTTTCATTTTCAAACATCTGTGTGTGGATCTGATAAAGCGTAAATTTTTATTCTACTGCCTTCTAACAACAATATATATCAAAATTTTGAGATATCACGCTCATATTGCATGAAAATCTTCATTGTCACGAATGAGAATCATTTAAATGTTTTTGCAAGATAAACTTTTTGTCTTTATATATTTGTCATTCAATAATGTGAGCTCCACAAAGATTATCTCTCTCTATAAATAAATAAAAAATAATAACTAATTTCTATCCTCTTTATTTATAGGGGGAAAGACAATCTTTATCGAATCCATCTTATTGAATGAAGAATATATAAAGACAAATAAGATCATCTTTTAAAACATTTCAAAGATTCTTGTTTTACTGTTAACTATTTCTTCTTCCAATATATCTCCTCTCCTTCCAAACCTAATAGGTACCATATTCCCTTGCTCCCATTGTAAACTAAGGAGAAAAGGAAAAAAAAAAAAAAAAGTTAATTAAAGCAATTTTACATTTTTTAAAGAGCTAGTTTGGTTCATTGATCCATTCCTTTTTCAACAAAATTAAATATTTTTATTTGATATTTATATTTATGATAAAATGGCTCGTGTTGGGCAAAACATGAGCTTGAGCTAGAATAATATACAAGCTCGTGGCCCAATAAACTCAACTCGCGGGCTTATTATCAAGCCGAATTTCAATCAACTTGGTTCACTTACACTTCTATAGTCAACCTTACATAATGATAAGGATAATTTTTAAAAAGAAGCATATTGTTATTCAAGGACTTACAAAATAAGAAGTGATTTTTTAAGAGAGAGAGAGAGAGAGAGAGTGAAAGAGAGAGAGAGGTTGTTTAGTCGTTGCATTCTTAGAAAAAATTAACTTTTTTAAATCGAGCCACTAGTCTAAATCAATTGATTAGGCCCACAAACTTAAGAGGGTGTTCATATAAACAATGTAGAATTGGTTGGGAAAGTCACATTTGAATCGAAGTATTCCTAGGCCCATCAATTTCCGAAGAAAGTAAGCCCCCGCAATGAAATATCACATAGCAGGTCCTTGCCCTGTACAATGGTGCATATGTGGACCACTCCTAATGCCCACGCAAGACTAATCTAATGTTTTAAGGCCCATTAATATTCCGCCCATTGTAGGCCTTCTAATTAAGAGGTAAAGCAGCAGCAAAATCCTCAGAAAGGTTGGTCTTGCACACTAGAACATCAGTAAACAACTCGAGCCCACTAAATCAGCCCATTAGTTTGGTGGTCCTCTCGCTTTCATGGACACCATCCAAACAATCTCTCTCTCTCTCTCTCTCTCTCTCTCTCTCTCTCTCAAAAATAATGTGGGCCATCTCTAATTTAGATGTGGACTACTAATTACGTATAAACAAGCTGGGCCACGTTAATTTAGTTAAGTCGAACCATCACTTTCGGAAAGTAATGGATCTTTAAAATTGGTGATCTAATTTACCTCTCATTTAGTGATTGATTTTTGAAATTAAATATATTTTAATTATCCAATAATATTTAAGAAATTGATGGTCCTCACAATTTTTAAATATCATTTTTAAAAATACATGACATTCCTTTTCTTTAATCATAAGGCATTATTATATAGAGAATAATATAATATATTTAACAAATTTAATCAATATTCAAATATTCCGAAAAATGATCACATTATAATCATTACAATGTGGATCAATATCATTAATATTGATATAATATTATGCTCTTATTAATAGATAGCTTAATTCAACTCCTCTCTTCGCTTAGTCAATTGAGACTAAATAAATGTTAAATTTATTCAAATAATTTATTTATTTTTAAAATGTAAAATGTAAAAATATGGAGGTCTTTTATCTATAACTTTCTTTAAAAAAGTTAAAAAAAAAATCACTAAAATTTTATCCATTACATATTGCATAGAAAAGTCCAACAAAAAAATCTATATGCATTAAATTATTAAACAGAGGACTTGTTTTCTTATAGCTTTTTTTTAATAAATTTTGCTCAAGTTATTTTTTTAATATGAGGTAATAAAATCATAATTTTATTTTATTGCTTTTTCATAGCTTTTTTTTTTAAATCTTTTCATCTAAATTTGATTAATTTGATTTTTTAAATTATTAGATATATTGAAAAATATATTTTTATCGAATTAATCTTAAAATAAATTCAGTTGATCATAATAACAATTAAAGTGAATAATGATTTGGATGTAGTATTGATTAGCCACTTACATTTATGAGTAATGTGGCCCATAAATTTTGTATTTATGGGCCAAAAATGGAAGATAAAGTGACTAATGGGCAACAATTTAATGGGCCGCATTTCTAATGAAAATTAAAGTTAGATATGGTGAACTTACTTTAAATTAATTATAATCATACACGTGGCATGAAAAAAGCGTTTAAAAATGTTTTATGCTTAATATTATCTACTAGTTACCAAAGTATAACCTTCTCATTTCACAATTTAAAAAGTTTAATAAAAAAATAGAAATCTTCTCCCTTCTTGTGGTGAAATCGTAGACCCTTCAACAAATTGATGGGGTCTTCATCAGTGTATGGGCAAGTGGAATGAAATTAAGGTTTTGTTTGAGAATTTTCCACTTCGATTTAAAGTATTTTGAAAAGTTATTTGTCTGCTTTTTTTGAAAATGTATTGTGAGATTAATAAGTCAGTATTATATCAAAATTAAAAATTACTTCAAAAGCAAATGCACTAAAAAAAAAAAAAAGATTGATGAATCTCGAGTCCACTTGGCCACATATTAATTATTGTTTAATAAGTCATTGTATTTTAAGTATTAATCTTAAAAGCTTATTAAAAAAAGAAAAGATTGGTCCATATATATTAAATTTAAATTGCAAATTAAAATCAATTTAGACATATATGATAATTTTTTAGTCCTAAAAAAATTACTTAAAATCTTTTATTTTGATAAGCAATATTATAATTGTTGCATGCTAAAAAATCAATTGTGGTAGAATAAAAATTTACGCTTTAGTCTTGTTGTGAAATCCAATACCTACACAGATATTTGAAGAGTAAACAAACAAGAATTTTACGTGAAAAAAACAAATAGGGGAAAAATCACGACTAGCGTAAAATTTTCACTATATATCTCTTTCGAGTACAAAGTTTTTTATGAATTACTGAGATATGAAAACGACAATGGGAATCAATCGTGAATAACAACACCGTGGTTAGGATGCTTATTGGTGGCAGTTGGTGATGGTGACAATGGCGGGAAGGACGGCGGCGGTGGATCGGTCGTGATGTGATGACCGACGGAGATGGCCGACGATGGTCGGCAGCGTTGACCGGCGACAGTGGTCGGCGATGATGACCGGCGACGGTGGTTGATGACGATGATGATCGATGGTGGTGGCGAAGGGGCGGTGGTCGGCGCAGCCGGCGATGTGGCACGGGACCGATGTCGCGATGGTGGTTGGCGGATGACCGGCGCAGTGGTTGAATGACCGGCCATGGTCGGCGACGATGACCGGCAACGGTGGTTTGGCCACGAAATCGGCGGTGGAGACGGCAGCATGGTGGTTGGCGGCGGCGGTGGTCGGCGGCTTCAGTAATTAACACGATTATGCTTGGAGGACTTTCAAGCATTAGAGCTCCCTCTTCTCTTTATCTTGCCTCCCTCTCATGTGAAAAATGAGTGGCTATTTATAGATTAGAGGGAAGATATTTTCGTAAATACATGCAAAATCCAAATTACTCCATTGGACAGCTCGAAATGATTCATTCGATCATCTGAAGTATTTTAAGTATTTGAATGCTCAAATGAAGTTAGAATTAGGAGATCTTAGGCTTGTTAGATCGCTCGTCACGCCGATTTATATAAACACTCCATATTTAATATCACAAAATTTTCAATTATATTTTAAGCGCTTGATCTGGGTTAGTCTTGACTCAGAATCAGATTGCTTTCGATATCAAGATTTTTGCTTCGACTAGTGAAATTTTCAGTGTCATATAAGACTGTTGCGTGCTAGAAAATCAATTGCGGTAGAATAAAAGTTTACGCCTTAGCCTTGTTGTGAAATCTAGCACGCACACAGATATTTGAAGAGTGAACAAGAAACTCCGAGATTTTTACATGAAAAAATCCCAGAAAGAGGGGGAAAAAATCACGGGTCCTAGCCCAGCAAAAAATTTCTACTATATATCTATTTCGGAGTACAAAGTTTTCCGTCGGATTACAATTTATATGAGAAAGTCGACAATGAAATTCAATCGAATACAATACGCAGTGGTTATATGCAGTTGTTGGTGGAAATGATGGTGAAACAGTCGTAATATGGTAATGACGGCGATGGTGATAATGACAGATAATGGCATGGTTAACGGCAAACCGCAGCAGTGGTCGCCGCAGCAACCGACGTGGTGCGCGGCTACGCGTGGACAGCGGTAACCGGCAGTGGTTATGGCAACATGATCGATGTAATCGACCAGCGGCTGTGGCAGCGGTAAACCGCCGGCTGCGTGAAAAGCGGCATGGTGGGATGATGTCGATAATATGGTTAGCAGCGATAGCGCGGTGATGGCAGTGGTCGCGGTAATTGGCGATGATGGCCGATCGGTGGTTGGCAATGACCGGCGATGGTGATCAACCGGTGATGCCGGTGATGGTTACTGATGAGATCGGCATGGCGACGATGGTGGTAATAGCGGTGGTTGGCGGAAGCGAGGGTGGTCGGCGGCAAATCAGTGGTAACGATTATGCTTGGAGGATTTTCAAGCTTTAGAGCTCCTCTTCTCTTTATCGCTCCCCATGTGAAGAATGATGAGCTATTTATGGATTAGAGGGAGGACATTTCCATAAATACATGCAAAATTCAAACCACTCCAGTGGACGGCTCGAAATAATTTCTTCGATCATCTGATGTATTTTAAGTATTTGAATGCTCAAATGAAGTCAAAATTAGGAGATCTTAGGCTTGTTAGATCTGGCTCATCAAGACGCTCGATTTGACTATAAACACTCCGTATTTAGGAGCCGGCTAATATCGCAAAATTTTAAATTATATTTTAAGCGCTTGATTTGGGTTAGTCATGACTCGAATCAGTTATTCGACATCAAGATTTGTGCTTGTAGTAGAATTTTTTAGTGCTATCGTTCTATCTTTGGATGACATTACTTATTTCATCCAAAAATATATTAATTTTTTTTAAAAAACAACTTTACTTATTATTACTATTTGTAATTACATATGTTATTTGTATTAATTTATTTATATTGGCATTTAGTCTTGAAAGAGATGAGATTTTTTTAATTAAATGCTATAATGATGAGAGGAATTTTTTTTAATTAAATGTCATAATGAGGAGAGGATTTTTTTTCTAATTAAATGACATAATGAGGTGAGGTTTTTTTAAATTAAATGTCATAATGAGGAGAGAGTTTTTTTTTCTAATTAAATGTCATAATGAGGAGATGGGAATTTTTTTTATTTATTCTTTTTTCCTTCTATAGTGGATCTATAAAAACCTCCCTATGATCATTCGACGATCAAGGCCCGTAATTCATTTGGTGAGGCTCCGATTTTCCCTCATGAAAGGTGTCAATGCCTCATTGGATGGCCGGGTTGAGGATCAAGGCAAATTCATATGGCGAATTTCTCCCTCGAAAGAGGTCGTCCTCGTCATCGACTTGGTTTGGTGATTAAGGATCTACGAGGCTCTAGTTTCTCTCGAGAGGCGCCGTCCTCGCCGTCCCGAAGTTCGAGGTGATCAATGGTCGTAGTTCATACGACGAAGCCCCAATTTTTTCTCAAAAGAGATGTCAATTATCCTCGTCAGACTGACTGGATTTAGAGGCGATCAAGACCCGTAGTTTATACATCGAGACTCTGATTTTTTTTTGAGAGAGGTGTCAACTGTCCTCATCAGATCGACTGGGTTTATAGGTGATCAAGACCCGTAATTCATATGGCGAGGCACCGATTTTTCTTGAGAGAGGCGTCAACTATCGTCGTCGGACCGACCGGGTTCAGAGTTAATCAAGGCGCGGTTTACGTGAAGCTCCGTTTTCCCTCGAGATGACGCCAACTTTCCTCGTCGACCGAAGTTCGAGGGCGATCAAGGCGTAGTACATAGGCTCTTTTCCCAGAAAGAGCGTCCGGCCCTCGTCGGACCGGGTTGAAGCAATCAAGGCCCGTAGTTCATACGGCGAGACTCCAATTTTCCCTCGAAAGAGGCGTCAACTGTCCTTGTCAGACTGACCAAGTTTGGAGGCGATAAAGACCCGTAGTTTATAGAAAATTGATTTTCTTGAAACTCCAATAGTTGACAACTGCCAAGGTGGTGGGGAAGCATTGATTAGAAATCATTCCTCAGAAAACTCATAACTTCTGGTAGATAATTTTAGAGTGTTATTCTTCATGATGTTACTTGATGATGTTGAGTTATATGGAACAGATAGAATCAAATCCGCTGAGGATTTTTGACTCATCCGAAGTTGTTTGTCAAAGTGTCACTTGATGACATCAACCTATATGGAAGAGGTTGAATCAAATCCGCTGAGGATTTTTGACCCATCCTAGGTTGTTTATCAAAGTGTTACTTGATGATGTTAACCTGTATGGAAGAAGTCGAATCGAATCAGCTAAGGATTTTTGGCCCATCCAAGGTTGTTCGTCAAAGTGTTACTTGATGACGCTAACCTGTATTGAAGAGGTCAAATCGAATTCGCTAAGGATTTGTGACCCATCCAAGATTGTTTGTTAAAGTATTACTTGATGATAGTAACCTATATGGAAGAGATTGAATCAAATCTGTCGAGGATTTTTGACCTATCCGAGGTTATTTGTCAAAGTGTTACTTGATGACGTTAACCTGTATGGAAGAGGCTGAATCGAATCCGCCAAGGATTTTTGACCCATCCGAGATTGTTTGTCAAAGTCTTCGCTCGATGACGTTAACCTATGTGGAGTAGGTGCGAAGTTTTCACCTATCCGAGGTTGTTTCTCAAAGTCTTCGCTCGATGATGTTAACCTGTGTGAAGTAGGTATGAAGTTTTAACATATCTGAGGTTATTTGTCAGAGTCTTCACTCGATGACGTTAACCTATGTGGAGTAGGTGCAAAGTTTTAACCTATTTGAGGTTATTTGTTAGAGTCTTCGCTCGATGACGTTAACCTATTTAGAGTAGGTGTGAAGTTTTGACCTATCCGAGGTTGTTTGTTAGAGTCTTTGCTCCATGATGTTAACCTGTATGGAGTAAGTCTGAAGTTTTGACTTATCCAAGATTGTTTGTCAGAGTCTTCGCTCGATGACGTTAACCTGTGGGGAGTAGGTGTGAAGTTTTGACCTATATAAAGTTATTTGTCAGAGTCTTCGCTCGATGACGTTAACCTGTGTGGAGTAGGTGCAAAGTTTTGACCTATATGAGGTTATTTGTCAGAGTCTTTGCTCGATGGCGACTATGTGTGGAGTCAAGTTTTGACCTATCCGAGATTATTGTCGAGTCTCGATGATGTTAACGTGGGGTAGGTGCAGTTTTACCTATCTAAGGTTGTTTGTCAGAGTCTTCACTCAATGAAGTTAACCTGTGTGGAGTAGGTGCGAAGTTTTGACCTATCCGAGGTTGTTTGTCAGAGTCTTTGCTCGATGACATTAACCTGTGTGGAGTAGGTCTGAAGTTTTGACTCATCCGAGATTGTTTGTCAGAGTCTTTGCTCAATGACGTTAACCTGTGGAGAGTAGGTGCAAAGCTTTGACCTATCCGAGGTTGTTTTTTAGAGTCTTCGCTCGATAATGTTAACCTGTGGGGAGTAGGTGTGAAGTTTTGACCTATCCGAGATTTTTTGTCAGATTCTTCGCTCAATAACGTTAACATGTATGGAGTAGGTCTGAAGTTTTGACCTATCCGAGATTGTTTATCAGAGTCTTCGCTCAATGACGCTAACCTATGTGGAGTAGGTCTCATCAAAACCATAAAATTTTGACCTATTCGAGGTTGTTTGTTAGAGTCTTTGCTCGATGACGTTAACCTGTGTGGAGGGGTCAAATCAAAACATTTATTTGAGCTTGTAGCTAAAGTTGCTCCTTGACCTTTGCCTTTTTTATTAGTATTATTGACTTATCTCTCGAACTGATAATCAATTTGATATCCAAAATATTGATTTAGATAATCTTTTGAGATTAAGAGTTGCTCCCCTCCAACAAAAGCAATGATCGGTTTGATAAATCTTCATTCTTCTTATGTGTTTTCGAGTAAGATTTTCTTCACCATATAGGTGGTGCTATTCTGAATATAAAGTCAGATTGTCAATCAATATGAAGATGTAAAGGGAATGTTTTCAGACCAACTTGTGTCTTGCAGTTACAGTAGAATAAAAGTTTTAAGCCTTGTTGAAATCCAACACACACGATATTTGAAGAGTGAAAAAACCCCAGAAAGAAGGGGAAAAAACCACGGGGCCTAGCCCATCAAAATTTTTTCACTATATATATGTTTCGGAGTACAAAGTTTTCCCAATACGGGATTACAGAATTGTATATGAAAAAGCCTGACAATGGAAATCACAAAATCAGTAACAAATCACGGCAATGGTTATAATCTTGTTGGCAGATTAATGATGGTTGTCGCGAATGACCGCGGTGATCGGTAGTGGTGATGACCGGTGGAGATGGTCGACGATGGTCGGCAATGGTGGTTGATGACGATGATGATCAATGATGGTGGCAGCAGTGGCTGGGTGGGCTCGCCAACTTTAATTCGGTGTGACGGATCGAGATGCGATCGATGATGCGATCCAGCGGCGTGGCGAATGGTACAGCGGATGACCCGGATGGTGGTCGATGGCAATGATCCGGCAGTGGTCAGTGATAACCGGACGGTGGTTACGACGAGGATGTGTGGCGGCGGCGGCATGGTAAGTGGCACGGCGGACGGTATTGGCGGCCGGCAGTGGTGGCAACCGTCAGTGGTGGCGATTATACTTGGAGGATTTTCAAACTTTAGAGCTCCTCTTCTCTTTATCTTGCTTCCCTCATGTGAAGAATGAGGCTATTTAGATTAAAGAGCATTTTCATAAATACATACAAAATCCAAATCACTCTATTGACTCAAATGATTCCTTCAATCATCCGATGTATTTTAAGTATTTAAATGCTCAAATGAAGTCGAATTAGAGATTTTAGACTTGTTAGATCGCTCATCAAGACGCTCGATTTGACTATAACATCCATATTTAGCGAGATATTGCAAAAATTTTAATTATATTTTAAGCGCTTGATCTGGATTAGTCTTGACTCAGAATCAGATTACTGTCGACATCAAGACTTGTGCTTCGACTAGTGAAATTTTCAGTGCCATTTCAGTTTAAATTATTGCGTGCTAGAAAACTAGTTGCGGTAGAATAATAGTTTACGCCTTAGCCTTGTTATAAAATCCAACATGATATTTGAAGAGTATATAAAACTCCGTGATTTTATGTGAAAAATCCGAAAAGAAAATCACCGGCTTGTAAAATTTTCCACTATATATCTTTGAGTACAAAGTTTTCCAAATCGGATTACATAATTGTATATGAAAAGCGACAATGAATCATAATCATGTAACATCACGGCAGTGGTAAATTTAGCGCAATAAGCGATTGGTGATAGTGAACAATGAGGTTGACCGATAGTGGCGATCGGTGGTGATACCAGATGGAGATGATAGTCGGCGGCGGTGACCGGCGGCATGGTCAGCGGACCGACGGCGGTGGTCGGCAGCGGTCCGGCTCGATGGTCGGCTGATGGCACGGCGATTGATGACGATGATCGATGGTGGTGGTGGCGGTGGTTACCGCGCGATAGTGGTGGCGATGACGACGATGGTTGGCATGATGGCGATCTCAGCGGCTGGATTGCATAAGCGGCGGTGACCAATACGGTGGTGAATGACCGGCAACGGTGGTGGTGACGATAACCGGCGGGTGGTTGGCAACGATGGCGATAAGCGGCGGCCGGCAACGGTGGTTAGCGGTTGGCGATCGCGATGAGTGGTAACGATTATGCTTGAATGATTTTAAAGCTTTAGAGCTCCTCCCTCTTTATCTGCTCCTCAGAAGAATGATGTATTTATAGATTAGAGGGAGGATATTTATGTAAATACATGCAAAATCCAAACCACTCCATTGGACAGCTCGAAATAATTTCTTCGATCATCTGATATATTTTAAGTATTTGAATGCTCAAATGAAGTCATAATTATGAGATCTTAGCTTGTTAGATCAGCTTCAGACGCTCGATTTGTATAAATATTCCATATTTAGGAGCCGATATCGCATTTTCAATTATATTTTAAGCGCTTGATCTGGGTTAGTATTGATTCAAACCAGATTTCTTTCGACATCAAGATTTGTGCTTAAAATTTTCAGTGTCATATTAATAAATATATTAATTAGTTATATGTATTTTATTTATAATTTTATTAATAAGTTGCTATCAATTATCTATTTTTTTTCTTATTACGTATTTATAAATTATATACTTATGATGGAACCATCGAATTAAATTGATGGTCCACTTATGATAGAATTACTCAACTAAATTAATGGTTTACTTATGATAGGACCAATGAACTAAATTGATGATCTACTTATGACACGACCATTGAATTATATTGATGGTCCTATCATAAGTGGACCAATCTTCTCCTTTTTTTGATAAGTAGGCTTTCCAGACTGATACCTAAAACACAATGATCGGTTAAATAATAATTAATAAAGAGCAGTATGATCGAAGGACACCACACGTAATATTCTCTTCCAACAAGAAGAATACTCCGATCAAATAACACTTTGAAAATAATAATCATAATAATATTATTATTACTATTGATGCTCTTAGTCATAAATTAAACATTTAGCCAATACTGTAGCGATGGTGTGTCACAGTCTTCTTCCAAAATAAAGATGTATCATCCTCCCCTCTCCACTACTTTAAATAGAATAGTGAATTTGTGCTTTAATGGAAACTACACGTACATATTTGTGCAACTCGAATACGGGCCACAACAGAACGGGGAAGACCCTGATCAATTGCTCGAACGCTTCTGCGCACATATTCTGATGAAATAATAATAATAATAATAATAATAATGATCCTCTCATTCCTGAACTAACATTTAGCCAATACCATGGTCCTTTAAAATTTATTCTATTTGGTCTTCCTATCAGGCTGGAAGGAGCATTGAATTGAATGTACAATATATATATATATATATATATATATATGCAAAGAGAGAGAGAGAGAGAGAGAGAGAGAATTAGAGTCTATATTATTAAATTATGAATATATAAGAAAAAATGTTGTATCTTAAAATGACCTATCTTACACTCCTCATTTATAGAGAGAAGAGTCTTTGTGGTTCTCGTCACATTTAATAACAAATGTATAAAGAAAAAAAGTTTTTTTTTTTTTGGGAAAAATGAGGGCCTCGCCTATCTTTCATTTCCATAAAATGAATTACAAAAGGTGGAAGACTATTACATAGCAATTACATTTCAGAAACTCAAAAAAAAAAAAAAAAAAAACTTTAGACTATGCAAAATTGAGCACAAACAACTCCAAACAAGGAACAGAAAAACCTATGAAAATAGCAGATCCTAACCAAGAGAGTACAAAAGCAAAAAAGTAGGTGAAAGATATCACATGGGCTCAATAAACCAATAGATAAGTATATTCATTAGCTCCATCCAAGGCTACCCACGTCACCAGTCAAGCTAGTAAATCTTTAATGCCGAGAAACAGCAAGCAAATTACAAGATTAAAATAGCCAATATAAATGATAGGTGATCAATATCGACATCCAATCCAAAGCTGAGGTAACATCGACAAAACAACAAGTAGATTACAAGAGCAAAACAGCCAATATAAACGATAAGTCAGCAATATCGACATCCAATCCAAAGCTGAGGTAACATAGGAGCCGGTTGAGCATAATATAAGCTGGTAACACATCATTGCCCCAAAACATATAACCATTCTTCACATTAAAAGCTCCCAAAATGAATAGAAGGATCAGAGTTAGCGAAAGAAGAATAAGTGATGTGGAGGCTGGGATTCACAATTCCTTTCCATCCAAATATAGAAGGCAGTAATTGAAATTGCAAGAAGGTAAAAATTTTTAGTCACTTTGCAGTTAATAATATCAGCATGAAGAAGTAATTGAATCAAAGTACCTCTCATAAGAAAGAAATTCTCCAATGGTATACTAGCTTGAAGGACCGTCAAAGAGTAAGGGTAGTCAAATGAGATGTGAGAATGCTTCTCATTATAGGTATTGCAAAGCACACATAGAGGCTCCACATTGATACCACTATGTATAAGGCTATCTTTAGTTTTTAGACATTCCCAAATAGCCTTCCAAAACAAAAGCAACATATTTAATAGAAAACCTTTGAACTAAATAGATTTAACCCAAACTAGTTTAGCAATATCTCTAAAAAATAAATAAATGAGCTACTTTATGGTAAGTGATCATTACCCAATAGGCAATTAGTATGAGTATCCATAATGGTGTTTAAGATTAAATGCTACATCATCGTGGATAGAAGAGGTAATAGGAGGTTCCAAACATTATTTAAAATAACATCACCAAGGTATGCTTTGGACAGTTAAACCAAGAGAATATGTTATGCTCAAATCTTTCAAATAATGATAACCCATTTAACCAAGGGTCAAAGAAGAAAGAGAGACGAAAATTCCCAACAATCTGAAAGGTAAAATAGCTCCTAAATCTGACAGCAGAATATTTCATATCTTTGTAAAGAGGAGAGGAAAATGAGCATTGGCTGCACCATAAGAAAAAGAATTTTCTTAAAAACCAGTTAGAGAGTAAAGAATGAGAGTTATAGATCCTCCAAATCAGCTTAGCTTTGCACATAGAATTAAGAGAATCCAGATTGGGCAAACCCAAACCACTAACACAAATCAATTTATAGATTGTATCCCAAGAAATGATATGTAATTTTTTCTCATTAGCATGGTTTTGAAGAAAGGAATTGATTAAACTAGTAATCCTCTTCCTAATGCATTTAGGCAATGGGCTAGCTCTAAACCAATAATGAAAATAGCTCCAACAGGTGTATCTAACCAGCTGTAGCCTACCAGCAAAAGAGAGTAAATTCCTTTTCTAGCCATTAAAGCAGTTATGAATTTTCTCCATGATCTTAGAGCAATCGGAAGGTTTAAGCTTAGATGAAGATATAGTAAGGCCAAGATAATCCCAAGGAAGATCCTTAAGTTGGAAACTCATAGAATTCTTTAAATGCACTTTCCGGGTTAGCATCCACAGCCTTGGAGAAACATAATACAGATTTATCCGCATTATAATAGAGATTAGATTCACTATGAAATAGTTTAAACAAGGAGTTAAGGCATTGAATATTATGAGAATCAGCTTTGCCAAAGACTAATAAGTCATCCGCATAAATGAGATGAGAAATCTTGCAATATTTCCTAACAATCGGCTTATAGTAAGCTTTGTGGCATTAATCTAACTAAAAGTTTAAAAAAAGCATCCATTGTGATGGTGAAAAGGTAAGGGGATATGGGACAACCCTGTATAAGCTCAGAAGTGAAGTTGAAATACCCCTTCAGTTCACCATTAACAATAACAAAAAAAGGAACCTACTCAATACATGCTTCAATCCACTTGATAAATTGTAAGGGGGATTCAAGAAGATGCATTCACTGAATTAGAAACTGTCGGTTAACATGATCAAAAGCTTTCTTAAGATCAGTTTTGGCACAAAACTCAATGGGTATGTTTTTTGATTGAAACCATTCATAACTTCATTTGCCAAGATTATATTATTAGCTATGCCACGATCTTTGATAAAAGCAGCCTGGGCCAGGTGGATTAAATTAAGAAGCAGATTGTTTAGTCTGTCAGCAAGTAGCTTATAAATAACTTTGTAGAGAATATTGCATAATGAAAGAGCCCTGTAATCCACAATAGATTCAACATGTGTGCTTTTTGGGATAAGAGTAATGGCTGAATGTTTAACCCTGTTGAGTAGCACCGCATTTTTGAAGAAATGAAGAAGTGCTTCAATCAGTGAAAGGCCAGTAATATTCCAAGTATCTTTAAAAAATTTAGAGGTAAAACCATCCGAACCAGGAGTCTTATCAGATCCAATGGAAAAATAGCCAGTTTGATATATTCAAAAGTAAAAGGAGAAGTGAGCATTAGGCTATCTTGAGTAGTGACCTGAGGTCCAGTAGGGATTTCTGAACTGTTGGAAATGTGAGTGCAGCTAGGCTGATTAAGAAGGCTAGTATAGTAGGACACAACCTCTTTGGCCACCTCCTCAAGTGAAGTGAGCTCATCACAATGTGTTTTTAGGCTGTTGATATAATTTTTGCTTCTTATTAATTTAATTTTATTATATAAAAATTTGATATCATCCTCCCTTGTAGATAGCTAGCCCCATTCTCACATTTCATAGCAATACTGAGACAATTTTGGGCATCCATAGCTTCTTGAAGAAGATCTCTGCATAAGGGGTTAGCTTCCAAATTCATATATATCTCATTGAGTTTGGTCTTCAATTCCACTATTTGATTGCTGATATAGTTGTAGGAGTTCCATTTAAGAGCAAGTAAAGCTTTTTTTTTTTTAACATTACTAAGACGGTTGCAAAAGACAAAAATAGGATCTCCAATCACATGCTTCCTCCAAGCTGAGAGAACAATATCCTGAAAATTAAGACACAGACTCCAATAATTTATATATATAAATCTATGCCTATGATTATCCCTATTACCCAAGGAGGTGATGATAGGGGAGTGATCCGACATAAGAGGGGCCATAACCTTCCTATAAGAAAAAGGAAAATATTTCAGTCATTGAACATTACACATAGTCCGATCGAGCAAACATCTAATGGGATTTTTAGTTTGATGGTTAAACCAGCTATAAGATAAGCCCAGATTCTTTAACTCAATTAGACCAGAAGTGAGCATACAATCATTGAAGTCTTGAAGTTTGCTAGGAAGAGGAGGCTGACCCCCAATTTTTTCATTATTGTCATGAATACAGTTGAAATTACCTATAATAATCCATGGGTTAGTTGTAGAAGAAGCTAAAATGATGATAGATTGCCACAAATCCTTGCTGCCTAAATTACTATTATCAGCATAGACAAAAGTGATCATAAAGTGAGTAGAAGAGTTGACTGTTATACGACCATGAATAAATTGAGGATGGGATTTTAAAGCGGTGAAAGAAATCATATCCAAATTCCATTTAATCCATATACGACCGTTAAGGGCATCTGAGAAGTTGTTAAAGCTATCTTCATTTCTGAAAACTCTAAATTGTTTGGAGTTGAGGGGGTTTGAAATAATCTGAGTGGAGAGTTTGGTCTTCATCAGACAAATAATATCAATTCTATTACTTTTTATAAAATCTTTATAATATGTGACTCTAGAGCCACTATGGAAGCCTCTCACATTCCAAGAGGTAATTTTCAAAGGAATCATATAATTATTTTTGAATGGAGGTAGTACCTCATTTTGGTCTGGCTTTTTTACCTTTGGTGGCTGTCATGAGGGTTGTAATCTTTGAAGAGGAAGCTTTAGAATGATCGATGGCCATAGATTTTTCCATCATATTATCCATATTGGAATTGGATAAAGCAGCAAACAAGTGTTGAATAGTTCCTGGAGAAGTAATAGAAGGTGGTTGAGCTAAGGCATTTGTATTATTTTCTGTTGGTTCATCCTCCGCATTGAAGTCAGAATCATCAGCTATTAAGTCCACACTATTACTAGTGTTGTTTATAAGTAGGTTGATATATGGGTGATGAGTTAGAGGTGGGAGGATTACCGCCAAGGAATAGTTAGTTCTCTGAATGTCCCTGTTGGAGAGACCGGGGGGAACCTTATTCCTAACATGAACTAGAACAATAGATGGGGTGGGATCCAAAATTCTCCACCAACCCTCTAAAGAAAAGAGTTGTTTAAGTGTGGGTGATAATTTGAGGATGAATAGTAGATAAGACACTACCCAGAGATTTCGTTCTCATTTGGTGAGAACTTTTTATATCTGGTTCCAGGTTTTCTATAGGCGCAAGCCTCTATAGTTAATTATCCCTCCCAATATTGAGAGAGCACTTTCGATTAAGGATAGTCAATGAATCGTTAAAGAACGAGTTTTTAATTGTAGTGAGTGGAGTTTAGAACTTATGAAATTTATCATTTTAACTTAAAACTTTTTGTGGGGGGAACGATGATGCGCCCAATCTAGATCTCATGGTTCCGTTGTCCGGGTCGGTCCACAGTCGCTTAGTCGGAGGTAGTCGAAACGACGAAGGATCCTTGTCGACAACATATGGGTTACGTCGTCAGCGCTTGTAGACCTGGGGTGGAGTTTATCTAAAGGGACAAATATAAGTTCACCTTAGCTAACGTAGGGCTTTTTTCCCAACCAAATACATTCTACATTTCACAGCTCAAAGAGCAAAGTCGTTAGGAACATCTGTACGGTAGTGACCATAATTTAGTGGTGTCATATCATGAACCACGGTCGAGAGGGCTCGGTCGCGCCATTTATGTGGTGCCATATCACGGCAAAACCATGCAGAAGGACAGACCCCGTCATACGGGCTTTAGGAATATTTAAGTGTGAAGGTAGTTATGTATTTAATTTGACATTGGCTCTTTATGAGCAAAAGTTTTCTTAATTTGTCACCCGAAGATAAACAATTGCGGAGGGGATTTATTTTTAAGTTTTAATTTAAATAATTATTTATATATATATATATATATATATATATATATATATATATATATATATATATATATATTTATTTTGTTATTTTCTTTGAATTTTGATCATTTTATGATTGATTTTAGATTTGAATATATGATCATTTATTATTAAAATTTTAATTATAATTACCCTTCTCGATCATAATATCGATTGATAGACTACACTACGTCAATTTTTTACAGAGGATCGGTCTAAATTCATTATCTCAAGTATAATCCTTCAAAACCTTGTCCACTCTAGCTTGAACATAGAGGATCGGGTTTGAGACTTTTCTTCCTGAGAATTTGAATTTTAGAAGCTATGTCAGTTGATTCATATCTTGTATTATATGACATAATTAGCTTCTCAGATATTATTAATTTGAAGTTCTTATAATATCAAATTTTTAGGTTTTGTTAACCCGGACCCGTTCCGAAGACCAAATTGGGATTATGTAGCATCTGTTCTTTATATTTGACTTAGTAATTACTCCAACATGCATACTGATATCGTTCTTTAAAATTGCATGGACATTAAGATGTCTAATGTTGAAGTTTCATGTCAAATTTTGATTTTAAATTTTGTTAACGGACGGTCAGAAGACCAAAGATATAGCATATGTTCTTTTTTTATACCTAACTTGCATGTCCTATTGTTTGAACACTTCAACATATATACGAGTTTCTGTCTTTTAAAATATTGTATGAACATTGAATGTCTAGTTGAAATGTAGGTGCAATTTGTAAGTTTAGATTTCAATATGATATTTTGATTTTTAACGACGGTCCAAGACCAAATCGGGATAGATAGCATTCTTTTGGAAATATGATATGCATATTATTTTATTAACAAATCACAAATTAGGGGGGTGAAATAAATTATGTTGAAGCTCATATGATCAAATATAAAGTAATGGGCCTAAAATGAATTTAGGCACTTGATTTGAGCTAAAATTCTCTCATTATGTAACAAATCGCAAAGAAGGGGTGAAATAAATCATTTTGAAGGCCCATATGATCAAGTATAAGGTAATGGGCATAAAATGAATTTAGGCACTTGATTTGGGCTAAAAATCCTCTAATTATGTAACAAATTAGCAAAGAAGAATTTAAAATAAATCATTTTGAAGGCCCATATGATCATATAAGGTAATAGCTTAAAATGAATTTAGGCACTTGACTTGGGCTAAAATTCTCTCCTTATGTAACAAATCAGAAAGAAGAGGAAATAAATCATTTTGAAGGTCCATATGATCTCAAGTATAAGGTAATGGGCTTAAAATAAATTTAGGCACTTGATTTTAAAATACTCTCCTTATGTAACAAATCAAGAAGAGGGGTGAAATAAATCATTTTGAAGGCCCATATGATCAATCACCCATAATTTATTTCTCTTGATAAGGGGAGGAGAATACAAAGATATGAGTAGATGTCATATGTCATTTAAGAGAGGCAAGTGGGTTAATTATAATCCACTTCCTTCACATGCAAGTCTCATGACAAGTGGGGGACAAATACTCATTAAATTTATTAAGAAGATATGACAAAGAGTTTATTTTTCCTTTCAAAGAAAGTGATAAAGATGCACAAGGGCATGCTACATGTCCATGCATATGTATGCGATATGACAAATGACATTAAATTAGATGATTTCTTTGCATATAATTTCGAGGACACATGTGTCGATGCCATAAGAATAGATGATAAGAGAGAAGAGGCTAGGAGGCCTATAAATAAGAGGATTTCCCTTTCATAAAATACCATTTCTACTCTCCTTTTCTCCCTTATATCACAAGTTTAAGTTTTTCAATCTTGCAAGAGGGTTAAGTTGTACATATACTGTGAGTTTCTTTTCTAACAATTTTTTTGATATCTTCTTGATATATGTCATATGATAGATTTAGTTTATTCCATATGTATTTGTTTCAAGTCTTCACTATGTCTCATGTATGTATGTAAATCATGGTGGGAATGACAAGTAAAGTAGGGGTATTTATGTTTGAGCATATGTCATATGTATTCTATAACATGTCAAGCTAGATAGAATCCTAAGGTGAGCATTACAATACATGTCATAATGGCCAAATAAGAAAATAGCTTGCATGATATAGAAATTAAACACATAAGTATTCACATTTGAGATAAAGAAAATTTTAAATAACATAACAACTTAAGCATTTCATCATTTCTTTTCTATCTCCTTTTTTTTAAAGAAAATTTTGGCGACCTCCGTCATCCCCTAGGGGACTTGGGGACTAGGTCTTCCACCAGCAAGAAAAAGGCGTGCGGTAGGTGTCATGAGACAAGCAAAATTTATTTGTCCACCATGCCGAAAGGCGTGTATGAGTTAACATAGCAACACAGTTTCCATCATGTTGGAAGTATGAGTAGTACTTATAGTAATAAATTTAAAGCTTGCATTTGCATATATAAACAAGTTACTTGCATGTATTTAATTAAGAGTAAAATAATCAAAATTTACAACAGCCTCCCGGCTCTCCTCCACATGTGGGGGTTGCCATAAGAGACTGGGCCTGCCCACCATGCCAAGAAAGGTATGTATGGGTGTATGTTGTGAGACACCATGACCAAAATTTTGATAGTATAGCATTTTCCTACCATGTTGGAGGTAGGTACTTATATTACAAATTTAAAGCTCGCATTTGCATATAAACAAAAAGAAAGCTGCCTGCATGTATATTTAATTAGGATCATAATAATCAAAATTTACAAAACTCTCCCCCCCACATGGGGTTGCCATGAAACAGCCCACATGCCAAGGCATGTATGGGTGTATGTCATTGAGACACCATAGAAATTTTGATAGATAACATTTCCTACCGTTAGAACATGGTAGGTATATCACAAATTTAAAGCTCTTGCATATAAACAAAAGAAAAGCTTGCATGTATATTTGATTAGGGAGCTAATAATCAAAATTTTTGACTCTCACAAATGTGGGTTGCCATGGAGGCTGGTTCCACCGCCAAGAAAGGCATGTATGGGTGTAGAACACCACTAGAAATTTTGATAGATAAGATTTCCTCATGTTAGAGAACATGGTGCTTATATCACAAATTTAAAGCTGCATTTACATATAAATAAAAGAAATTGCATGTATATTTGATTAGACTAATAATCAAAATTTAAACCTCCTCTCCCCATGTGGGGTTATATGAAAAGCCCATGTAGAAAGAAAGATATGTATAAGTGTATGTCATGAGACACCATGAAATTTTGATAGATAGTATTTTCCTACCCATTAGAGAACATGGTAGTACTTATATCAAATTTCAAGCTTTTAAACATGTAAACATGTTTGCATATATACTTAAACAAGACAACATTTGTTGAGCATTGCATTGGAACCAAAGTAAGTTCATGAAAGCAATATGTATATTGAACATTTGCTGAAAATATATGAAAATTTGAAATTAATCTTAAAAATGAATCTCCCTTCACATTTTGACTTTCATAATAGCAACTAGTCATGCAATGAAGTAAGGTAACCCTTCCTTTCAATTTTAGATTTCCATTGAAAGAAATATAGAATCTCCCATGTGTTCTAGGATCTATGTCACATAACACTTCAAATCCCTCCCTTACTTTCATTTTAGCATGAAATGAAAGAAGCATGGCATGTAACCATACAATACTTGAAACCTTCCCAATTTCAGTTCAACTTGCATATGAAAGCATGATATATATAATTCCTTCATAGGAAACCAATTGAAACAAAGTAGAAGAATGAAATTCATAGGAGAATAGCAAATAATACGATATTTAAGCCATACATCCTTTCTTATCAGATTTTCAAACTTCTGGCTCAAATAAAAGAAATTTTCAGCAAGCATCACATCTTTAGATAGCAAACTAATTGATTTTCCTTTAGAAAAAATAAATTTCAGCAAGCTTCATGCCTCTAGACAACAAGCTAATAGTTTTCCCCTTTCATAAAAAATAATTTTCAGCATGCTTATGCCTCTAGACAACAAGCTAGTAGTTTTTCCTTTTCATAAAAATACTTTAATGTATCATACCCATTAAAAAAACAAATTGATTCAATTTCCCTTAGGTAAAAAATGATTTCAGCATATCATGCCCATTAAACAATCGTGTATTCTTAGGTAAAATGATTTCAGCCAACACATATTACAACAAATCAATTCATTTTTTCTTAGGTAAAAAAAAAAATATTTAAGTCAAGAAAGTAACAAAACATCGAGGAAGAAAAGCAAAATGTCACAAGGATAACCCTTCTTTCCTCTCACTCTCTTTGAGCTTTAGTTTACACAAATCCCAAATCCTACCAATGGGACTTATCAAATTCAGGATTTAAGGCAAAACGAGGAAGCGACAAGCATGCTATCCCCTGGGTTGTCAACAAGGAAGAGGATGGGGAGAGGAAAGGAGGAACAGAAAGCAAGAGAATGAGCTCCTCGCTCAACCTTAGAAGGGAAAACAAAAACTGAAAGCTTGTAGCATAAATCAATCACCTTAGATTCATGCTATTGCAAACCTAGAAAACAAATCCAACCATAAACACAAATGGAAGAGGGAACAGAAATCGCATTTCCTTCAAGAGAAACCTACATAACAAAATATAAATTAAGATTGAAATGAAACAACACGGGGTTTTGGTTGGAAGAGGAATTAGGAAGGATCGTCCTCTGTTTGCTAGGGTTGGCTTGAACCAAGAGAGGAGCAAGGAAAATGAGAGAGAGGAGGATCGTCGTCAGTGAGAGACGAGAGAGAGTATGCCATGCCCTAGAGCCATCGGACCAGCAGAGGAATCCTTCGAGAGAGAGAGAAGCAGAATGAGAGGATCGTGAGAGTGAGAATGCCATGAGAGTAGAGAGAAATGCGAATGAGGGTCATGAGGATAGCCCTCGTTCGACCTTGTAACCGCCTCTTTTTGAGAAACGGCGTCGTTAGGTAGGCTTAACAAGGATTAAGAGATTAAGCTATTAATCCCTTTAATTATAATTTAATATTATTTTATGTGACATTAATTTATGCAATAAACCCAGATATGGGTATCAATTTTAGGTGTTTTTTGTTGTCGCGATGCGATCAATTTTGTGATGGGGCCGACAACGTCGGCGATATCGGCGTGAAGTTAAGTCTAAATTACCGATGTCGCTAAAGCTCGGATCGCACTTTTAGAATCGATCGCGGAAGGCATTGTTTGATAGGTCTCGACATTTTGGTGACTGATCAATTTGCAAATGGAGGTCGTTTGACGTATAGGCTTCGACTTTGATATGTGCATAATTTTATTAAAATTTGATTTTAATTATTTGATTGATTCTTAATTGATTTGATACTTTTCATTTAATTAATTTTAATATTTTTGCATTACAATTTTAAATCAAATCGAATTTAATTAATTTCGATCGTGATTAGGGCATTTAACCTCTATATCATTTACTTAATTTTAAATGATACATAGTTGTAGGTCAACAATAGTTAGGGGATTTAGGGTAGTTAGAGGGAGAATGAGCAAAAGATTCATAGATATCACAGTGCTTCCATTCATAAATTTAGTTATAATTCTTCCATTGAGAGAAATTGGAATAGCCTCAAGAAGAGTCGATTTTAGTGATTTGGATACTAACCCAGCAAAAGTAAGACAAGAACCTTTAGCGTTAGAGGATCCATAGATAAAGGAATACCAATCTTGGCGATTTTAGAAATCCCTTTCACCAATAGCAACTCAAGATTGACTCACCAAATGGGATTTCTTTAAAATCCTCTTTAACCAGGCATAAAATCGATGTCCATTTCTTAAAAAAAATGAAGGGTTTACCTAGGATATACCACACCCCATGAAGAACCATTTCAAAACTATCCATTAAACTTGAAGGAAAACCATCGACATATAAATAAGATCATTATCGCAGAGTGCCCAAATTTTCTTGATCACCTGCAGTTAAATTGTGGAATGAGCTATCTCATCCTCCATATTTATGGAGAGAGAGAGAGAGAGAGAGAGAGAGAGAGAGAGATAATCTTTTGTGAATTCTATCTCATTTAATAAAGTGAATATAAAAGAAAAAAATTATATCATGAAATGAACCGTCTTATCATCTTTATTTATAGAGATAAAAGTATTTGTGATGCCCTCCTCATTTAATAACAAATATATAAAGATTAAACTTTATTTGTGTAATGAGCTATCTCATCCTCCTTATTTATAGAGAGAGAAAATCTTTGTGAATTCTACCTCTTTTAATAGTGAATATATATATATATATATATATATATATACATATACATATCACCCTCCCTATTTATGGAAGAGAGAGAGAGAGAGGAGCTCTTGAGCTCACCTCAACAAATAAAAAAAGGCATCTTTTTTTTTTTTTATTTAGAGAGAGGAGACCCTCCTTATTTTATTGAAGATGGAAAATTTTTGTGGAACCTATCACATTAAATGACAATATATAAAAAATAAATAAATCTTAAAACATCTAAAAGATTGTAATTATGCATTTATAAATTTTATACTTATGATAGGATCACTGAACAAAATTAATGATCTGCTTATGCTAGAATCATTAAACTAAATTGATGATTCAAGATGAAATCACTTATGACAAAACCATTGAGATGATCCGTCATAAGTGGACCATCAATTTAGTTTGGTGGTCCTATGGATCATTATATGTGACCATTACTTATAATTAATCGAACTTAATTGATAGTTCTATCATAAATGGACCAATCTTTCCTTTTTTTAATGAGTAGGTAATTCAATTTGATACTTAAAATCATGGCTATTATAATCGGACTGAACCGGTCGGTTCGACCGTGAACCGGTCACTGCGCCAATCCGGGATGTTCAAAAAACCAGCCCAGTAGAGAACCATGGGAGATCATAGCAAACCGCCGGCTGAAGTGCGATCAGAGGAAATTACAACCATGAGAGTTGTATAAGGACCCCATCTTATGCTTTTGGTGGTCACTATATTTCAGCCTCCCCCGTCTATTCTTTTGAATTGCAAACCTACCAGAAACTCTCCACATTTTGAATTGCTCTACTCTTGAGAGCTTAAAGCAATATTGAAAAGAAACTAATGTCATTCTTGAATTAATTCAAGCATAAAAGTTTTCTCAAAATCTTCTTTTAAAGATATATATATCTGAGAATTGTTATTAAGTGCATGGAGAACTAATATTATGTGTTCTCCCTCTTGCCTCATCCATCTCAAAACGAAAATTCCTTCTTCTCTTGCGAAACAGAAATATATATTTTTTTATATCAAAGAGTGGACAATAGTTGGAGAAATTCAATACGCACCTTTTAGACAAGATTCAAGGTCTATTTAGCAAATTTTTAATTTAATCTTGTATTTTTTTCTCGGTATCTCTCACGGATCCCTTCATAAATATTAATATGTATGTATTATTCTCTCATACAAGTTCTTAAGTGAACTGATTTTATTATATGTCTATTTTTTAAATTTATATAAATGAATTTATGATAAGTTCATGCCGAGTTTGATGAACCAATTCATCTTCTTATAGGATATATTTTGACAATTTATTTATTCACATTCTCTTTCATTTATTCAACATTTATTTTTTTATATATTTAGGATGGAATCTTCTGAAAGTCAAAATTCTATGCCTTCCCATAATGTTCTTGAGAAATAGATCAAGCTTGGAATCATTTTAGTGAATCTAGATGTCTTGATGGGAAAAAGCAGTATAAGTATTTGTATTGTGGATTAATATATAAGGGTGGAGGCATAAATAGAATGAATCAATATTTAGCAGAGTTAAGGGAACATTGCTCCATAAAAAAAAAAATTTCAAATGCAAGAAACTTTAAAGCAATATAAAAAACAAGATACACAAGAGGATAGAGAGTGTACATCATTATAATCAACATATTATTGAAGAAGAGATATCTATCAAAATCATAATCATCAACTACACATGATAAAGAATTATATAAAGAAAAAAAAAGTAGATAAAATTGATGCTTACTTTGCTCCAAGAATAAAACCAATTTTAAAAGTATTTTGGCATCTAAAGGCATCTAGAGCGAGTCATATGACATGCCATTGTTAGATGGTTTTTTTTTTGACATTGTATTCCATTCAATGCTTTAAATTCATCATTTGCTCAAAAAGTTATAGATGCAATACTTGTTATTGGACCAGGTTATGAACTTCCATCATATCACAGGATGAGAATTAATCTATTGAGGGATTGCAAAGAATAATGTAAACTTCTAGTTGAATCTTATAAGCATTGTTGGAAGAAAATATGATGCACTTTAATGGCTGATAGATGGACAGATGTTAAAAATAGAACATTAATTAATTTTTTAGTTTATTATCCACGAGGAGTATCTTTTCTAAAATCTATTAATGCTACTACCATTAAGAAAGATGCTACAACTCTTTGTTCTTTATTTGCTGAAGTAGTTGAGTGGATATGTCTAGAAAATATTGTGCAACTTGTGACAGATAATGCAGCAAATTATAAGAAGGTTTGAGAGTTATTGCATGAAAAGTACGAGAATATTTGTTGGTCTCCGACACATTTGAATTTGGTTGTAAAAGATATTGATATTTGCCATGTAGTGGATCTTGCTAAGAATCAAGATAACAATATTAATTTATAGTCATATTTTCCTATTATCTTGGTTAAGAAAAGACAAGGGTGGATAGCCTAAGAGCTATTTTTGCAACAACTTTTATTACTTTGAAAAGTATATATGATCATAAACATAATTTGCAAGCTCTATAAATAAGCATTATGTGGATTCAAAGTTAGCAAAACTATTAAAGAAAAAGAAGCATCTTCTATCATCATGGATAACAAATTTTAGAATGATTGTTTAATCATGTCAAAAATAACAGGACCATTAATAAGATTATTGTGAGTTATTGATTGAGACGAAAATCCATCTATTGGTTATGTTTATGATGACATGTATAGAACAAGAAAGACACTTAAAAGAATATTTAGAAGTGTTAAAAGATTGTACAAGTCATATACTTATATTATTAAGAAAAGACAGATGAAGGTATCCACTCTTAAATCCACATTTTTAAATCCATGATCAAGAGAATTACGGTCCAGGATTAATTGAACTTATTGAAATAAAGATATATGTCAAATAATAAATTAATGAAATAGAATATATCGAGATAATTTAGAAAGTTTTGGGAAGTCGATTGCACTCACCATGGTTAAAGAAATGCAACCTGGTTAGGGAGTTTTTCATAATTTCATTTATTTTCATTGTATCTTATTATCCTTTTTTGACATATTTTATATTTTTGAAGTTAATTAAAATTTTATATACAAATGAATGGTGGAAGATGTTTGGTTCTAGTGTTCCTAATTTACAAAAATTGGCTATTAGAATTTTAAGCCAAACTTCTTCTTCTTTCGGGTGTGAAAGAAATTGAAGTGTTTTCGAACAAATTCATACAAAAAGAAGAAATAATTTAGAACATCAGAGGTTAAATAATCTTATCTATGTTCATTATAATCTTAATTTGAGGAACATGTATGCTTTTTTTAATCTTTTATTACTTGTTCTTAAGTTCTTATAAAATTTTATATTTATTTGATATGTTTCATCTTAAAAAAAGAAATTATGATCCATTGGATTCAAGTATCGAGACAATAGATTTTTTGGATAGTAATAATGAATACACTCAATTAAATTATGATGATTTAGAGAATGAAATATATAAAGATGATTATTCTATAAATATATCATCCAATATAACAATAAGTTAATTAAATTATACTTATGTTGATTATAAAGATGAAGTAATTTATTTTGTATGTGTAATTTGTAGATACTAACAAAAATAAAAAAATGAAAACACAAACACTTAACATGATATTTTAAGCTTTTGATTGAGACAATCTTTGGGGAGGCAACTTTGAAGAGATTCAAGAGACATAGATGAATTTTAATATATTTGATTAGAAACTATTTCTTTTGAACTTATTTTAGAGATAAATTTTAATATGTATTTGATGTTTTAGTTTTTGATAAGTTTTGGCTAAAAAACACAAATTATCGATACGATATATTTTTATTGAATTATTAATATCTCAAATTTGTTATGACTATTTGCTTTATTAGTTTTAACTTTAATTATTAAGTGTCATAATTTAATATGTCTTTGGTTAGTTTTTTATATTTTACTGTATATTTTATATAGTTGATGACAAATTACTAATTTTATTTTAATTTCAATTCCTTCTTAGATAAGCAATTTCTTGAAGTTCTATAATGAGTTATTTCTAAGAATTATCATGACTACAAAAAAATTAGTATTTATATATTAATATATTTAACTTTAAAATTGCTGGAGATTTTTTTACATATGATTTGTATTTTATTATTTATTTTTCTCAAATTGTATGTATGACATTATTTGATTATTTAAATCTCAGATAATTTTAATATTTATTATATCATCCTCGAATTCACCTTTTTTATATTTGAACATTTTCCACCTAAATACCCAACTTAAAATATTAATAACCTATTAAACAATAATTAATAAAGAGCACCATGAACGAAATGAGATTCATCATTTACTCATGCACTGACGAAGACCCCATAAATTTGTTGAAGGGTCTATATTTTCATCAAAAGGAAAGAGAAGACTTCTATTTTTTTTTATTGAAATTTTCAAATTGTGGAATGAGAAGGTTATACTTTGGTAACTAGTAAATAATAATAGACATAAAACATTTTTAAATACTTTTTTCATGCCATGTGTATAATTATAATTAACCTAAAGTTAGTTCACCATATCTACCCATAAAAATGTGGCCTCACTTTATCTTCCATATTTGGTCCATAAATACATAATTTATGGGCCACATGTGCCACATGTACTCATAAATGAAAGTGACTAATCAATACTATCTAAGTGATTAGTCACTTTAATTGTTATTATGATCATCTGAATTTGTTTTAAGATAAATTCGATAAAATATTTTTCAATATATCTAATAATTTTAAAACCAAATTAATCAAAATTTGATGAAAAAAGAACAATATGATTTTATTATCTCATATTAAAAAAATAACTTCAGTAAAATTTATTAAAAAAGCAATAAAAAATAAGTCCTGTGTTCAATAATTTAATGCATAATTACTAATAGTGTGTGTTACAATTTTTTTAATATTAGATCTACATTGTAATGATTATAATGTGACATTTGTAGGAATATTTGAATATTGATTAAATTTGTTAAAGATATTACATTTTTTTTATATAATATTGCCTTATGATAAAAGAAAGGAATATTATATATTTAAAAAAAAAAAGATATTTAAAAATGATCAGGATCGTCAATTTCTTAAATATCATTGAATAATCAAATTAGTATTTATGGATTTTTAAAATTATTACTGGCAGGATCATAAATTTTAGAGCATTGGGCATGGCCCACATAGGCACTATTATTTAGGGGAGCCTTGCTATCTAATATTTTTACTATGGGGCTTACTTTCTTGAGAAATTGATGGGCCTAGGAATACTTCGATATAAATGCCAACCACATTCATTATATGAGCGCCCTTTTAAGTTTGTGGGCCTGATCAATTGATTAAGACCAGTGGCTCGATTTAATATCATAGTTAAATTTTTGTATGAATACAACGCCCAAACAACCTCTCTCTCTCTCTCTCTCTCTCTAGGTATTTCCCACATTGTTCATATGTCATAACATGCATGTCTCTCTCTCTCTCTAGGCATTTCCCACATTGTGCATATGTCATAACATGCATGTAACAATAAGATAAATTAAAGCTTCTTATATTGTTACATACATATGGGGTTCTTCAGGGATTATGTAATTTTGGAAAAGCACTTCTTATTTTGCAATCCCTTGAATAATAGTATGCTTCTTTTTAAAAATTGTTCTTATCACTATGTAGGGCCAGTTATAGGGGTGTACATGAGCTGAGTTGGTTGAAACTCAGCTCGATAATAAGCTCGCCGATTGAGCTTATCGAGCCATGAGCTCGAGCACAGATTATGAGCTCATATATTATTCTAGCTTAAGCTCATGTTTTGCTCGACACGACTTGTTGGCTCATTGAGCCATTTTAATATAAATATAAATATCAAATAAAAATATTTAATTTTCATTGAAAAAGGAATGGATCAATCAACCAAATAAACAAGCCAATAAGAATCTTTGGAATGTTTTAAAAGATGGTCTTATTTGTCTTTATATATTCTTCAACAAATATATGAAGATAAAAAAGTTATCTTATAAAATATTTAAATGATTCTCATTCATAAGAATGAACATTTTCATGCATTATGAGGGTGATATCTGAAAATTTGTATAAAATAATTAATTCATACACATATATTATGAGATAATGATTATACTTTAAATTCAATGCATAAAAATATGCAAGCATTCTTGAATGATATACATGCTTTATGAACAAATTCTCAAAATTTAATTTCTAATGCTTTAAAAGCATAATTATCTCTCGAATCACATGAAAATCAGTAAAATTGAAATTGGCTTTATGCGCCCTAATCATTTGCCAAATGCTTAATATAGCGTTTGAAGATGTTTCGTAGGCTAAAAATAATAATTGATTGTTTTACTCTTCTCTAAGAAGTGTATACTTATTTTGATAAATTAATTATTAATTTAAAAATATATGTGCCTTTTAAAAATTGTTTTAATTTTTGTAAAATTTTTTATGATTTGATTATGACAAATCTTAATATGTGAATTTGATAGTTAAAAAAATAATAATTAGAGTATTAGATTTGTAAATATATAAAAATTGGGTGATATGCATGTAATTCTCAATTAATATTAATGATTTTTATTGGATGTAAATAATAATTCATTCAATGCACAAGAAAGCCATAAATTTTTTTTTTTTATTATTCTGCATTTTTGGTTCTATGTTAGATTCAGTGCACTTCAATTTTAATAATTAAGGAAATTAGCAATAAAATGATTCTTCATCCATGCGCCAATAGCTTATTGGAAGCCAACTTTTTCTGTTAATAGTAATATTAAATGGTGATTAAATTTTTTGTGATATACATATAGCTTATTTTTCTGTGAAAAATATTAAAAAATACTAATGATTAGAAAAAATATTATGTTATAAAACTTTTTGGCTTAGAAAAATTAAAAATAATAATAAACTATTCTTATTTTGACTAATTAATATTTGTACATGTATGAAATGTTTTTTTAATAATAAAATAATGTGAAAATAGTTGAGAAATAAAAGCAAAATTATGTAAAAATTGAATGTATTTAATTGAATATTTAAGATATTTATTTTTAATATATAATGTGTAATTGAGCAAATATCCTCGCTTTATATTTTATTAAAAAGATATATTTGAAAGTTCTTTTTAGGCGAGATTATCATTTATAAGGGATAATCGTTTACATTAATGATTTGCTTATTCAAATAGGTGAGAAGTCATATTGATGCTTTCCTCTAACATTTCAAAATGATATCATGAAATGAGCTATCTCGCTCTCTTTATTTATGGGGAGAGGGAGTGAATCTTTGTGAATTTTACCCATTTAATATTGAATAAATAAAGAAAATAAAGTTATATTGTGAAATGAGTTCTTATCATCTTTTTTATAGAGAGAGAAGAATCTTTATATTGCCTTACTCATTTAATAATGAATATATAAAGACAAATTATTTTGTGAAATGAGCTATCTTATCCTCCTTATTTATAGAGAGAGAGAGAGAGTCTTTATGGTGCCTTTCTCATTTAATAAAAAATATATGAAGAAAAAAATTATTTCGTGAAATGAGTTGCCTCTTGGAGGGAAAATCTTTATGAATTCTATCTCATTTAATATATATATATATAGCTATATCCCCTATTTATGGAAGAGAGAGAGAATCCATATAGAGCTCAACTCATTTAATAACAAATACTATTATATTCTAAATAAGCTATCCAATTCTCTTTATTTATTTATAGAGAGGGAACCCATTAAGGATGAAATTACATGTATCTAAGAGTGGGCAATTGTAGTTGCCCATCCTAAATTTTATCATTTTCATATCTACTATTTTGCTTACATAAAATTTACTTTTTTGCCCATTGCCCTGCCCGCGGTCTTAAAACACCCCGCAAAATAATGCGGGGAGAGGTTGATCGCCGTCTTTATAATGTTTGTGTCTGACTGGATTGGTACCTCATTGAGCTGCGGTAAGTTAAGGTTTGCCTCTCCACGGTTTGCCCTATAGTTATTAAAAAAATATTACGTGCGGAGTCCGAATGCAACTCTAAAAATACTACTTTTTGGCTTTACCATGCGGTAACGGAGATACAGGATGTCGTTATCGTGACGGGGACCCGACCCAGCCCATTAAGTTCACAAGATTGCACTTGCTGGATGACGTTTTCATGCATGTTAGGGGCTAAATTTAGGTATTTTTTTACTGTGTTCATTCACTCACAGATTGTATTCATCTCCCTCCCTCCTGACGTGCATCAGTGCGAGCAGCCGACCTTCCTCCAGTTTAGGGCTAATTCTCGGACATTAAAATTCAAGGTACTATTTCAACTTTTCCATCGAAACGGCTCGACGAGGTATTATTTCGTGCATTCCTGAACAATAGAGATTTTAGGGTTTTCATATTTGTTCCTATTGTTACCATCTCATCTCCTCCATTGAATACGACTACATAAGGTATTATTCTAGACTTATTTCAAGTTTTTGAGATGTACACTCTAGAATGTACACCCTTTTTTAATATTAAACCACTAGGTAGACTTCCTATATCCTTTCTACATGCTATTATAAGCTGCTTTGAGTTTTTTTCAAAACAATTTGGGTGATTTTAATGCAATTTTTCATATGTACACTCTATATAGCCATTTTTTTTATTTTAAACCACTAGGGGACTGCCTATTATGGATCTCAATGGTGTAATATGTTGTATGGAATGCCTTTTAACATGATTTGAGTATCTTTTATCAATTTTCTAGAGTGCACACCCATTTTTTATTTTAAACCATTATGGGACTTCTTATATCCCATTGTAAATACTATTATAACCCGCTTTAGATTCTTTTCAAGAGGATTTGAGTGATTATGGACTAGTTTTTTATGTGTACACTTTGGAGTGCACCCATTTTTTTATTTTAAGCCACTAGGGGACTTCATACATCTTTTCTACATGGTATTATAAGCTGCTTTAGGTTCTTTCCAGGAGGATTTGAGTCATTTTGGAGCAGTTTTCCATGTGTACACTCTGGAGTATACACTATTTTTTTATTTTAAGCCACTTGGGGATTTCCTATATCCTTTATACATTCTATTATAAGCTGCTTTGAGTTCTTTCCAGGAAGATTTGGGTGAATTTGGAGTAGTTCTCTATATGTACACTCTGGAGTGTACACCTATTTTTTTTTAAACTACTAGAAGACTTTCTATATCCCTTCTAGATGTTATTATAAGCTGCTTTGAGTTCTTTCCAGGAGAAATTGAGTGATTTTAGAGCAATTTTTCATGTGTACACTCTACACCCTTTTTTATTTTGAAGCCACTAGGGGACTTGGAATTATAGATTCTCAATGATATTATATACTGTATAGAATACATTTCAACATGATTTCAATATTTTTTATCAATTTTTCAGAGTGTACACTCTGTACACTCTGGAGTATACATTATGTACACTATAGAGTGTACACATTTATTTTAAATTAAACAACTGGGGGACTACCTATTATAGATCTCAATGGTATAATATGCTGTATGGAATGCCTTTTAATATGAATTAAGTATTTTTCTATCAGTTTTTCAAAGTGTATAGTTTGTACACTCTTGAGTGTACACCTTTTTTATTTTAAACTATTAGGAGGCTGGCTATTATAGATTCAATGGTGTTATATGCTGTATGGAATGCCTTTCAACATGATTTGAATATTTTTTTATTAGTTTTCTAGAGTGTACACAATGTACACCCTTTTTTAAAATCAAATCACTAGGGGACTACCTATTATGGATCCCAATGGTGTAATATGCTATATGGAATGCCTTTCAACATGATTTGAATATTTTTTATTAGTTTTTGAGAATGTACTCTATGTACACTCTGGAGTGTACACTCTGTATACCATAGAGTGTACACTATGTATACTATAGAGTGTACACCCATTTTTTTATTTTAAACCATTGGGGGACTTTCTATATCCATTCTAAATACTATTATAAGTTGCTTTAAGTTCTTTTCAAGATGATTTGGGTGATTTTGGAGTAGTTTTCCATGTGTACACTCTGGAGTGTACACTCATTTTCTTATTTTAAGCCACTTGGGGACTTTTAATTATAGATCTCAATGGTGTTATATGCTATATGAAATGCCTTTCAACATGATTTATATATTTTTTATCAGTTTTCTAGAGTGTACACTATGGAGTATACACTCAGTACACCTTGGAGTGTACAACCTTTTGTTTTATTTTAAACCACTAGGGGACTGCTTATTATAGATCTCAATGGTATTATATGCTGTATGGAATGCCTTTCAACATGATTTGAATATTTTTTTATCAATTTTTCAGAGTGTACACTCTTTTTTTGAAAAAAAATTAGACCGCTAGGGGATTGCCTATTATGGATCCTAATGGTGTAATATGCTGTATGAAATATCTTCCAAAATGATTTGAGCATTTTTTTATCAGTTTTTCAGAGTGTACATTGTGTACACTCTAGAGTGTATATTCTGTACACTCGAGAGTGTACACCTATTTTTTATTTTAAGCCATTGGGGGACTTCCTATATCTTTTCTATATGCTATTATAAGCTATTTTAGGTTCTTTCCAGGAGGATTTGGATGATTTTGGAGTAGTTTTCCATGTCTACAGTCTATACACTCTAGAGTCTACACCTTTTTTATTTTAAGCCATTTAGAGACTTCCTATATTCTTTCTACATTCTATTATAAGCTGATTTGAGTTCATTCCAGTAGGATTTGAATGATTTTGGAGCAGTTCTCCTTATGTACACTCATTTTTTTATTTTAAACCACTGGGGACTTCCTATATCTCTTCTAGATGCTATTATAAGCTGGTTTGAGTTCTTTTTAGAAGGATTTGGGTGATTTTAGTGTAATTTTTCATGTGTACATTCTGTACACTATAGAGTGTACACCCTTTTTTTAACCCACTAGGGGACTTGGAATTATAGATCTCAATGATGTTATATGTTGTATGGAATGCCTTTCAACATGATTTTAGAAATTTTTATCAGTTTTCTATAGTGTACACTCTATACACTCTATGATGTTGACCTCTCACTTTTAGAGTGAGTTCTCAATCTCCTTATCTTAGACATAAAAATATTTAGACACTAAGATTTCCTTAGTCATAAGACACATCTAGTAAATAGGTGAACATGTAACCTCAACCTAGAGACTTAGAAGGGTTCAACCACAAGATTAAGTCATGCCTTGGGGATTAGGGATATCACCTATCCTATAGCCTAAACCCAATCCATGTACATTTTATTAAATTCAATCTAAATCCAAATTTCAAACATAACTTCAAATTCAATTCGAACTCAAAATCCAAATATCAATTCTAAAATCCAAATCTCATATAAAATGATTGAAGTCCATGATCAAATCCTCCTTAAGCCTTATGATTGGATCCCATGGACTTAGCAAAATTTCCATCCAGTCCACTTCAACCTTGATTGTTTTATTCATGAATCAATCATATCTTCAATCATCTTCATAAATATAAATGAAATCTACACTCAAATCATCAAAATTAAATCAAAATATTCCTTAAACCATTTTTGCCTATCTCCATGAGCTTGACTAAATTTGCCTCTAAATCAATTCAAATTCAATTGATTTTCTCATGAGTCAATCATATATTCAATCATCTTCCCAAATATACAATCAAATAGCCAAAATCAAATTCAAATAAAGTTAAAGCCCAAATTTGAACTCTTTGAGTGAATTCCTTGGACTCAATCAAATTCCACTCAAATCCTCTCCAAAATCAATTGATTTTATCATGAATCAATCATTCCTTCAATTATCTATCCAAATATAAATGAAATCTACAATCATCAAGCAAAATCAAAATCAACTCGAATCAAACCCAACTTAGCCCATTTGACTTAAAATATTTAAATGAATCAAAACTCATTGAACCCAAACCAATTATGATTGAATTTATATCTCAATCTCAAATCTATATATAAACTCAATTAAATCAAACTCAACTCAAAATCAAGCCAACTAAACATAATTGGCTCACTTTGATCTCAAAAATCCAATTCAATCCAAATCAAAGTGAATTAAGCTAATCCAAACTTCATGTCATGATTGTTGATTATCCTAGGTTAATCAATTGTCATGAATTGGGTCAAATCAACTCAACCTAGCCCGTTGACCAAGTCAACCCTTTAACCCATATGAATCAAAACTAGCCAAATTGCAACCTAAATCAAATTGATTACAACCAATGGCTCAAGTTCATTCCAAATTGACAATTAAATATGACCAAAGCCTCAATTGAGCCTAATTGACTCACTAGACCCAAAATCCATTGAACCCAACTTGACCTTAAGGGTCAAATAAACCTAAAATCCAATTAAATTCAAATTAAACTTAACCAAAGCCTACAATATATTCCAAATGATCAACCAAACCCAAACCAAGCCATGATTCAAACTAATTTGGTCAATTGGGTCAAATTGGTCAACTTGACCCATTTGACCCAAATGAACTAAAATGAGCCAAAATTAAATCTAAACCAAATTGAACCAAACCAATGAGACCAATACACTTCAAATGATCATTTGAACATGATCCAACCCTTGGTTTGATCCCATTTGATTAATTGGTCAACCTAACCTGATTTGACCCAATTTGGCCCAAATGGGTCAAATTGACCCAAATTAAACCAAATGAACTCCAAATGACATGAATTTGGTCCAACTCACTTTTGACTCAATTTAAATCTACCCAAATCAAATTTAATGCTAAATGACCACTTTTCTCTTGGGTCAAGGACATCCTATGAGAAAAAACACTTGCCCAAATGGTCATTTCTTTTCCTTGGCCACTTGTCACTCATTCATTGGTCCACATAGGCACTATGGTGTTTATTTTCAATTTATGTATATGGGGGACACCACGCAGATCTGAGAGTGTACTTATTGAAGTGATCGGGTATGACATCAAGGAATGATGCACTATATCGAAAGATCGAAATCACCACCCTATAATGAACCTAATCACCTTATAAGGACTCCTAAGGCATGATAGGTCTTTAAATATACTAGAGATTTTTACCCTATTTTACATGGATGAATAAAGCGAGTTTATTTAAACCAAGTTTTTAAGTTTTCTATTGGGGTAAGCTCCCATAGTTAATTACATTCTAAGGAGGGTGAGTTCTTCAGGAATACTCTTGATTAAAGTAGGCAATTATTGTCTCCAAAGATTTCAAAGATAGGACTATCAACAAATTAGTTATACTTAGAAAATCAAGTGAGATAGATCAAAAGTAGAGACTTATTATCGAAGCCAAAGGAGATGAGTAGGGAGTGCTCACAATGCTTGGAAACCTAGTGAGCACTCCAACTTATCCTATAGTTTGGCTTTATATGTTTGAAGTTGAGGAGAATTATATGTTTGAGTTAGAATTTTATTAAAAAGCTAGGACTTATAATCCTGTAATACAAGATTGTGAAAATGCCAAAGAGGTGAGGATTTATGCTTATAATCTGAGGGAAATAACAACATCAGATCCTAAATCTAGGGAGCTTTGGCGAGGGAAAAAGTATGTCCTAAATCTAAGCGAAGATGGGTATATGATTTACCTCCACAAGAGAGGGTAAACCACCCAACTTATAACTGCCTAGAGTGGTGGCCAACTAACTTCTCCTACATTTTAAAATCATGTAGTCTAAGTCATATATTTTGCAAGATATTTAGGTTTTTATTATTAGAAAGAAGCTAAAGTCCTTAAACCCACTCTCTAAGAGACTAGAGTATGAGTGATATGAATAATGACTTAGTCTAATACAAATTTTATCAATTTTTATTTAATTTTGGACTATTTATTTTGACAAAGGCTATATGATTTTTATATGTCTAAATGCATGATAAAATGAGATTATTAGTTAAATCAGAGAGAAATAGGTATTTTCCATCACAAGGGAGACCCTCAAAGGTTAATTCTTCTCCGATTGTGCAAGGATGGAAACCCTCTATTAGAAAAAGTGAAATAAGATGACATACATGATATTAAGCATACAACATCTAGTTAAGGGTGCTAAATCTTTTAATTATCTTGATTTAATACCTAGGTATTAAATGAGATTATGAGTTATTTAAAAAATTAGTTAAGAGTTATAGTTGGGGTAGAAAATTTATTTTTTTTAAGAGTCTAACCGGATCTAGACCACACATTAAATCACCATGCATGAAGAAACTAAGAAAATACATGTCATTTATATTACATAATTGTAAATAAAGTATCAAACAATTTATAAACCCAACATAAAAGAATAATAGGTCAGTGCAGTCGGGTACCACCGTACAACCTAAAAGAGAAATGGATAGCCGAGTTCTACCCTTATACAACCTGGTATATGAAAGAATAATTATAACTTTATAAATGAATAAATATTATGGGGGTCTTCATTCAACATTTCTTCAGGCTTCCTCTTCTTTTCTTCTTTATTTGGATTTGCTTTCTTTGAAGGCATCACAGGGCTTCCCAGGACAAACCTTCTAGCATCTGCTCATCATAATTTCCCATAACATTAATCCTAATTTCTAATAAAAAATTACATCAAAAGTAGGAAAAGTAAATCTAACTATACCTATAAGACAATTGTAAGCTAAACACACCATACAACCCAAGAAGTTATATGTATAATTTGGACTTAGCACCCTATACATAAGTAGCCAAGTCCACATGTCTTAATTTAGATTGTGCTTAGGTGTTGAGCAACTTACAAAATAGAGCATTTATATTTATTTCAAGCACCCCTTAAGCACAATCTCCTATAGAAAATATAAGTAGGCTAATCACATCCAAACATCCAGTCTATAAAGCAGACACCCTAACCTCAAGTCTATAATAATTCATCATAAAATCAAACATACATCAAACCATGCACCATCCTAACATAAAGCTAAAAATGATGACTTAATCTAATGTGTGTATTAAGGTTTGTGTGGTATGTCCTAGCTAAGCTTTAGAGTTGTCATCCTCTAAGTATGAAAGACATTTAATTATAAAGGGTTGATTTAATTTTAAGTGATTTAGTTGATTTGAGAATTTTATTTAGTATTTTCTTTTGTTTCATTTAATCTACTTAACTAAGTATTATAAAGAGAAAAAAGAGATGATCACTCTCTTTATCCCTACCTTAAGTCATCAAAACAAATTAATTAAATGAATTCTCTTTGGTGAATGGCTTATATATTTTAATTAGTCCTAGGTTTAGGTTCATTTTAAGTAGTCTCAATCAATAAGAAAGGCATTTTAAGATTAATTGGGAAGAACTACTATCACATGACACATATCTATTCATTTTTTTTCCATCATATACAACATACATATGATTAAGTCGTAAGCATATCCGTACATGCAATATATTTTTGGCACGCTTAAATGTGGGATGCATGAATGATTTTCATAGAAAAGGTGGATTCTCATTCATTAGCTAAATACGCATCCAAATGTATGAAAGTTCTAAGCAAGTACTTCATCATTATTTTGCACTAGGGGAGTGAGGTAGGAACCTCCTTGGGGCTACATAAAGTTGTGCATCTCAAATGCCTTATACCCATATATTCTTAAATACATATGGATGCATAAGCAACTATAAGAATGAAAAACCATGCAAAAGTAGAATTTAATTTAATTAATTTATTTGTGTGAATAAATTAATGCTCTATCCAAATTCTAATGTCAAGATGCATAAGAATGAAATCAAATGGATACTTCGCCATTATTCTGCACTAGAGGAATGAGGTAGGAACCTCCTTGGGGCTACTTAACATCATGCATCCCTGGAATGTTCAAACTAATATACCCACTCACATTCGTACTTATGCAAATCAGCATATGAATGAAAGAAAGGAACTTCACTTCATACACCAAGCTTATATTCACATGCACCTTCTATGTATGGTAATGTCATATGTATTATTATTCATTAATAAGCTTTTGAAAATACATTTGGGATTTAATAGTGATAGTAGCCACACATATTTTTAATTAAGCCAATACATGCAAATTGACATAAAGGAAATAATTTTTCATTTAATTAAATTTAAAGAAATGAATGCATGAATACAAGTGGCATATAACATTTTAATATGATATGGAAAAAAAATAAAGAAATACAAGTATGTAATTTCATTCAATCCAATTAATTCCTAAGGACAATCATATCAAACAAGTTTATTTAAAACAAACAAAGCTTTTTTAATGTCATTTTTGATTTCATGTTTAACTTGATTTAAAAGGTGAGTGAGAAAGAGGTGTTTGCTAGTCCTAAACCCATTCCCCATATGTGTGAGTTAATTTAATTTAATAATAAGCAATTAAATGATTTTTATGGATTGATTAAATTAAGCATTGATCAAGTCACTTAATTAACCCTAACCTATGTTACCTAAAGATAATTAATTAAATAATTATGAGCTAATATGATTTGCAAATACATTGAAAAGTAAATAATAATGCTCCTATGAAATGAAAGGGGCCTAATACAATTAGCTCATGATCATTTAATAATTAAGCTTAAGAAACTATTTGATTACTCTTATGATTCTCTCACACATGTGAGCTAACTATATTTTATTAAGCTACTTTAGGTTATTGAACAGCTAAAGCTCTGCCCAATAACTAAAATAAAGAAATCAAGTTTAGTTAGGTTTGAGTTTCATCAATTAAACCATTAATCCATTAATTCATCTCTCATTTAATTAATTGACCAAAATTAATAATTATCTTGAAATGGGATGAGCTTAAGGGAAAAGGTAGGGGAAAGAGGTCCCCACTTAATCCCATAGCGCATCCACTAAACTTAAGCATGATTTGATGTGTTTTGGATTTTAGTTTAGCTAATTAAGTGTCTAATTAGTTAATTAATTAATAATTAGGACTTTACTTGAAAGAGAGGGAAAATTAAAGAAGAGATTAGGAGGGAGGTTCCAACTCACTTCCCTAAGCCTCCTTACTGTTCAACAATAGTTAGGGAGTCCAAATAATTAATTAATCACTATTCATATGCTTAATTATCCCTTAATAATTTTAAAAGGATAATTAGGGCTTAATCAATCAATTTTTCTAATTAAGCAAGCAATAAATTCCAAGAAAAATATGGGAGGTAGAGGTCCCCAAACTTCCTCAAAAGTTTGAAATCAATTGGATGATTAAAAAGTAATTAAGCTAATTAAGTTTTAATCAAACTTAATTAAGCCCATTTACTATTCAAAATCCATTAGAAACATTTTTTATTAAATTCTTCACTAAAATACCTTTAAAATAAAGTCTCATTTGCATTTTTTGAATTTTTCTATAATTAGTTATGAATTTTGAAAGTTTTAGCCTTAAAAATTAATTAAACAGCCCTAATTAAGCTTAATACCGCCGGCACCATGTGGCACATTGATACGGCATGATTTCCATGTGGCACAACAGGATTGGTTCTTTAAATTATTGCATATGCACCGGTTGGGTAATCAATGGAGGCTTAAGGAGGAAATATCGCGGTTCTAGTGCGATCTAATTAGAGCCGTCCATTAATATCACGCGGAATGGATGATTCGTGATCCTTCCTCTACACAAGAGGCGGAAGAAGGAACCCATATGTTGTATCTCATGCGATTTGAGCTCACCAAAGCTCAGGTTGGCTCCAAATCGAGCCCACACCTTCACACGATGGATCCAAAGGGATCCAATAACTATGATCGACTCATATTCATGTTCACTTCACAAAAGACCAACAAAAAAATGAGCTAAGGGTCAATTTTAATGGCCATTCCTCACCAGAGCTAAGACCAGCAGTTCGAGGATTAAGGAAGCTTCGTCTAGTAAAGACGAGGCCCTACTGAGCGGCAATTGCTTTGGTTTGAGGTGGAGTGCTCTAGAGACCAAGATCTTCCCTTTGAGCATTTAGTTTTGGTCAAACTTCTATCTCGGTGGCTTGAAGGAAGATTGAGCTGACGAGTCATGGAGATGGTGAAGAAAGGGGAATTAGAATTTGATGGAAGAATGAAAGATCGAATCTGGTTGCCATATCAATTTCACATGGGAAGAAGAAATTTTGGTGAGGGGATACTCGGGAAGGTTCTGGGTTTTCAAAATCACTCAGGAGGCTCAAGTGAATAGAATGTCATAACTTCCCATTCGAATTGGGGGAGTATACCCTGAAATTGAATGTGATAAATGAACAAGATCGAATCTGGAATTTCAGCCTGCCATCCACCGACAGGGCACCGGACTTGTCTCCATTGAATCCATGTGGCACAACCTGAGTTGGGGAAGTCTTGGGAGGAGTCTCCTGGGCTGATATGGGCATGTAGTGGTTGATTTCCTCCTCCCTATGTCCACGGGGTGCTCGGCTTGGAGTGAAGAGGATGAGATTGGGTTTTCCTTGGTCCATGGCTGATCCTAGTGTGCTTAGAGTGGGCTATGGGGCAGATGATACTCCAAATAGCAAAGTTTAGGGCTTCCAAGGAAAGGGGAGAGTGGACTTTGCCTCTTTTGGATGGAATCCAATGCAAAGGTGTTTGTCCAATGGCTAATCCCCTTGAGTGGGGACCACTTTACTTATGAGCAGATTTTGAGTTAAATTAGAATCAATTTGGGTTGGGTTTGGTCAGCCATCAAAGCCCCATGAGTTGATTTTGGATGCTTAGGCTTCAATTGATCAAATGGGTTCATGTTGGATCGGGTTGAGCAATTGGTCAAATTAGGTCAAACTAAGGCTTGGGTTAGGTTCAAATGATATTTTGAAGAGTTTTGGTTCAAATGATTTGGGTTGGTTTGGCTTAGGTTTTATTTTACCTCATTTGAAATCAAATAGATAAAATGAGTCAAGTTGACCAATTTGAACAATTTGACTAAATTGGGTTTGGTTAGGTGTTGGTTCAAGTTCAATTAGTTAATTGAAAATGATTGTAGGCTTTGGTTTGATTTGATTTGAATTTAATTTGGATTTTGGCTATTTTGACCCTTTAGGCCAATTTAGGTTGGGTTGTCAAGTTGTCAAATTGTGAGTTTGATCATGGCTTTGGTTAAGTTCAATAAGTAATTTGGATTGAACTTGAGCTATTAGCTGCAAACAATTTAGGTTAAATTGTGATTTGACCCATTTTGGCTTTTTAGGATAATTTGGGCCAACTTGGGTCAAATGGCCAATTGGATTTGATTTGACTCAACTGAGGGCTTGGTCATGTTCAATTATTGATTATGAGTTGGTTTGGATCGATGGTTTCAATTAATTTGATATATGATGGGTTTAGGCTAGTTTAGGTTTTATTTGGGCTAAAGGTTGACTTGGTCAAAGGATGAAGTTGACTTTTTTTTACCCAATTCAAGATAGTTGATCATCCTAGGATGATTGTTGATCATGATATGAGATTTGGATGGCCTTGGTTCAATCCAATTTGTGTTGGATTATAACTTGACTCAAAAGGGTCTTTTAGGTCACTTTGGGTCAAGTGGACCTAAATGAGTCAATTGGTTTTCTTTTGGCTTGATTCAAGTTTAGTTGAACTCATATATAAGCCTAGAATTGAAATATAAATCCAACTACAATTAATTTGGAGTCTAATAGATTTTGGCTCATTTAAAATTTTCATGTAAAAAAGTCTAACTTGGGTTTGACTTGAGTTGACTTGAGTTTGATTTGATAATTATAGTTTATGTTTATATTTGTCTAAATGATTGAATGAATGATTGATTCATGAGAAAATTCATTAGTTTTGGCTTGATTTGGATATGATTTGGCCAAGTTCAAGAAATTGGCTAAAAAGGCTTGAATTGGGTTTTAGTTTAATTTTGGATTTGATTTTGGTCATTTGAATTTATATTTTGGGGATATAAATGAAGATATAAATGGGTCATGAGAAAATTACTTGAGTTTGGAGTGATTTGGAAGTAAATTTGACCAAGCTTAAGGATGTAGGTCAAAAGGGTTTAAGTAGAGAATTAATTTAGTTTGATTTATTTTTGGTCATTGAAGAGTGAGTTTCATTTATATTTGTGAATATAAATAAAGAATAATTTATTTATAAAGAAATAAATCAATTTTGGGTTGATTTGGATTAAGATTTGATTAAGCCTATGGAGGTAGGTCCATAGGGCTTAAGGAGGGATTTGGATTTAGTTTGAATTAGTTTTGGCTATTTAGGTATGGATTTCATTTATATTTCTGAATATAGAAGAATGCATAATTAATTTATAAAGAAATTAATCAAGTTTGGGATAATTTAGGTCAAGATTAATGGTGGGTCATAAGGCTTAGAGGAAATTTTGATCTTAGATTTGATTTGAGATTGAATTATTTGGTTTGGAATTTGAATTTGGATTTGGTAAATGATTAAATGATTGAATTTGATCTTTGAGAAAATTAATTGAATTTGTACTAATTTAAATTTGGTTAAGACTAAGTCCATAAGATGAAATCAATGGGCTTAGGAAGGGTTTTGAATTTAATCATGAGATTTTATGGTGAAATCTTGAGCTTGAATTTGATCATGAGATTGATTATGAGTCTTGAAAATTTGGTTTAGTATGAATTTGATGTTTGGTTTGAGAAGGAAAGTATGGATTGGGTTTAGGCTATAAGGTAGGCAATTTTTCCTATGCCCTCAAGGCATAACCTATTCCTATGGCTAACCCTTCTAAGGCTCTAGGCTTAGGTTAAATGTTCACCTAATCATTAGAAGTGTCTTAAGACTAAGGAGCTCTTAGTTTCTATAAGAGTCCTAGATCTATGATGAGGGAGTTGAGAACTCACTCTAAAAGTGAGGTCAACAAAAGGGCACCCAATAGGTATGGTATAACTAACGAGGCACACCGCACGTATTGGTGTTGACCGAGATAATCAACAATGTTTGAAGAATCACAAGCATTACTAAAAATGATCTACCTCTATACTCGAGATGTAATGGAATCAAGATCTTAGTGCAATGCAACTCAACTTATGACAAGGGCATAAGAAAAAAAGAAAAGATCTACTGAGGGATCAAGTATATGAACCTTCCACTAGGGAAACAAGTTTAGATTATCCATAGAGAGGATAAGGGTTTGAATTTGATTTGATTATATGATACGGGGACAAAAGATCCCCTGGGGATTTAGATTTATAACCCTGCTAGAGATGAGTGCATGAACCTTACCCTAGGGAAGCGGATTCAAATTATCTACTAGGGATAGAGTTTAGATATGGCTTGATTTTGTGGTGCTCCAGGGGAGAATATGATTTGCTGGCAAGAAATTTGATTTGATTTAATTGGCAGGCATCCACTAGGGATGGGAATCTGATTTAATTTGTTTATGATTTGGGGCTCCCTAGGGAGAAGATGTGGTTTTGATTTTGATGCATGATATATGAGCTCGGATCATTAGGATATGAGTTTAATATATGGCTTTCTTTGGGAAGTATCGGCTAGGGATAGGAGTGGATGGATTTAATTTAGATTCCACTAGGGAAGAATGATGGATTTAATAAAATAGACCATGTTAGTGTGTGATGGATCCACTAAGAAGGGACTATATCAGCCTAGGCCTATCTCAGATTTACAAATCCAAAGGGATAGTATACCATCCATCAAGTAGGACTAACCAACCTAAGGGTTGCTTTTCAGTGTGCAATAATTAAGTTAGAAAGAAAACTTGTAGACTTATATCTTTCTAAACAAGGAACCACTGGGGCGATCGGTTGATAGCACAACAAATCGAACTCAACCTAAAGCGACTACTGAGTGAATGCCAATGTGGACTCATATCGACTCAAAAATAGTCAAAATTAATTTCATTTTAGATGGACTCTATCGTTGATGGATCTAGAAGCTAATATTAGTCCATCTTAGATTTACAAATCAAAGGGATAATCTATAAGAAACCAAGGGTTGCCTTTGGATGGTAGTTATGAAGAAAGCTTGTAGAATTACATCCTCCTAAATAAGGAACCACCTAAGTAAGAAATTATTTTCTTTTTTAAAATTAATTAAAACACACGAAATTTCAAAAATTCATAGAAAATAAAATACTTAACCAAAATTTAAATAAGGACTGGTTGTCTTTCCAAGTGAAATCCAACAAATAAATCTCCAAATTACTAAATATTTTGGGATTAATTTAGGTTTTAGTAAAAGTCAAATTTCATTACCAATAATATACATCAAATTGACTTGAAATTTTGATTAAAATTGAAGTTAAAATACACCCACCATAAAAGTTCAAGTAAAGATTTATGGATAGAAAGATATTATATTCTAAAGTTCAAATAGTGAAAATAAATTAATGAACTTTATAAAAATCATGGAAAATCATTTAAATCGACTAAAATTTTAAAAAATTATAACAAATCATAGAAAAATTCAAAAAGTATAAAAAAATACTCATTTTAAAGGTATTTTAAAGGAGATTAATTTAAAAAAAATTAATTAAATTTAAATAGTAATTAAGGATTAATTTAGGTTTAATTGAAAACTTAATTAGATTAATTACTCCCTAATTTCCCAAATAATCAATCCTAAACTTTCTGAGGTTGATTAATGGGATGACCATTGCCTCCCATATTTTTCTTAAGATTTATTGCTTGGTTAATGTGAAAAATTGCTTGTCTTAGCCCTAATTACTTTCTTAATTAATTAGATGATTAATTAACATGCTAAACCATGAGAAAATTATTAATTAAGCTTGCTAACCATTGTAAAATAGTGAATGAACATTGGGAATGAGAGTAGGACCTCTTTCCCATTCTTTTCTCTAAGTTCATTTCACTTGACTTGAAACTAATTAATTTAGGACTAATTAATGGTTTAATTCATTAATTATATTAATTAATTGAAATTATATAATCATTGATCTCATCTAATTAAGTTGGTGTTCAATAACCTAAGAATCTAAGCAAATTATAATTATCTCATATGTGTGGGAGAATTATAAGAGTATTTAATTAAGTCCCTTAGCTTAATTAACCATTAATTCTGAGCCAATTGCATTAGGTCCCTTTCATTTCTTAAGATCATTGTTGATTTAATTTCTAATTCATATGCATATATTGGTTCACCATTACTTGGGCAAATATGTTAAGGTGATATAGGAAAGGGGTAATTAATGGACTTAACTCATATTGCAACCTAATTAATCAATAAAATCAACTTAATTTCCTTTCATTGAACCAAATTGATTAACCAATATAGAAATGGGTAAGAAAATGATTGAATCTCCTTTCTCTAAATCAAATCAAACATCTAAAAATAACTTAATAAGAAGCTTTGGTTTACTTTAAATGATTGTATTTGATATGATTATCCTTAGGAATTAGTTTGATTGAATAAAACATGTGTTTTATGTCTTATTATTCCTTTTCAATCATATTAAATGATGTGTGTCATGTGGTTCCATGCATTTATATTTTTAAAATGTTTAAACTTAAATGAATTTCTTTTATGTCAAGCTTGAATTAATTTAATATTCATGTGGCTATTATCACTATTAAATCTAAATGTATATTCAAAAGCTTATAAATAAGTAATGTATGAAGTGATAGTAGTTATGATTACATATATATGTTTATAATAACTTAATTATGTGAAACAGAGCTTTCTTTTCTTTAATCTATATGTAGTTTCACATGTATTTGAATGTTAATAAGTATATAGTCTCGACATCCTAAGAATACGAGACTTTAGTTAGCCCCAAGAAGGTCATTTGATTATTTCACTTTGCTGGTTTAACAACAACACGTACTTATTTGATTTCATTTACATGTGTTCCTACATTAGAATTGGGATGAAATTCTGATTCACATACATAAATGTTCTAATCAAATAAAAATGTAATTTTTGCATGATTTTCTTTCTCTTACTTACATATACATTCATGTGTAGTGAGATAGCAAAGTATATAATCTGGACATCTCAGAAATATGAGGCTTTAACTATCCCCAAGGAGGTCATTTGATTATCTCACTTCCTTGGTTTAATAAATGCAACATTGCTCTTTACATGTGTATATGCGTGGCTAAAGAATGAAAATCCCTCTTTTATACTAAGAATACATGCATTCATAATAGACTAAATGATTGAAATAATTAGCCATATGATTTGGGGTCTCTTTCTTTATGTTCTTACATACAAATTTACATGTATTTGAATGCAAATGGGTATATAGTTTGGACATCCGAATATGAGCTAGTGAGGAGGTCATTTGATTACCTCACTTCCTTATTTAATAATGACACATACCTATTTAATTTCATTCTTATGTCTTTTTGTATAAAAATTTGGATAAAGCTCTAAATTAACATGATTAAATAATTCAATCAAATAAGAAATATAAACTTCAAATATGCATATCTACATTCATTATTTGAGTGTGCTAAAATATGTTGTATGCATAGTCATACTTAGAGTTAAGTCATATGCATGCTACATGTGATGGAAAGGAATAAATTGATATATGTCATGTGTTAATAGTTCACTCAAATTAATCTTAAGAAGCCTTTCATGCTGATTACAATCATTTAAGATGAACCTAAACTTAATTTAAAATATGTAACAAGCCATTCACTAAAGAGAACTAAATATTAACATGCTTTAGAAAGTGGCTTAGGTAGGGATGAAAGAGGCAACCCTCTTTCTTCTCTTTATAACTTTACTAAGTGTAGTCACATAAAACCAAAGAAAATACAAATTAAAACTTGACAATGAATTAAATCACTTGAAGTGAAACCACCCTTTAAATTGAATTTTTTTATACTTAAAAAATCTTAACTCTAAAACCTAGTTAGGACATGAAAAGCCTTAATAAACACATTAGAATTAAGTCTACTTTTTTATGTTAAGCGGCTTGGTTTGATGTATATTTATTTTAATGTAATATTTTGGATGTTAGTGTATGTTTTATAGATTGGATGGTAGGTCGTGATTAGCATAATCATATTTTCTACAAAGGATTATGCTTAAGGGGCCGCTAAAAAATAAATATAAATGCTCTCTTCGCAGGTTATTTAAGCCCCTAAGCATAATCCAAGTTAAGATAGGTGGGCTTGGTTATCCATGTGTATGGTGTTAAGTCCAAATTATAAATATAACTACTTGAGTTGTATGTATGTTTAACTAACCTCTATTTTGTAGGTATAGTTAGATTTTCTTTTCATATTTTTAATGTAATTTTGCACCATGAATTAAGATTAGTGTTATGGGGGGATAAGGATGAGTATTGGCTAAAAGGCTTTATCTTGGGAGGCCATGTGATGCCTTTGAAGTGCAGTAAATCAAATCAAAAGGAGAAAGAAGAGACATAAAGAAATGAAGAAGATATGAAGAATGAAGATTTTATAAGTTGTAATTATTATTTTGAATTCGGGTTATATAAGGGTAGAGCTTCTAGATTTCTCTTTTGAGTATGCATGCAGACCACCAGATTTTTTATTCTTTTGTGCTAGTTTTATAAAGTTAATTGATATTTTATTTAAATTGCACAATAAAAATGACATGCATTTTCATAGTTTCTTTATGATTGGTGTTTGTTGTATGACATGGATGTGATTAGGCTTGTAGTGAATTTTTATTCTCATCTTCATCTATCTTTGGAAGATAAAAAACAAAAATACACTTGATTGGACACCATAGATGCATAATTCTCATTAGAGTGATGATATGGCATTGAGGATGATGTACTATCTGAAACTCACCATTCTGATGGACTTCACTTGAGAACTCCCAGAAATTGGTCTTGAATATACCAGATTCTTTCCCACTTTACATGAAAAGTAAAGTAGGGTTTATTAAAGCGGGTTTGTTAAGTTCCCATGAGCCAAGCCCCATAGTTAATTACATCTTAAAGAGATTCCTAAGAATACTCTTAATTAAGATAAATGATCATTATCTCTAAAGATTTGAAGGTACTCAATAAATTAGTTATTTTAGAAGATCAAGTGGGATTGATCAAAGGAGGGATTATTAACAAAAGAGATGGTAGGGATGATTATGATACTAGAAGCTAGTAAGCATCCCAAACTATCCTATGGTTGGGCTTTATATATTAAATTCGAGAAGAGTTAATTGTTTGAGTTAATTTTTATTAAAAAAAAGGCTTATAATTTCTCAATACACCATCATGGAAATGCCTACAGAGGTGATAATTTATACTTATAGCTCATAAAGAGAACATCCACTAAACCTAAATCTAGAGAGCTTTGGCGAGGGCCAAGGCATGACCTAAATCTAAGGCAAAAAATGGGCATATGGTTTACCTCAAGAGAGAGAGAGATAAACCACCCGACTTGGACTTACAATTTCTAGAGTTGCCAACTAACCTCCTATGATTTTAAATATATGTGGCAAGTCTTATACTTTTGCAAGATAGCTAGGCTATTGTTTATTTAAAAAGAGACTAAGTCCTTAAACACACTCCCTAAGAGACTAGATCATGTAGGGCATGAATAATGACTTAAATCTAATGCAATTTTTATTTATATTTTATTTTTATTTTTGGACAATTTATTTGACACAAATTATAAAATTCATATGCCTAATGCATAAGAAATTGGTTATGGGCCAAAATTAGCAAAAAGGAGGTGTGTTTCCACCATGGCTCTCAAAGATCAAGTCAAGTTCTCTGGCAAAGGTGGAAGCCCTCCATAGGCAAGAGTGAAGCCAAGTTCTCGAGCTTTCTTCCCTTCAATTGATCATTGTAAACCGAAAGGCCCTCCTTTGGTTGGATAGTTCTCCCATCGGTCAGGAAGCTACTCCCTTTGGTTCAGTAAATCTGAGATATGTCTAAGCTCCTTCTCAGTTTGAGCCATCACAAACCAACGGAATCCATCAAACAAATCTAAAAATAAAATTAATCTTTGCTATCTTTGAGTTGATCTAAGTCCTCCAGAGGAATTCACTCAATAGTCAGCCTTAGGTCGGGTTCGATTTGTAGCCCGCAACTGATCACCCCAATGTTTCTTTAGTTATAGAAGATGTGAGTCCCCGCACTTTCTTCCTAACTTGACCATTGTATACCGAAAGGCATTCCCCTTGGTTGGATAGTTCTACTTTTGGTAGACTACTCCTTTGAATCGTAAATGAGTTAGTTAGGCCTCTATGGCCCCAACTCAGTGCAGCTCATCACAAACATATGGAATCCATCATAATCAAAATAAATAAATCTAAAAATGAAATCAGTCTTGACTATCTTTGAGCTGATCTAAGTCCCCCCGCTGTGTTCACTCAATAGTCAGCCCTAGGTTGGGTAAAATATGTTATATTGCCAATAGATTACCCCGACAACTGGTCTCTACTTTGGAGGATGTAAGTCTGTTACACTTTCTTCCTAGTACAGCTGTTGCACACCGAAAGACATCTCTTTAGTTGGCTAGTTCTACTATGTGTTTAGTAGACTACCCCTTTAGATTGGTAAATCTGAGTTAGGTCTTGGCCTTAATGGCTCCTACTCAGTGCAGTCCATTGCAAACCAACAGGGTCCATCTCAAAATTCAAACTTAACAAAATTAAAATAAATTCAACCCTCTCCCATAGTGAAGATCTCTCCTTAGTGAGATTCAAATCAAATCAAACCTCTCATCCCCTTGTGGATGACTTGAACCTACTTCCTTGGTGGAAGGTTCACACTCTATCCCTTAGTGGATTACTCTCTTATGTCTTAGACATAAGAGCCACATTACAGCTCGATTCTCTATGCCTTGGTTTAAAGATAGATTGTTTCGTTAGTGCTTATGATCTTTTGTGTTGTTGATCGCCAACACATATATGTGTGTTCCTTGTCACCACACCATACCTACCCTTTGTTGACTTCATTTTAGATTGAGCTCTCAACCCCTCCATCTTAGACATAGGATTTCTTAGACTTTAAGAGTTCCTTAGTCTTAAGACACATATAGTGATTAGGTGGACACTCAACCAGCTCAGAGACTTAGAAGAGTTATCCATAGAATAGCCATGCCTGGGTGTTAGGAAAATTTCATACACTTAGTTTAAACCATTCCTCACTTTTTTTCCTTCAAGTCAAACTTTAAATCAATCTTATTTGATTTTCTCCAAATCTAAATTAAATCCATAATTGAAATTCATGATTGAAATCTATGATTGAAACCCATGATCAAAATCCATAAAAATTCCTAAGTCCAAATCTCTTTAAGTCCTTAATCTTCCCTTAAGGACTTAACCAAAATCTTGATCAAAACTAATTCAAATCTTTGAGATTTTCTCATAATTCATTTATATTCTCATTTATATTCACATATATAAATGAAATATAAATTCAAACCAATCAAACTAAACTCAAAATTCCAAATCAATTTATGCAATTTTCCTAAGTCCTTTTAATTTTACATTGATGAACTTAGCCTAAATCAAGATTCAAATCAATTCAAATTCATGGGATTTTCTCATAATTCATTTATATCCTCATGTATATTCACATATATAAATTAAATATAAATATAAATCAATCAAACCAAATTCAAAATTCAAACTCCAAAGTCCAAAATTTTCTTAAGTCCTTTAAATCCCTCTTAATGGACTTAGCCCAAATCATGATTAAACCACTTCGAATCCTTCAAATTTTCTCATGATAAATTTATATTATCATTTATATTCATATATATAAATGAAATATAATTTCAAACAATCAAAACCAATTCCAAAAATCAAACTTAAATCCACTCAAAATCCAATCTAAGCCTTTCAAGTCAAAATCTTGAACTTAGCCAAATCAACTTCAAATAAAGCCAAACTCTTAATTTTCCTTCATGATTAAATCAACCCTACAATTATAAATTCATATATAAATACAAACTTCAATCTCCAAATAAAAAAAAAATCAATTCAAAAATCAAAGCTAAAATCCCTTCATATTCTTCCTTTGAATATGAAATTGTCAAATGGATCAAAACACATTTGACTTCAAACCACTTCCAAATAGATTTATATTTCAATCATAAGTCCATATAGTTCAATAAAACTCAAATCAAGCTTTGATCAAGCCATTTGACCCACTTAGGCTCACTTGACCCAAAGTGACCTAAAGTACCCTTATGAGCCAAATTCTAATCCTAACCAAATTGGATTAAGTCAAACTCACATATGCCTCTCATCATGATCAACAATCATCATGGGATGATCAATCAATCAAATTAGGTCAAACCAAGTCAAACCTATAGGTTGACCAAGTCAACACTTAGCCCAAAATGAAACCTAACTTAGCCAAAATCCACCAAATGCCAAATTGATTGAAACCATTGATCTAAGTTCACTCATGATTGTGGTGTTTATTTTTGGGGTGTAGGACACCACGCAGATCTTAAGGGTACTTATTGAAGTGATCGAAAATTTACATTGGGAATGATGTACTATCTCAAAAGATAGAAATCACCACCCTATAATGGACCTAATCACCCACAAGGACTCCAAGGCATGATGGGTCTTCAATATACTGAGATCTTTCCCTACTTACATGGAAAAGTAAAGTAGGGTTTATTTTAAGCGTTAAGCCCTATGGAGGCAAGCCCCATAGTTACATCCTAAGAAATGAGAATTTCTTAAGAATACTCTCGATTAAAGTAGATAATTAGAGTCTCCAAAGATTTCAAGGTTAAGACTATCAAAGGATTGGCTATTTTAGAAAATCAAATGGGATAGATCAAGGAGAAGACTTATTTTGAATCCAAAGGGAGAAAGTAGGAAATACTCATGATACTAGGAAGCCTAGTGAGTATTCCAATCTACCCTATAGTTGGGCTTTATATTTTTGAAATTGAAGAGAGTTAATTATTTGAGTTGACATTTTATTAGATTGTTGATTTTATAATTCCATAACATAAGATTGTGGAAATGCCTAGGTGATGATGCTTGTAGCCCAAAGGAAACTACCCTGATTCTAAACTAAGGAGCCTTGGTACAAAACAAAGGCATACCTAAATCTAAGAAAAAGGGTATATGGTTTACCTCCACAAGAGAGAATAAACCACACTTTGACTTATTATCCTGAGTGGCGTGCCTAACTCCTCCTACGCTTTAAATCCATGTAGGCAAGTCTTATGCTTTGCAAGATGGCTAGGTTGTTGTTCATTTAGAAAGAAAACTAAGTCCTTAGACTCACTCCTAAGAGACTAGAGCATGAGTGGTATGAATCCATGACTTAATCTAATGCAAATTTTATCAAAATTTGATTCTTTTGGTCTTTTATTTTGACACGTGCTATGGGATTTTGTATGCCTAAATGCATGAGAATTTGATTATGGGGCCAAATCAAGAGAGAAAGGGGTGTCTTCCACCAAAGGCTCTCATAGGTTAAGCCTTGATTCTCTAGCAAGGATGGAAGCCTCCTCTTAACAAGAGTGAAAGAATATGACATGCATGATATTATACATTCATCCATCCAGCTAAGGGGTTACTAAAAATTTTATTATCTTGATTTAATTCCTAGGCTTTTATGTGAGGTTATGAGTTATTTTAAAATTTTAGTTATGAGTTGTTACTTGGGGTAGAAAAATTAATTTTTATCTTAAGAGCCTACCACATCCAGGCCACACATTCAAACATCAATCATAAAGAAACTATGAAAAGCATGTTGTTCTAATGAATCTAACATCAAACAATTTTATAGACTACCGTAAAAGAATAAAAGGCAGTCGATTGGTTCCACAGTACACCAAAAGAGAAAAAAAGATGGGTGAGCTCACCCTTATACAACCGGATTACAAAATAATATATATCTATGGGGTCTTCTTTTCTTCATTTCTTCATTCTTCTTTCTTTTTTGATTTGATTTACTCCAAAGGCATCAGAGGACTAAGCCTTCTTGCTCATCCATCCTAATCCCCATAGCACTAATCTAATTCTAATGCAAAATTACATCAAAATAGGAAAAGTAAATCTAGCTACACAAAAACAAATGTTAGCTAAACATACCATACAATCCAATTTATATGAATAATTTGGACTTAGCACCCACACATGGGTAACCAAGCCCACTTATCTAACATGGGTTACACTTAAGGGCTAAGCAACACCTGACAAAAACATTATATATTTTTTATTACTACCCTTTAAGCACAACCCCTGAGAAAATATGATTAGGCTAATAACGACTAACATATACACCTAACATCCGTCTAAAATATTATATCACAAAATAAAACACAACATCATACATACTCATACAACTTAGCACTAGAAGTGGTGACTTAGTATTAATGTGTGTGCTTAAGGCTTGTGTAAAGACTTTAGGCTTCTTTAGTTTAAGTTCAATTTGAAGTTTGAATTTAAATTTTACCTTTGGGTGATTTCAATCTAAATGATTTAATGATTTATTTTCATTTTTTATTTCATTTATTTGGTTAAAATGATATTTAGGTTTTCAAGAATGAAGTAGGATGAATTCCATTTGTAGATCACCTATTCTACATCCTCTAAGAATCCCAACTAAGTCCTTTAAGTATCTTGATTAGCTCATTTGAATTTGTGTAATTCATTTGATTTGGAATTTAGAATTTGAGTTTGTTTAAGTATTTGATTAATTAATTTTTTTTTTTAGATGTTTTAGTTTAATTGCATCTTGATAATTCAATATCCTTAATGTAATGAATTTAAGTTTGTTTAAGTTCATGTGTTTTTTTTTTTTTTGGTTGATTAATTTTAGATTATGTTTTGATTTAATTAAATCTTGATAATTCAATATCCTTTTAAATATATTAATTCTTTTCTTTGATTATGGTTATGTGACTTAACTTTATGTTTATTTAATTTGATTGTGGTTCATTTGTAGTTTGATCGATTAGATTAAGATTTTTTTGTTTTGATTTTAATTGAGTTTGATTCCTTGTAATTAATATTTTATCTTTTTAATCTCATCCATTTGTCATGTTTATCAAAGTTTGGTTTGCATTTTGATTTCATACATTGGATAGTTAATTAGTTTATCTTATTTAAGTAGGTTGAATGAGATTTGATTTGATTACATATTAAATTGATGAGAATCTTTCTTAATTTAATTTAATTTGATTTAATTTGATTTGATTAGCTTTATTGGTCTATGGGTTTGCTTAGGTTCAATGTGATTATGTGATTTATTTAGTTAATAAGTGTATTTATGTTAATTATAAAGGTTTGTTTAATTTTTTTTTTTTTTTTTTGTTTCATATTTATTAATGACATGATGTAATTTGACTTTAATTTTTGGTTTGATTTATGTTTTGATTAATTAAGTTTATATGTAATTAATTGATTAACTTAATTAGTTTGTTTAAGAGGTGTGATTAAATTAAATAAGATTTGTTTAATTTTAATTTGATTTCATATTTATTTAGGTTAATGATGTAATTTGATGAATTAATGATTTAAGTTTAAATTAGGATTTGATTATCATTTAATTGCATTTTATGTTTGATTAAGCTTAAGTTTAATATGATTAATGTAATTTATTTATTTAATTTATTTAATATGTGATTAAATTAATTAGTAGATTAATTAAGTATTTAATTTGAATTAATTTTAATGTGATTTATAAAGTTAAATTTGGTTTATTAAGATGATGGATTAATTTATTAAGTTTGCATTAATTAGATGTTTGATTAATTAAATTTGATTAAGGGTTTAAAATTATTAGAATTAAAGGTTTGTTTAATTAGAGATTAATGACTTAATGATTTAGGTTTTAAGTTTTGATTAGTGTTTAATTGCATCTTAATTATGTTTGATTAAGTTTAGGTTTCATATGATTAATTTGATTAACTTAATTAATTTATTTGAGTGATTATTAATTTATGGGTTTGATTTAAGCTTAATTTTAGAGTTAGCTTTAATGTAACTTATTTAAATTAATTTGATTAATTAAGATGATGGATTAATTCATTAAATTTTTATTAATTAAATGTTGATTAATTAAGTTTGATTAAGGGTAATTAGATTGATTAAAAGTTTGTTTAATTAGATTAATGACTTAATAATTTAGGTTTAGTTAATGTTTTTTGCTTGATGTTTAATTGATCTTCATTTGTATTAAGTTTATGTTAATTTAATTTAATTAAGTTTGATTATTTGATTAGAGTTTTGATTTGATTAATTTTAGTTTGTTTGATTTCATTAAATTAATTTGATTTAAGATGATGGTTAATTTTAAATTTTCATAATTAAATGTTTGATGTGAGTTTGATTATTTATGATTAGTTTACTGATTTGATTTATTATATTTGTTTGATTTCATTAACATGTTGAATTTAGTTATTAGGTTGAAATATTTAATGGTTATTTATATCTCATTAATGGATGTGATTTAATCATAATTAAGTTTACTTTAATTTTATTTAGTTTAATTGATTTAGTATCAAATTATTAAAGTCTTTAATTTGTTGATTTTAAGTTTGATTTAAGATTTAATCATTTAATTGAGTTTTATTAACTTAAATAGATTTAATCATATTTAATTTCTCCTTTAAAGATGATATTTTTGATTTAGTTTGATTAATGATTTAATGAATTCTATTTCATTTATTTTATTTTATTATTTTTTTTTAAATTATTTTTAGATTATGTTTTAATTAACTTTTTTGATTACTTTAAACCTCTTAAGTGTTTATTTGGGGTTTCATTGATTAGAAGATCATCATTATTTTCTTAAGAGTCTTAGATGTCAATTGAAGTGATTTAAGCCATTTTTGAAGATTTTTTGTAAATTTGAATTTTTATTTAATTTATTTTATTAAAATGGATAATCGAACTTCAAAATTTAATTTCTCCCAATCAGTTATCTTACTTGAAATTTTTTCTTGGTAGGTGTGTTTTAAATTTTAATTTCAAATCTAAAATTTCAACTTAATAGATATAGTTTTTAATAAAATATGATTTTTACTAAAACTTAAACTCAATACTAGTAAATTTTGAAATGAATTTTGGATTCGTCTCGGAAATATGAATCCAATGAGCCTTGTTTGCAATTTTTGGTTAAGTATTTTATTTTTTATGAATTTTTTAAGTTACATGCGATTTAAATTATTATTTTTTTATATAAAAAAAGAAACGCGCCTTTGGCGTCCGATGATCGGGATCTAGATGATAGATCAGATCGATGGCTGATCTGACCGTCGATCCGATCGATGATCGATCAAGCTCCGGCTTCGAAGGCGGCTCCGGCTTCGGATCGAGCGATCGGGTCCGTCCGTCGATCGACGGTCCGGATGCAGCGTCGAAGGCGGTCAGCGCGATCCGATCCGTCCGATCCATGACTGGGATGGACTGAATGGCCGGTGAAACTTTAAATTTTGGAAAAATGAAAGTTTCTAAGATAAAACTTATCCAAATGGACTCATTTTGCGCCGATTCGCACAAAAAATTCTATTTAATTGGGATGATTTAAAATAAAAGCTAGATTTTCAGAAATTCTAAAATTCAAAATTAATACAAATACAAAATCTAAAGGTCGACTGGTTTGGCAAAATTTACCTCCGGGGATGGTTTTGGTGGTGAAGATCAGGAACTTCAGTGTGTGAGGAAGCTTTGGAATCTTTAACCCTTGCCTCCCTTGACATCATCTTCTCCGATGTTTCATCAGAAAAGCAAACTATTTATGATTTGAGCTTAATGGCTCAAAGATGTGGGGATGGGTTCCATTTTTGGGAGCTTTGGGAGGATGAATGGTGTTGGGAGGAGAGATCATTTCCCCTCCTTTTATAAGGATGAAAATAAAATTCTTTTTTTTGAATTTTTTGGCTCCAAATTGATTGCCATCTTGCTTGGGGTGGTTTGATGGATTGATTGAGGACTTTGGATTTTTGCTCCAAAGTCCTCTCTTACTGATATGATTTGTTTAATTGGAATATTGGTGTGTGATGAGGGTTAAGTGCATGTGATGGGGAGAATTAAATGAGGTTGGGTGGAATCCTATGTGGGGGTTGGATCCATGAGGGATTTAAATGGGTTGGGTTTATTTTGGGCTGATCCCAAATGGGTTTGGGTCGGTTTGATCATCCCCAATGGGCTTTGGTTGAGGATTTGGATTTGGGTCATATGGGTCATATTGGGTCCAAATTGAATTTGACCAAAATTGGCCAAATTAACTTGGTATGGGTTGATTCATGTTCAATTGGCTAATTGAAGATGAATGTGTGGTCTTTAGTTTGGTTAATTTAATTTAATTTGGATTTAGGCCAAATTGACCCTTTAGGCCAATTTGGGCTAAGTTGGGTCAAGTTGACCAATTGGGCTTGATTGATCAAATTGGGTTTAATTATGGCTTTGGTCAAGTTCAATAATCAATTTGGAATGAACTTGAGCCATTGGTTGCAATCAATTTGGGTTAGATCATGATTTGACTGATTTGGTCTTTAGGCCAATTTGGGTCAACTTGGATCAAATGGCCAATTGGGCTTGGTTTTGGCCCAATTGATTTGATCATCCTAGGGTGATCAAAAATCATGGTGGAAGGTTTTGGTAGCTTGGTTCAATCCAATTTGGGTTGGATTAGAAGTTGGCTCAAATGGGTCCTTTAGGTCACTTTAGGTCAAGTGCACCTAAGTGGGTCAATTGGTTTGGTTTTGATTTGATTTGATAATTGTAGGTTTCATTTATATTTGGGTAAATAATTGAATAAATGATTGATTCAAAGAAAATTTTGGTTTTGACTTGATATGGATAGAATTTGGCTAAGTCAAGAATTGGCTTAAAGGGTTTAAATTGAGTTTGGATTTGATTTTCAATATGGTTTTGGTCATTTGAATTTGGATTTCATTTATATTTGTGAATATAAATGAAGGAATTCATTTATGAAGAGATCAATTGAGTTTGATTTGATTTAAGGAAAGATTTGGCTAATTATGAATATGGTTCATATGGCTTAGAAGGTTTAGGATTTGAATTTGATTTTGGGTTTCAATCATTTGGAGTTTTGAAATTAGATTCATTTGAATTTGAATTTGAATTTAGTTTGAATTGATGGGTTTGATTTGAAAGTGTATTGGATTATGTTTGAATATGGGATGGTAATTTCCTTAAACCCAAGGAGCTAATCTTATGATTAACACTTCTAAGTCTCTAGGCTTAGGTTAAGTGTTCTCTAGATATGTCTTATGACTAAGAAAATCTTAGTTTCTAGAAGATCCTAAGTAAAGAGGAAGAACTCACTCCAAAGAGAGTCAACAATGACATGTTTGAAACTTAAGGATTTGTAATCCTTATTGGCTTGACAACTTGACCTAAAGTCAAAATTGTCAAAACTTGATCTAAAAATTGATTGAAAGATAGGTCAAGTTCATTTGAATCACTTTTGAACTTAGTAAAATTCTGATTAATTTGCTTAGATATTTAATTATTTTAGACTGGTTGATGTTTAAGTAAGCAACTCCATTCTGTAAGAAACATCTTGACATAGCCACATGTCCAGAGCAGAGGGATTAGTTCAGTTTAATTAATTCTAATTAATCTCATCTTAAAATTATATCTCTCATATAATTTAGAAAATATGGTAAAATCATGGAAAGATAATTCAACCTAAATATTTTAAAATAATTTCAATGGTAAATTATGTTTTCTCTATTGGGTTTATTGAAATCATATTTTAATTACTTAATTTGTCCTTTGATTAATCTCAAACTTCTTGGGTATATTTTGGATGACTTATCTCTAATTTTCTTGGGATTTATTGAAGGCTTGGGGAAAATTGCAAATGTGCTTCCTGTACCCTCATAATTAATTAGGATGTGATTGTGGTTTTTACATTATTAGTGTTATGATCTATCCTAGATAGGTTTAGGAAATAATTTTGGGGCATTTTCCTTGCTTTATTAAACCCCTTTTCTTTCCTTAATCTTCTCTTAATTAAGGGTTAAACTTCTAGAACTTAATTCTACTTTGGGTAGATGCTTAGATGTTATTTTAAATTCATTAAAATCAAAATCCAATTCATGTGTGAAAGGTGTTTTGAAATTACTTACTTTCTTTAAATAATAATCATGAGAATTGCATTGATTTCATCCCAGGTGCATTGTAAGTTTAAATTCATTTAGTTTTTTATGTCATCTCATTGGCTCATAATTATTTGGTTAACTATCTTAAGATGGTGTAGGTAAGGATCAATTAATTTGAATTCATCTTAACCTAATTAATACATAAAAATGAATCTAATCATCTAAAATTAAACAAATATATCAAACATGTGAGAATGGGTTAAGTTCAACTCACCTTTTTAATTAAATCAAACTTAAAACTAAACAAAAATCATATTGAATACACTTTGATTTATTTTAAACTTTCTTATTCATAAGATGTCTTTAGGATTTAATTAAATGAATGTGTTTACATGCTTTCATTTCTTATTCTTTCCAACATGTTAAATTTGTATGTCATGTGGTTTCATGCATTCATATTTTTCCAATTCAAATTTAAAAAAAAATAAATTGTTTACTTTATGTCAAATTGTATGTGTTGGCTAAAGTAAAATATGAATTCTATTATCACTACTAAATTCAAATATTTTCAAAACATATAAATCAATTATGAAATCACAAAATTTACTTATATCTTTTTATGCATGTGAAATATAATTCTTAGTAGGTTTCTCTTCTCTCTTATGATTGTATAGTTTGAATATATGAGTAGATGTATGGTTCATTTGAAAAGAACATAACACAAATTTCATACCTATTCATTCTATCTATCATATAAGAAATACTCTTTTCACATAAATTGCATAAACAAAATAAATCAACTAACACAATTTTGCATTTCCTTCCATTCATTTCTTTTGTACACATTTGTATTTAAGGAATGTGATATATTAGTCAACAACCAAAATTGTCCTTTAAGTAATAAAATAAATCTTGTACTTTATGTTAAAAATGGCGTTGTACTAAACATGCCTTTAACTCTTATTTATGTGAAAAATTGGATAAATAAAATCTACTTAAGAAAAATCATGCATATTCCTTTAAATTTCCCAAATGGATTACTTAGCATGCATCACAAGTATGTTAAATATTCTCATTTGTATGTATAGATATGCTTAGACTCATTCATATGTATGTTATATATGTTGGGAAAAGAAATGAAGTGATGTATGTTTTTTGTGAATTTGGTTCATTTATTTAATCTTAAAATATCTTTCTTTTGAATAGGTTTGTTGAGTTCATCTAAACTTTGATTAATTAAAATACTTAATCAAAACATTCACTAAATAAAACTAAAATGTGAATCATTTAGAAATACTTAAGTTAAAAAGAAGTTCTCTTCTCTTTTTCTTCATAACTTAATAATTAATTGTAGGATTCACTTGAACCTAATCAAAATAAAATAAAATCAATCCAAAAAAATTAAACAACTTAAATGAAACCCTCCCTAAGTTGAACATATTTTCACAGAAAATTTGAACTCAAAAATGAAACCACCACCTTAGCATTTTTTAAGTCATCACTTCTAATTTAGGTTATTCATGGTTTGATGTCTTTAATATATATTTAGACTAGATGTTATGTATTTTCAGAATAAATGGTAGGATCTCTTTTAACTTATTTCTAAATTGTGCTTAAAATATCAAATAAAAAAATATAAATATTTTTTGCATGCTTTTACCTAAGCATAATCAATGACATGGACTTAGTCATGTGTGTCATAAGTCAATATATATCTTAAATTTATGTGATTTATTTTTAATAACCTATATTTTGCATGTTAGTTAGATTTCCATTCTTTTCTTTTCATGTAAATTTGTGCAGGATTTTGGAATGATTGTTATGGGATTAGGATGAGCATTGGTCATAAGATCCTATCTTCACCATGTGAAATTAGAGCATCTACCTTTTCCATCAAAGAAAGAACCAAAGAAGAAAGAAAAAGAAGAAAGAAGAAATGAAAAGACCCCATAATAATGAATTCCTTGCTTAATTATAATTTAATTAATTTGTATTTTGTATAAGGGTGATTTCTACAATTTATTATTTTGAGTTTGTGCGGTGGTGCTCGCCACAATGATATTTTATTCTTTTTGTGATTAACTTTATAAATTGATTAATATGTTTAGCTTGTGCATTAAGTAGCATATTTTTTCTAGTTTCTTCCTTACTTTATGTATGGCCTAGATGTGGATTAGGCTCTTTAGAGAAAAATAAATCTTTTGCCAAACCTAATAACTCAAACTAAAAATAAAGAACTCATAAACTCACATAAAGCTTAGGTTTAAAATCAAGATAAGAGAATTAGCAAATTGGATGAGCATTTCATAATGTCATGCACAATACATCTTATTTCACTCTTGATTGGAGGGCTTCCACCTTTGCAGAAACTTGGCTTAACCTTTGAGAACCACATCAAACTCACCTCCTCCTTTCTCATTGCTTTTGGCCAATAACTTTATTTCTCATGCATTAGGCATATGAATCCTATTAGTCCGAGTCAAAATAATTATCCATAAATAAAAATAAAATGAAATCTGAATTGCATTAGATTTAGGTCATTTGAAACATGCCCTTTACATGATCTAGTCTCTTTAGGGAGTGAGTTTAAGGATTTAGTCTCTTTCTAAATAAATTACAACTTCATCTTGCATAAACATAATGACTTACTACATGTATTTAAATCATTAGGAGAGTTAGTTGGTACCATGAGTTGTAAGTCAAGCGTGGTGGTTTGTCCTCTCTTGTAGAGGCAAACCATTTTCATCTTAGATTTAGGTTGCTCTTTCCTAATGCTCCTTGATTATATTACAGGTCGTTTCTCCCCTTGTGCCATAAGCATAATTCCTCACCTTAGGCATTTCCTTAATCTTGTGTTGTTAAGAATCGTCTTAAATTTCTAATGAAAATTTAACTTAAACAAACTAAATCAACTTCAAAAATGTAAAAACTATGGGATAGTTTGAGATGCTGAGGTTTCCAAGCATGGGCATCTCTACTTATTTTCATTTTGGCTTCAATGCTCCTCTCTTTGATCAATCTCATTTGATGTTAAAAATGAACTAATGAATTGATGGTCCTTTTCAATATTTTTTGAAGGCAACGATCATTTAATTAATCAGAGTTTTCACAAGGAATCTCATTCCACAGGATGTAATTAACATGGGGCTTACCTTGAAAGGATTAGAACCCATTTAAAATAAACCGCTTTACTTTTCCATGTAAAGTGGGAAGAATCTCTACATATGTAGACCATCATCTTTGAGTCCTTGTGAGGTGATTAGGTCCATTAAAGGGTAGTGATTTTTTATCTTTTAGAGAAAGTATACTATTCTTGATGGCATACTGATCAAATAAGTATATCACATGGTCTATTGGCATCTTAAAAGACAAATTTTAATATCTTATCTTTATTTTTCTCACCCATTGAAAGGTGACCTCTATAAAAATTTTTCTACAGTCCCTCAGGATTGATTCTCGGCGTGAGGAGGTTTGCCTCTCACGGTTCATGATGTGATCTCACCGGTCAAAAGTATTTATGGGTTGACATTGATCTTAGATGACATAGGGTCATTATTTCATAGAAAAGAAATTAGGTATGACTAGTCAATGAGGAGAAGATTAGCTTTGATCCCAAAGATGATTTATTGGGAGACTGGTGGGGTTTGCATGGTAGATACTAGATCCCTCTCGAGCGGCCATGGAAGGTGATGAGGGTAGGAAGACATAGCCCAATCAACCCAAAACCTTCAATATCAATTAAAGTAGAAAGATGAACAAATAAATAGGATGGCATCTTGAGGACTTGTTAGCGGCGGTCTTACTTGAAAATAAGTCCAGTAGTTATCCTCTTACATTGAGTAGTGCCAAGTTAATGCATGTCTTGGACAGGACATGACCTCCCATTGAGCAAGGTAGCACTAGCATGTATGAAGGTAGTGGAAAAGTATCTCCCATGAAGAAAGAATTCAGTCATGGTTGAGCAACGTGAAGGAAATGGCAGGAGGATTCATCGGTTCCAAAGGGTAGACCCTAAAGGAATTTGATGCAATCAATATCCCAGGGTTTTCACCTTCCTTCAAGAGTTTTGATGGTAGAAAGAGATAGCATATTACACTTTAGGCGGTTATTGTAAGGCGGTGATGCTTTGTTATTCCTCTTTGTCATTAGTAGCGGGATAACTTTGATTGGTATGAACTTCCCAATTTAGTAAAGATATTTGTTGAGTTAGAGCAACTCTTTATCAAGAGATTCTTGGAGCTTCGAAAAGGTTATTGTTAGATCTTGTTGTAGCACAACAACACCAGTGAGTCCACTTGTTGATACATTCTCATGGTGTAACTTTGAGTATGAAATCGATTATTTGTCAATAGCATGCCATTGAGATTCTTCTAAGAATATCCATGGCGATGCTTCATGCTTAGGGCTTCACTATCAAAATTTGAAGTTAATCAACAAGGTGGCTAGTCTAGGAGGCCAAGTTGTTTTCAACAGTTGCCCAGCAAAGCGTAAGAGAAGAAGCTTGAATGACAATGGTAGATGGGGAAGCAACCACTAGAGATGTCAAGAGACCACGACCTCGGTAGCCTTCATCCTCCTGCCACCAGAGGCAGCCACTGCCTCACTCTCCACGGCCCGGCCCTCACTCCTCAACCATATCATCAAGCATGACACACATAGCCGTATGGTCCACTTCTCTTTTGGATAAACATAAACCTTATTCATTTAGAGGGAGGTAATCGGAAGATCTTTAAGAATCTCTTAAAGAAGCGATTTTTAGCTACAGCCTAGGGAGGAGGAGTAGGAAAAGTATGATCTAATAACTTTACCACCATATGTTGGGTCATATTTTGGAGGATTGCTTCACATTTAAGGATTAGCTTGAACATAGCTTCAAGACCGGTGATGTAGTTATCCCGAAGAAATACCTTGTGGAATAACTGTTTAGTTCCATTAGGGTAATCATTGGGGATACTTGTGATCCTTTCAAAACCAAAGAAGGTTGGGATATCTCTTTATCCAATCCCTTTAAAAAGATTGTTCAGAAGATCAAGAAACTTTTCTTGCGGTGTTCACGAGTCTCAAACCTCAACATCAAGGAAGGTTTGCAAGTTTAGCCAACTCAGTAAAGGGGAGCTCGGTGACGGATAGCAACATGTAATAGCAACCAGACCAGTCCGACTTCCAATCTATTATTACTCCACATGGTCCTTTGCTTATTTAGTTCTTCTTCTTCTTAGTAGATCACGGATAAGGGCATCAAATCCCTTACCCTTCACTTTACTTGATTTTACATTTGTACCTCTCAAATCAAAAATTGAATAATAAAGCTAAAAGATTATATCATGTCACTTAGATGGGTTGTCTTCTATTCTTAATGATAACTCTTCAAGTCAAAATAACTATAACAATTGATTTTTCCTCTTTATGATTGAGTTGGACTTTTTTACTGAATATAGTTCACCTCTTGAGATAGACTTGGAATCATCAATTTTGAGGTCCCATAGGAGAAGCGTAGTGAGTGATGTATGGTAGAACCTTCCATTACCTCAGATCAAGTCAACCTCCGTAGTGGAGGTTCTACCTTAGGCGGCACCTCAAGATAGAGGAAAAAGTCATTGTAAGATCGAAGCCCCTCCAGATGCTCCACCCTTGATATGCTTGTGGTGGATGAAGGTGGACTACAATGTCCTCTCTCATCTAAGAAAGTTTCATCTAAACTTAAGCATATTGATGCCTTGTCTTATCAAGAGATGAAATCATTAATCAAGGCTCTCTTGATCCACGAGATATGCTTACTTCGTTGATATAGGTGAGGAGGCACATTACACAAAAGAAGCCTAGGGGATCACTTTCACAGATGAAGGACTTCTTCTAGGGGATTTAGAGCACAATGTTCCCTCTACATCACATTTGACATGATAGTTCCGAGTTCTCATCGAGGTGCATCAGTAAATATTATGAGTCTAAAGACCCTTCTGTTGAGGATCGACATCTCACACTCAGAGATAGGATGATGTTGAGAGGATTCAATGAACAAGGTTAGCGGGCTTTAGGTTCCATAGTGTTACCTTTGGAGAGATAGGTGACTAAAGGCCAAGTTTACATCATTGATTTGAATACCTTCCTTTGCTTTTCTCGGTAGGCCTTGATACATCAGAATAAGATTATTTCATCCTCCCTTCATCAGTGCATCAAGTTCAGAAAGGATGGGATTGAATATTGTGTCAATGGAGATGAAAAGTCATTTTCAGTTAGAGAGGTTGAGATATATAAGAATGTGACATACTATCTTCCTCAAAATACCCTTTCTCGTGAACTTGGACAAAACTCAAATTCAAAATAAAAAGAAAATGAAGAAAAAGAAAAGGCAAAAGAAAAAGTAAATAAAAATGAAAATCCAAGTGAAGAAAGATTGAAGAAGAAATGGATTGAATATTACATTCACCCATCATTCCATCATATGGACATGTGGGTAGGATGACTCAACCTTAGGTAGAGGAGAAATAGAGGCAATTCAGGGATGAAGACCCCTAGTTGACCATGACGAGATTATGTTTGAGTTCATAGGAGTACCCTACTATTCACATAGACTTGGAATCTAGCGGAGGATGAGTCAATGTGATTAGTATACCAACCCTCTTGGGTTCCATTGGAGGTGACTTTTGATCATGATGAAGATGGCCTCACAGACAAAGCAAAGTATTTGAATCAAGTTTATGTGAGACTATTAGGCTGGAAACCTTAGCTCAACCTCACTTTCATCTCAAAAGTTGAAGGTTTAGTAGTTGAAAGCCTAAGTCTTCGGTGATATGAACCTAGATTCTTTTGGGACCATCATCCTCAAGTCCTGAAATTAATGTAGAACTTGAGGAGGATACATTTAAAGAATTAATGGAAAGTTTGACTTTTACTCGCCTTGTGTTCAAAATCTTATCTGAGAAGGTTTGGTTCCTCATGGTCGCATGTGAGCATTTTGAAAAGTGGAACAATACATTGGAAACACAATCAAAGTAGGACTAGGATTCATCATGGATCGGTCGATGATGATGCTTAGTTGTTACTAATCATTTGGAGTGATAGATTCTTTTACACACACCAACTCTTATGAGAATGTGTGTTTAGAAATCTCGATGATCAGATGATCTTGGTCAAGGATGCACCTCCGATTTAAATATGAGATCCATTCAATAATGACAAGCTTAAAGAAATCAACCTCGGAGAAAATTGCTGTACATCGGTTATTCTTGAATGAAGAAGAAACCATACTTGGTTGGTAGGCGAGTTTAAAATCGCGTAGTTATGAATAAATGCCATTATCTCGACAAAGTCCACAAGCTAACAATAGATCATAATGCTACCCCTATCAAGCAAGCTCTTAGACTCATGCGATTAGAAATCGAACAACACGTCATTTCGAAATTATGTGATGGATTTCATCATGAAAGAAAAATATCCTACCTGGTTAGCTAGTGTCATCCCAATTAAAAAGAAGAGTAGCCAAATTCACATTTACGTTAATTTCAGGGACTTAAATAAGGCATGTGATGTAGGACACGGGTGCTTTTTATGATATGATGTTTATTACACTGATAATTCTTAAATCATCACAAGAGTAATGATAAATGCACTTTGAGCATATTATGAATTTAGTGAAGTTGAAAAGATCTTAATTAAGGTTATGTCAACCACACTGAGACGAATCTTATAAGTGCAAAGAAATAATCAAAAGTTATGAACGATCTAACGTAGATTTAAAATAACCGGTGGCGGCGGGGATAAGTTGAAGTCGGACCTACAAAGTCAGTCGTTCTTGAGATCGTGTTCCATCCTTAGAAGTCCTTCTTTTGTGAACTCACACTCAGTAGTTGTCAGAGGAAAGCACACAAAAGAATAGTAAAAAAAAATTCAAGAAGATAACTTTCATTCCAAATTCAAGTACCGCATTACAAGAGTCTCCCTATTTATAGGATTGAAGAGAGTTAAGAATACTCAAACTCCAAACTCAAACCAAACACCATCATAACTACACTACCACTACCAAACTACCACCATTATCAAACTACCACTCATTCCATACCCAAAGTGTCATTTTCTTCTGATATCATGAGTATATAAGAATAGCCCAATACATATAAGCTCAAGACATACAAAATATAAAAAAAATAATACATAACTTAAATTATAACAAAAGGCCCAATCATGGATTTAAGCTTTATGATGATGGCGTCGATGGAGATGCCCTGCATCAGCACTCCCCGACTTTAAAGGATTCTCCTCTGGAGAATGAAAATCCAAGTACTCTTAATTATTGTGAGTCTAGTTGATGTAACTCATCAAATGTAAGCCATGAATCTTTAAGTGGAGAAAGACCTTTCCAACGAAGAAACCTTTGAGTGCCTCCATCGGATGTGATGATAATCGGTCTTCTAAAATTTGATCACGGGCGATGTGATCTTAAGCGGCGAGATGGTATAGAGTTATGATGAAGTATGAACATGTAGACTATTTGCGAGGGAATAGTTATTATCCATGCTTGCCCATGGTACAACGTTAAACTGATACATTAAATATTGAGAAATTCCAAAGATTCATTGGAAGATCTATTTCAAGCATTATCATTTATCTTCCTTACAACTTTATAAGGACCGATCTCTTGAGAGTTAATTTCTTAAGAGTTCCGTTGGAAATCTCTCGTCTAACTTTAACAAGAACCAAATCTCCTCATTAAATTTTACATATCGCCTATGTGCATCAACATTAGCTTTATATTTATCATAACTCGAGTAAGTTTTGTTGAATTTCATGATGTAAATCATGCATGCTTTGTGCAAATGAAGATGCAAATGCACTAGACCTATATGTTAAGGCTTCAACAAGATCAATTGGTTTTCTTGGATCATAACCGCATAATATGAAAAGGACTCATACCGATTGACCTATTAATTGAACTTATAAGCAAACTCAAGAGAAGAACTAGGTCCCAACTAGTAGTATGATCGATCACTGACACCTAAGTAAATTTCCTAAGCTTCTATTAACAACTTCGCTTTGTCCATTTGAGGGTGGTAAGTCAGAGAAAATAAGAGTTTTGTGCCAAGCTTTTTCCATAAAGTTTTCCAAAATAGCTCATAAACCTTACATCACGATCGATACACAATTGTCTTAGGTAGTCCATGTGTTTAACTATCTCAAGAAAATTATCGCTATATGTGAGGCATCTGATGTCTTATAACATGGAATGAAGTGTGCCATTTTAGAGAATCGGTCAACAACTACTAGAATAGAGTCAAAATGTTGTACAGTGCGAGGTAATCCTAAGATGAAGTCCATACTAAGATCTTCCCAAGGTTTGTGGGGGATTGGGAGTGGTGTGTATAGACCATAATTTTATTTTTTTTCCACTTTTTGCTACTTAAGGCGACATTGGGCAATGATGAAAGCAACATCTTTCTTAAGACTAGCCAAAAGAACCTATCCTCCATCATACTATTGTCTTATCACGACCAAAATGACCGATACACCTCCGAATGAATTTCCTCAACAAGAAAATTTTGAAGTGATGAATCGGGATACATAGTTGTGTGCCAAAGAAATAGCTCAGTATTTGATAATCTGGACTATTAATTGAAACATCAAATTTCAAAGATTCAAAAAATTTGTTGAAAATCTTTACAATTAGGATAATCATCTTTAACCTTTTGAATCCAAGAACCTTCACACTCATGATATTTAATAATGTACATATTCTACTTAAGGCATCCAACTTTGTTCTACAGATTTATGTTTAAGAACAAACGTATATTCTTGAAGAAATTGAACCCATTTCAGCATGACGAGAACTAAGTTTCTTTTGGTGTTTAGATATTTAAGCTTCGTGATCAGAATAAAGTATAAATTCTCGTGAAAGAAGATAATGTCGCCAATAACGTAAAGTTTGGATGACATACTACTACCATATGTGGAATATCTTGACGTGTTTCATTTAATTTTTCACTAAAGAAAGCAATAGGATGACCTTCTTGTTTAAGAACACCTCCAATACCAACTAAGCATCACATGATAAAATACTTTGTTAAAATTTGGCATTTGTAATATTTGGACTTGTTAAAAGTTCTTTAATTTTAGAGAATGCATCAATTTGCCCCAAACAAAGTTTTTTAAGACATTGAGTTAGGGCCATAATAGTGCTAAATCCATGAATAAACCTTCGATAAAATGTGGCTAACCCATGAAAACTGAAACCATGAATTGTGGTTGGGGTAGGCCACTTGAATAGCCCTAATTTTTTCTGGGATCGGAGATGCCATCACAAGAAATAATGAATCCTAAGAAGATTCAAAGACGCCATCATAAATGAGCATTTTTTTAAGTGAACATATAGTCTTTCTTTATGAAGCACTTCAAAGACTTCCCATAAATGTTTTTCATGATCGGTCTTAGTTTGACTAAAAATTAAAATATCATCAAATTACACAACTAAAAATTTTCCAATGAATAGCCATAAGATATGAGTTATCTCTGGCATAAATGTACTTGGAGCATTAGTCAATCCAAAAGGAATTACTAGCCATTCATACAAACCATCTTTTATCTTGAATATTATTTTCCATTCATCACCTTCTCTCATACAATTTGATGATATCCACTTCTAAGATCAATTTTAGAAAATTATTGATCCATCATCATATAACATGTCATCAAGTCAGGTATGGGAAACCTATTAACAAAGTGATTTTATTTATAACACTATCTACACACATACCAACTACCATCTTTCTTTGGGGTAAGAAGAGTGCACTAGCATGGAGATAAACTTTCCTAATAAACCCTTTTGATAATAAATCATCAACTTGTTGTTTAGCTGCATGTTCATTTGGGTTCATGCGATAATGTGGCAAATTTGGGAGTGATGATCCGTGAATTAGCTCATGGCATGTTGGATACTTCTTAATGGGGAAGCTCACTAGGAAGTTCTTGGACAAATATCTTGATATTCCAATAAAAGTTCACATTTGATGAGAATGATTTAACACAAGGTTGATTTTAGAGGTTAACAACTAATGCAAAAATGATATTCCCATTAATCTCTTGTTGAAATTGACATTTATTAATAATATGTAGGATTTCTTTTCGATGGGTGGAGAAGAATTTTGGGGTTGAAGTGGAGTGACCTCTTTAGGCTACGGGTTTAAGACAATTCTCTTACCTTGAAAATTAAAAGCATGTATTAGATCCCATAATTTGTGACATCCATATCAAAAGCCAAGGTCTACCTAAAAGTATATGAGGAACATCCATCTAAGAACATCACACCAAATTTTATCACTATATTCTCCTAATTGAATGGAAGACAATGTTGAGATATAGAGATAGAGGTCTTATCTACCCAACCTTATAAGTGGGTGGGTCTCGGGTGAGCTTCATCCTACAAAGCAAAGGTAGCAATAACATTCATGCAACTACTATCAATGATTAACTTACATCTTTTCACCACTCTTAAAATAAGTGTGAAAAATTGAGCCTCCAATCAATATTGGGGTTGCTAACAACGATAACATTATATGAGACTCATCTAATGCTTCTTCCGCATCACTAGCTTCTTCACAAGGGTCAACCGCAATTTGATTATCATTATTTTCATTTTGTTGATCCTCATTTTCATAATCTAAGTGTAAGTTTACGAGGACAAGTACTTGCATAGTGACCAATTTTACCACATGTAAAACAAGTAATGCTAGAAGTCTTAGAGATGTTCCCACTAAAGCTTTTCCTTTTGTTTCACTAGGTCCTTTGAACTACTAAAGTAGGAGGGTTAACGATTGAGAGTTGTTTGTAGATGAAGTTGTGAATCATAAGATTGTGATCTAAGATATTGTTCAATTTGAGTCGCCACTAAATGCATCCTCAAGAGAATAAATTCTCGAAGTTATCATTTCATTATGAATATCGCCTAAACCTAGATCTAAATCTAGAGATTATGTGCGTGATCCTCTCTAACATCACAACGGGTCATAAATTCATTAAACTGTGTCATATACTCAATAAATTAAAGATCCTTGTTTAAGCGTAGTCATTTCATCCATAAGTTGATCATGAAAATTTAATACATATTTTTGCTTTAAAATTTCTTTCATCTCATCCCAAGATAGGTTTGTCCTAATCGTTGATATTTTCGTGTGAGATTAACCCAATAAGTCTTAGCATGAGTTAGTTTCATGCAAAACGAACTTGTCTTTCTTAGACATGGGCATCCAATCAAAATATTGGTCCATATCTACTAACCAATCTAAGAAAATTTTAGATCAAGTCGACCATCAAAAGTAGGTGGATCAATTTTAACCCTACGAATAACATCATCAGTTCTCTAAGTGCCGAGGCAACAAAATTAGATAATGGCTCTTCGTAATGTCGAGGATAATGCTCATAAGGAGTTGATGAGCATAACCTTCATCTCGTCTTAATTGTCTTCCTATTCGATGAGGTGGGTGAGGAAGTACCTCATCAAACTTAGGATATTCATTAAAGTTGTTCCTATAACGGGGTCAATAGGAGAATGTGGATGAGGTGGGAGAGGAAGAGGAACGATCAACATGATGACCTTCTCTCTCTCTTCAAGTTGGTGTTCTAGGATAGGGTTAGTTTTCGGTGAATGTTGTAAGCCTACCAACTTTTTTGTTCTAAGGCTTCAAATCTTTTTTAGAATTCATTAAAGGTTTGTTGGGGTAAGCTTTTCTATTTTTCTAGTAAAATTCATAGGAATCATATTTCATCTAAGGATTGATCTTGATATCTATGACCACTACGAGTTGACATGAATGATATTCTTTTAAAAATATTAATATAAATACTTAATTAATTTTTTTAATTTTTATTTTTTTTTAAATGCAATGTAATGAAATCAAAGACACGATTAAAAGTAAGTAAATGCTCTAATTAGATAAAAATTTTATATGATTTTTTTTAACAATGAATTGCAAGATTACTCTAATGCAAAAATAAAACTCAATACTAAACAAGATGTTCCCAAAGAAACATATTTGCTCTGATACCAAATATGATGTAGGACACGCTTTTTATGATATGATGTTTATTACCGATAATTCTTAAATCCTCACAAAGAGTAATGATAAATGCACACTACTATTGAGCACATTCACAATATTATGAATTTAGTGAAGTTAAAAAAAGATCTTAGTTATGTTATGTCAACCACACTAGAGAGAATCTTATAAGTGCAAAGAAATAAAAGTTATGAACGATCTAACTCAGTGATTTAAAATAACCAAGCAAGGGATAAGTTGAAGTCGACCTCTACAAATAGTCATTGTGGAGATCGTTCCTTCCTTAGAAGTCCTTCTAAGGGTTGTGAACTCACACACTCAAGTAGTCATCACTCAAGAGGAAAGCACAAAAGAATAGTAAAAGAAATTCAAGAAGATAACTTTCATTCTAAATTCAAGTACCAAGCATTACAAGAGTCTCCCTATTTATAGGATTGAAAGAGAGTTAAGAATACTCAAACCTAACTCCAAACTCAAACCTAACACCATCATAACTATACCTACCACCACCTACTACCAAACCTACCACCATTATCAAACCTACCACTCATTCCATACCTACCCAAAGTGTTATACCTACTACAATGAGGGGTCATGACATAAGAATAGCCCAATACATATAAGCTCAAGACATACAAAATATAAAAGCCCAATAATACATAACTTAAATTATAACAAAAGACCCAATCATGGATTTAAGCTTTATGATGATGACGATGATGACGATGCGATGCCACGCATGTCCTGGGATAAGTTTTATCTTCTATGCCGAATTAATGATATCGCCTCATCTCATACGCTTTTTCTTTCATGGATCATACAACAAATCAAGATGTCAAGATAAAAAAACACGCTCAACCTCAATTAATTTTCATTCATATCTTTCGTTAAAAATGACTATACCAATGGCCATGACTCGATCTTCAATTAAACTCATCCATCATAGTATGTTGATGATCTAAGAAAAGAGAAAATGAACACCATCTCTTTGACTTGAGAGTAGTGAGTTAAGATAATATAACCTTAAAATGAATCAAGTGTGCATTAGTAGGAAAATTGATTTTGTCACAATGGGGAATAGAAATAGATCTAGAAAAGATTAAAGCTATCTTGGAAATGCCACATCTTAAAAGTTTAACTCAACTCAAATCCTTCCAAGGATGGCTGGCGTATCTAAGATGTTTCATTTTGAACATCGGAGATGCAAGCTATTCGACTTGTCAAAAGGATGTCAAGTTTAAGTGGGATGACGTGCGATGCCTTTGAAGACATCAAGCAAGATTTGGTGAAGTCATTATTAGTCATCCTGCAGACCATTCTCTCTACACTGATTGACGACTCTCTCAGGCTTGGCCCAAGCCAATGACAAAGAGAAGGAGAACGCTCTCTATTACCTTAGCCGTCATCTTATTTCTGTTAAAGTAAATTATCTACCTATTGAGAAACATTGTCTAACTTTGATATTTGCCTCTCAAAAGTTACGACACTACACGCTTTCTCATAAGGCAAACTTGATCTCCAGAATCAATCCGCTGCAGCACCTCATGACACATCCAACACTATTCGGACAGTTGGCACGTTGGTTCATGATCCTCTCACAGTTTGATATCACATTTCCTCCTCTGCTAAAGGATAACAGATATCTAGAAAGACACTAATTTCTCTCCTTTTAATGATGATGTCTCATGAACAAATCATGAACTTAGGGAGGTAATAACCAATGGAGATGTATTTTGATAATGCCTTCTTTTCATGGGAAGCACCACGATCTACTCTTAAAGGTAGTAATTATCCTAACTATCTGATGTGATGATATTCTCATACTACCTTTCTAACCCCTGCACCAATAATGAAGCTAAGTATAAGGCTTTGATTGACAGTCTGGAGTTAGCCATCACAATTAATGTTAAGAGCATCAACATCTTTGGGGATTCTCAGTTGGTCATTAATCAGATTGATGGGTCCTACAAGGTTCTCATACCCAAGCTTCGTCATTACCACGAGTATACCATGAAGTTGTTGACCAAATTTTTTGAAGTCACCATCTACAAGGTTCGCATAACGAAGATATGTTTTTTTAAACTTGCCAAAGAATTGGCAAAAGATGAGTCCATTTCGATAAGGGTCCAAAATAGACAAGTCATATCCCTTATTAATGTTAAACTCATCGAGAGAATTTCTCTTGAATGAGAGGTTGTTGTTTCCTATAAGGTCGAGGAGTTGGATTGGAGGAAACCATTTATAGATTATTTGAACACCGACAAATTACCTCAAGAAAAGTCACAAGCCCATCAGGTGAAACAGAGAGCTCTCTCCTATGCTCTCATTGATGGCACCATGTATTGTCAATCCTTTGACCAGATGTGGTTACGTTGTTTAGACAAGCATGAAACCCATGGCATTGTAACTGAGGTATATTCAGGTATATGCGAGATCAATTGGAAGATGAAGATCGAGAAGATAATACCGGCCGATGATTACAAACTATATGGATGTAGAGATGTCATAAGTGTACACGGTGGTCTCCACCAACCACCTAACATTCTATTACATTGGCCTGGCCATTTGATGTGTAGACATTGTGGGTCCGATCGATCCTCCTTCTTCCAAGGTCATTTCATTTTAATAATACTTTTTTTCCAAGCGAGGCAATCCCACTCAAAGAGGTCACCAAGATGCTTCAATTTTCGAACAAATATAGGTTTAGGTGTCTCAAGAATTATATCTGATAATGGTACATTCAAAAGCACCAAGATCAATAGCAAGATATATATAGATACTCCACCATCTACTACCCCAAAGCAAATGACTTGGCAAAAGCATTCAACAAAACTCTCATCCAAATACTAAAGAAGACTCTGCGATAATAAGCTTAGATAAGCTTTGTTGAAACCTTGTGGCATACCGACTACATACCAACTCCAAACCCCATTTTCCTTAATGTAATCGTTCTTCCTTTAGAAGTTCAACTCATCACTAAGGATGACATTAGGTAAAGATTACTACAGAATGCAAAGTTGTTAGAAGAGCTCAAAAGTTTGAGGAGAGTCTGGGCTTGAGCATAAGGCCAAAATGATTCAAGCTCACAATAAGTCGCCCGTGCCTTCAGTGAGAACTTATGTTAAGGAGAACAATTGTTGCCCATCAAAAGATGGGAGGCAAGTTTGAATCCACTTGGGAAGTCCCATGAGAGAAGGCCTAATGAGGATCTATATCTTATTGATTGTAAATGGGAACACCGATGCTTTAATTAATGAGCTCTATTTGAAGAAATATTACTCATAAAAATCATGTTTGAAAACAATTCTATCAATCAACAAAAATCTGATTCCAATCATCAAAATCTTCTCTTCTTTCGAAGTGTTGTTTGCTTGTCCTGCGAATCCGCCATGACGTATTTAGGGTAGGTGTAAGAGTCTTCCAGCGACATCCTATCCCTCTTTCACAACACAAACACAATCAAATACATTTCTTAGCACTTTTAGAATAGGTGTAAGAGAACCCAAGAGGCATTCTATTTCGATTAGCACAACTAAGTTATGTGTGAGAGAACCCAAGCGTCATCTTTTCTTAGTGGGAATCCCGGTTGCCATCCGTGGCATAATTTCATCAAAATCACCAAGCGTGTTCTAGGTTAGGTGAAAGCGTATCCCAAAGGCATCCTATTCACTTTTAACACATGCACAAAAATAAACACATATCTTTTATCTCAAACTAATTTCAATTTTAATGATTTTCGTACAATTTGAGAGATAATCATGCTTCTAAAGACATTTGAAATTAATTTTTTTAAAAAAAAAACTATAAAACATGAATGTCATTCAAGAATGCTTGCACATTTTTTATACATTAAATTTAAATTATAATCATCACATCATATGATTTTTTTAGAATCTTTTAAATGTTTTACGAGATTGCTTTTTTTTTGTCTTTATAAATTCATTATGTCACATTTTCTCTATAGTTTTCATCCTATATTTAATTTTTATTTGATATTGCTTGCATTTTTATTTGATATTGCTTGCATGATATTTTACTTTAATTAATTTCCATTCATTTTAAGTCATTAAAAGCTTTTGCAAGTTTGTTTAGTTATTATGCTAGAAAACCACATAGAAAGTTTTCGTAGCTTCATTATGAAATCCAAAGACACATAGGTATAAAAGAACAATAAAACTCAATTTTTGAAAACCTCGAAAGAGGGAAAAAGCCTAGCAAGAAAAAGCTTCCACTATGTATCTGTTTATAAGATCTTCTCTGGGATTACGTAATATATATGAAAGAACTGATGTAATGATGAGAATGTAAGAAGTAGCGAATGCAGAATCACCGTAAACGCAGGAATCTCTGAAATGCAGATCAGAAATGCAAACAATCTGGTATCATGATAGAATTAATGGAGATCAAAATTAGAAGGATCCGTTTACGTGGCCGAATGGCCGTGGTATGCATGACAGGCTTTGGAGGATCTTTAAAGCTCTCCTCTTTGCTCCTTCATGAGAATGGCTATTTATAGATCAAAGTAGCGTCCTCTATAAATACATACAAACCATCACTAACTTCATCTGACGGCTCAAAATGATCCCCTTGATCATATGATGTATTTGTATTTGAATGCTCAAAGGAATTGTGATCGGCCATAAGCCACAGACGCCGATTTGACTATAAACACTTCATATGAGAGCTATTTTGAATTTAACGATATCCCAAAATTTTCGATATTTTAAGAGCTTGATCCCGCCAACTTCCAGCGGAACATCAAGATTCGTGCTTTGACTAATAGTATTATAAGTGCCATATCAGTTATATTCCTTGAAGATTTGTCAAGCCTCCTGATGTCTAGAAAAATACTAGTATTGCATGGTGGGTTGATATTCGAAAATGAAGCATAAGATAGCCTATGTGTGAGGCGATGATGCGTTTTATCAGAAAATAACAATACAAATAATAAGAAATTTTATTATAAATTAATTAAAGAAATTAGTTTAATTGAATTAAACTAAAATAAATTTATATTAGGTCATAACTTAATATTAATATATTAGTTAATAGAATTTTAGAGTATATGAGATATCAAATCAAATTTTGAAAACTTTAAACCCTTGTTAGTGTAGAAATCATTTTCTAGTTTCATATTTTTCAAAAAATAATTCTAGCTTCGTGCAAGTGTTCGTCCTGCCCATCTCGCCCGTCGTTCATTATATCATATCCATGGCAAGTAAAAAACGAAAAGAGAAAATATCCTAGAATGAATACAGGGTAGGAAACTAGAAATCCTGGGGGAGAAGATGGGATCTGGGTTAGTTTTTAAGTAGCACCGCGGCACTAAAATTTTTTTAATGTGTAACGTTCTGATATTCCACATACAACATCTTGATGCTAGTTGCTGAAAGATTTAGCTTCAGAGATAAAAAGATGTAATGCCTCGACATCAGGATCAGCAGATATATACCAAGGAGACAAAGAAGCCAGCACCATAGAACTAAGACTCGGGGCACCAAGGACTCACGACAGAGGCCAACACCTCAGCACTACAGGAGCAACACCGTCGAAGGGCATTGCCGGTCAAGATGTCTATCTTGAAATAATTTTTCTCAATTTTTTAGGCTATTTTCACTGTTCAAATCTGATAACTTCTATGTTTATTATGTGATTTGGTATGTTGATTATTTTTGTTCAACATTTTATTCTGAATCTCTCAAACTAATTTCTACATTGACATCTCCCAACATATAACTCTATCTCATTCTCCTCAAAAACCATAGATATGACTTTAGGCTAGTGTAGAAGAAAAGGTAAATCCCAAAATATCTTCAACTATTTACAGGTGACCAATTTAATCTCACAGTATTACGTGTCTCCAATTTAGTCCCTGAGTTGACTATACAAAATTGATCCAAAATAACTCCTCATGTGAAAATAGTGATAAAATATTCATCCCAATTTAGTCCCTCAAGTATACAAAACTGAACCCAATTTAATACCCAAGGGATCATTTTGAATCAATTTTGTATATTAAAAAATTAAATTGGAGCAATCTGATACTCTAGAATTAAATTCACCACTTATAAATAGTCCAAAGACCATTTTGGTATTCAGCCAGAAGAAGTTTAAGGTCTATGAACGATTCTAGAAAAGAAGAAGAGTAGCAGGGAGGAAGAAAAAAATTATGGGGTTTTTACATATATAGCATCCAAAACATATCTATTTACATATTTCACACCCCAAACTTAAATATTACTTACACTCTGTAATCCGTTTGAGTTTACGTTAGAATACTAAGTTTAAAAGTTTTATTTATGAGATATACCACTTTGAGCTTATGTAATAATATTTGGTGAAAATAAATATAAATACATGTTTGAATCCATGTATGTAAAAACCCCAATAATTATTGAAAAGATCCATAAAAAAAAGTATAACATAAATCACAGAATGAACATATAGATCGCTCATACAGAAAGTGTAATCATACAGGATGATGCTAATAATATCATATCACAATTCAATATATCATACATATTCACAAAAAAATGATAATGTTACAGCCTCAAACATAGTTGGTATAACAATATATGAAACAGGGAGATCACATGTGCTCATTAGAACAGTCAAGCCAGGGAATAATTAGAGTTTCCAGAAATCAATTCTTACTTGTAAACTATTCGCTAAAGAGAAAAAGAATTAAATGTTGATTGCCTTCTCACTTGTTGTGGGTGCTATTACTGATGAGTCGCATATTCAATGTTAGTGTTCTAAAGTAGAATCAATTCGCTGAGTGATCAAATGAACTGCTGCATTTGCTGATGAGAAAGGTCCATGGAAGCTTTGCTGGTAAGAAATAGTCTCCAATTGCCTCACCATCTTGAGCAGGATCGCACCCAGATCGGTCTCCTTTGATAACAGAGATTCATGGTATGATTGTGCGAGCTTGCTGATTTCAAATTGGTTGGCTCAGGGCAGTACTCATCATCCAGCCATTTATGAAGAGTTATTCTAAGCCACTCTGATTCCTATAAATTTGGAAGAGTTCCACCATGGTTTTTTAGTTGGAAATCAATTTGCACAATGAGCTATATAAGATAAAAGCAAGTAACAATTATAGAAACTTATTGTTCCAGATATTAGACAACTCTCTAATTTAGTTAGGATGAGAAAAGTTTGGAAAGTACAAAGAAATCGATGCTACCCGAAAAGGTTTAAATAAAATAAGAAATTTGATCAATTTAGTTGATTTGGTTTGAGTTTTCTTTGCGAAGCAGGGCAAGAAATGAAATAAAACTCATGAAAACTTCTAAAGCCAACTAAACTTCATCACACTACAATAGATAGCTGCAAGTAGTGTTTTTGCTAAAAGGCAATCCTTATGCATCTTCACTGTTGGCCACAGACTTCTTCCCACACCTATAAAAAGTTTCTACTCCCTAAAACCCTATGTCCCAAGCAACTCCCATGATCTCCACTCTATTCTATGCCTCACTAAAGCCACCAAATAAAGAGACTGGAACACCAACCAACTTCTCCTTAAAGTCCTTGTCACAAAGGCCTCTATCGTATTCATCAATCCCACCTCTACTAGACTTCGCACAACAACCTCACTCTCATCTCCATGTAATCTATTTGGGACCTTTAGCATCAAAAACTCATCCCTCTTTCTCTGCTAATTCTATCTTAACAAAAAGCACTCCAACGATATCCATTGGCCAAAAACCAAGACCTTATGTTATTTGGCAAAATGTCATAAAATTCCATCGCATTATAACATGTAGTGACCCCATTTGCAACTTTATTGTTGTCCAAAATCCAAATGGTGTTATGTCCCAAGAGATTCAATCATTACAAGAAAAAGGCACTTAAACTCTAGTACCTCCTTCACCAACTCAAAATCTCCTAGAAAGCAATTGTTCATTTAAAACTAAGTACAACTCAGATGGCATAGTCGCACGACACAAGGCCTGACTCATTGCACAAGACTACAAGCAAGAGCATAGCACATAATATGCTAAAACATGTAACTTGGTCGCTAAAATACCTACCATTCACATCTTCAATATCATTGCTATTACTCCCAATTGGCCAATTACCCAACTAGATATATCTGATACCTTCTTCCTGGTAATCACACTTACATGGCCCAACTATAAGATTTTAAAGATCCCCGAATATCTAAATCTATAGGCTCAAACAAGAACTGCAACACTCATCTTCAACCTTCACAAGCCATCTACAGAGCCTCAAATTTTTTCAGCATGACTAACCGCTCTCTACTAATCTACAAAAGTAACTTTGCAAATCTCTACATCCTAATTTATGTCGCTAACATGATCCTAATTTGAAACAACCCCAAAGCCATTTCTGATCTTCTACAAAAGCTTATTTCACTACTATAACCTCAGCACCCTATCTTGCATCCTTAGTCTCATAGCATTACCAACATCCTATGGCCTTTATCTCATCCACAATACACTATAGAGCTATTACATCACTCCAAAATGTGCAACTACAATCCCATTCTAAACCTTATTCCTACTAAATTTGTCAACGAGATATTGCAATATGAGTATATGATTCTCACTATATACCATCACCAAGTAAGGTGCCTTCGATACCTTGACATGGATGATTAATGATTGACAACATATGCACAAATCCCTCAATCTTCAGTATCAACACCTCAAATGCCTACTAAGCCACCTTCAAGGCATTGCCAACTATGGCCTTCCAATCTATCATAATCAATTAGAACTCCATGCTTATATTGATTCAGACGACTGACAAAAAATCCACCGCTAACTATTATGCCATCTTTGGCCAAAAATTTTGATGCATCAAGAAACAAACCACAGTGACTAAATCATACACGAAAATAAAATATCTATTGCAATCACAGACATAATATGGCTTAGATAGAAATTTAACATTTGTTCATCATCCCAAATGCCTTTGTATTGTGACAATGTATCAACCATAGCAACGGCTAACAATCCAGTATGTTATTTTTACATCAAACATATAAAGATCTACTTTCACTTTGTCCATCATGTCGAAAAATGTTACTAGTCATCTTGTAAAATTTCAAGACCATCTCACAAATATTTTCAGAGAAGTTCCCACTCGACTATTTACAGAACAAATTGATGATTCCAACTAGGATTATGGGAGGTGCTAACAATATACAGCATCAACAAATATTTTCGACTGGTACAGCACTCCCAGTACTTCATCACAGCCCTGAGTCTACAACCACCTAAATGATCTCTAACATTTGTTCACAGCGATGCCTTCGATCCGCTAAAGTAGCCACAGCTTTATAAATAGGAACCTATTGTAGCTGTTGTAAGACTGATGAAAAAAAAGAAGCTATTCCTAATTTAGCTTTACTTTTTTTTTTTTAAAACTATACTACCCTCATTCAAGCATTCCGTGTTTCTTCTTTCTTCTGAAAGCACTGATCACGAAACCACAGTTTTCTCGAAAAATCAAAAGTGGTATTTTTTTTTCATGAATTATGCATTATACTCACCTCGAAAGCTTTGGAAGGGGCCAGCCAAGCTTCTGGTACCTGAAGGTCTTGAACTAGGGCTTCTGCCCCTTCTTCTTCTGGGATACCGGAAACGGAGAGATGGAAGCGTTGGCGGTGAGGTCTCAGGGAGCAGAGTAGATCAACGAGAGCGAATCGGGACTGGGAGGATGCTGAACTCGAAGCTACGAAAATGGCCGGAGTCCGGATAGGAGGTGAATAGAGGAAGAGCCGAGGACGTTGCGGTGAGGTAATTAGGCTCACCGACGGCAGTGAGGATCCCATGCTTCCCATCACCATTCAGGTGGCATAGCCTTAACTAACTGGAACGAACCGTCTATATATAATTACGTGTAAAATAATTGGACAAAAGTATTATAAATTTCATTATGAAAATAGATCTTGAATAATTAACCTTTTTTTTTTAAATTTGAATGTAATACATATTTAATTTTTAATATTTTATAAAAAAATATAAAAATTGAGATTTGTTATGATTAAAATCCATTTAAGATATAATGAGCTAATTTTTCAGTAAATTTAGCAACATCAGAGTTTTAATAAATTAAAAAATTATATAAACTAGTTTAATTCTTTTTCGACTAAATGGTAATTTTATGGATTATTGTCTGGATATAAATTAGAATTAATCATTTTCAAAATAATAAATAATGATATATTTTTTTTAATGTTCCTGTTTCTTTTCAACGAGAAAAATGCTCGTATCTAAAAACATTTTACTAACTGAAAATAGATTACAACAGCATAGTTTTATAAACAGCAAACGATCAGTTACAGTGTTACACTATAAGCAAAGTTCAAATAAAAGATTCTAATGGAGATTGTCATAAAAGCATGTAGAATTATTATCCTTAAGTGTAATAATAAATAAATAAAAGAATACATTGTTTAGTATGCGTATGTTCTTTTAAAATGAAATCTTTTTATTAATTAAAAATATGATATAAAACCAGTAGTAACGGTTAAAAGAGGCATGTGATCGATCAATTGCAGATAAAATAAGACATGAAATATCAAATTTCACATAAAAGACTGACTTTATGAACTAAGAGCCTCAATCAACTTAACAAAATGTTAAGAAATTGAATAATTATATGTTTAGGGAGCTCTTCAAAATTTACGTATATTATCATACATAAAAATAATTGAATGGGAGTTTATTAAACCATTAACCATAACTAATGACACCACATTGATTACCAGAAGAATCAGTACATATAATGTGCATCTCCAGCTGATGCCAAACATTCACAAAGAAGAACTCCTCACATCAAATACAAAAGGAAAATAAAAAAAGGACGATGAAGGCCACAATAGCATTTTTGTCTGAGAACTATGTCTTTTCTTATTCAACACACAGCACATGCTTAAAAGACATACTAGTGAATGACAGAGAAGGCGGTAGAGAGGCACGAATAATCAAGGCTGCAGTCCAATTACACCTGATGCAAGAAAAATATCAAATCAATTTTATATATGAGAGTCGGAAAAAAAAAAAAATTTAAGAACTGGAGAAGAGAATGGGGATCGATTAAAGAGAAGTAAAAGAGCGGAGAGGGAAGAAAGAGAACGCACCACATGCGAGTCTTGCGCCAGCATTTCCGGTGGTCTTGCTAAGCTCGTGGCCACCTGGAACCAAATAGTATAAATATCATCAATATCCATCATTTGAAGAGAAGAGATGCAGATAGTAATTTACAAATATCAAGATATCACCTTTTATATCGCCGATCTTGTTTAATCTATCACATATTGGTACACTAAATCTCTAAACAGTATTGCCCGAGAGAAGTTTACTCTCGCGCCAGTAAAAGGTTACAAATAATGCACACGGCGTTTGTTTTACAAATCCCGTAAAATTCTTCTTCTAAAATACCTACATTATTCCAAACCTTTTTTTTTTTTACTTTATAAAAGATGGATGAGATAAAAATAAAAATAAAAGTCTTTTCTTAAAAAAGATATGTGAATGAGGTATTTTGATAAATTTTTTGATGAAGGATCCGAAAATCGATTTTAAGAACCTTAATACCTAAACAAAAATAGAATTTCATTTCTATCGTCATATTAGTAAATCTGAAGTTAGTGAAGCTTTAAAGAAAATAAAATGTGGAAAAGCAGTAGGACCGGATAATATTCCAATAGATGTGTGGAAATATTTAGGAGATCCAGGAATTTCGCTTAAATCTTTTTAATGTTATTTTAAAGACTAAAAGATGCGATGTGGTGAGAAAGAAATTGGTTCCTATATTTAAGAAGGTGATACAAGAGTGTGCAAATTATAGAGGAATTAAGTTAATGTGTCATACATTAAAATTATGAGAGAGTAATTGAGCATAGATTATGAGAGTAAGTCTCTCACAATTAATTTGGTTTCATGCCGGTAGATCTACTATGGATGCTATACATTTGTTAAGAGGTTTGAGAGAAGAGAGAAAGTAGGGAGGATTTACATATGATATTTATTGATTTAGAGAAGCTATGATAAAGTTTCAAGAGATGTTCTTTAGAGAGTTCTAGAACGTAAAATGAGTTAATATTGGTTATATTCAAGTCATTAAGGATATGTATACTAGAGTTGTTACTTGTGTCCAAACACAAGGAGGATTGACAAAATATTTTCCCATTTCAATTGGATTACATCAAGGATCAGCTTTAAGCCCTTATCTTTTTTTACTTATGGATGTTCTTACTAGGCATTTACGGAAAATGTACCTTGGTGTATGCTTTTTGCCGATGACATTCTTCTTGTTGATAAGAATAGAGAGGGAGTCCAAGAGAAACTTGAATTATGGAGGTCAACATTAGAGTCTAAAGGTTTTCGTTTAAGTAGATCTAAAGCGAATATATGGTGTAATTTTAGTTGTAGTTTAGTATGGTGACAAGTGAAGTCATTAATAAGAGTGAGCGATATTTAGGTTCTATTGTTCAAAATGATGGTAAAATAGATGGAGATGTTATCGGTAGAGAATTCAAGTTGGATGGTTGAAGTGGAGGAATGATCCGGCTGTTGTGTGATAGAAAAGTTCCACTTAAACTAAAATTTTATAAGATGGTGATAAGACCGAATGACTTAGAATGTTGGTCAATAAAAAAGATAAGCATAAGACTAGTTAAGTGAGATGAGGATTCTCGTGGATGAGTGGCTTTACTCTTAGAGATAAAATGCAAAATGAGTATGTTCTAAAAAAGTTGGAGTAGCTGGTGGCAGATAAGAAGAGAGCCTTAGATGGTTTGGCCACATAAAGCGTCCGTCCCGATGAGAGAGTAGATGCATTAGATTTGCCTTATGTTAAGAAAGGTAGAGACTAAAAAAAGACTTGATTAAGATGTATAAAAATGACCTTAGTATACTTGAATTAAATGAGAATTTGACACATAATAGACATAATGGAGACGGGATTCATATAGCCACCCACCTAGTGGGATTAAGGCTTGTTGTTGTTGTTGTTATAAAAAGAAGCCTCACCGCCTCACCCATCAACCAATTATTTAATAATCATTTAATAATCATAAGAAGAAGAATATAACGATTGCCTTTCATGAAAACTATTCATCAAAAAAGAGTTATTTTCTCTACTAAAGATAACGAAAATTGACCAAAATCATTGTTGAATCATGCTAGAAATTCAAAGACTCTGATCATGGAATTAGTTTCATCTAAAAATGTATTCCATAACAATATCATGATCATGGAATTAATTTCATCCGATGTGGTTGATCTTTTCCTTTTGTTCCAAGAACTACTTACAATAAGTTCATTATCTAAACGATAAGATGATTGAAATCCTAAAATTCTCTCCCGATTTGATTTTCACCGTTAACCCATGATCAATCTTTTGAAGGAAGTCAATGAACTCAAATATAGTGAATAGAAGAAGAATCTATTAAGAGGAATAAAGTAGAAAGTAAAAACTCCAATCTTAGAGAAATATAACAAAAGTTAAAATCCTAACCTCGCTCTTCTAACACCACATACAAAATAAAATAATAGAGAGAACTCTCCAAATTTTCTATTGCATGCACTTTATGCAAATAGGTAAGGTATATAAACACATCCGAGAGACATTATAAATAAGAGTATATCAAAAATAAGAGGGAAAAAAGTAAAGAGCTAAAATGACCCTAATGGCGAAGCACTCGGATCGTTGAATTATAAAAAAGACAGTAAGATGTAAATAAATATTCACAATCAAACACAAAGAAAATGAGCACACCTTGAAAAGTATAAAATAAGATTCATAGCCAAAGAATAAATTGAATAATATGGAATTTACTATCAATAAACATTTGCTTCTATTGCAAAAAAAAAAAAAGAACACTATTTGCGTTCTAATATCCCTCGCCATAAATCATGGATGGTTTATACAATAATATGATATAAAAAGAATTACATAGAAACATCAAAGAAAAAATTTGTATGAGTTCACCACCAATATTCGATAGTTTCTTCAAAAAAATAAAAAAAATATCAATATTAAAAAAATCATATACAGACTGAAATAAGCACCAAGAGGTTGACTTAACAAATTTACAAAGACTATGACAGAAGCCGGATACAAACAAAACTAAGGAGACCATACTATTTATAAAACACTCCTGATAGTAAAACCTCGATCCTAACTATACACATTGACGAAATGATTGTTACATAAGAAGACAATTAAACAAAACAAAAAGCTCAAGGCTCGTTGAAGAATTCAAAATTAAAGAATTGAAAAACTTTAATACTTCTTAAGCATATAAATGACTCAATCTAAACAAATAATATTTTTCTTAACAAAAATATGTTATAAACTTGCCAAATGAAAACCACCATGACGTAATGTAAGCCTGTGAAACTCCAAATGAACTAAGACAAAAATTGTAACTTGGTGAAAAATGAAACCAATATAGATACGATGCAATAACAAAGATTAATAGAAAATATTAATCTACTTATCACACACTTGTCCTAACATTGCATTTACAATAAATTCAGTCAATCAATTCATGCATAAATCTAAAAATCACATATTCAAGTCATCTATAAAGTTTTCAAATACCTTAATAGTCCAAAAACATAATTCTTTACAAAAATAATATCTTATAAATTGAAGGATACATGAATATAAAATATATTAGATCACCAGTTAATAAAAGATCCACTTCAAGATATTGTACTTTCATGCAAAGAAATCTCATCACTTATCACCCATCAATAGTACACAATACACCAATCCAGTACAACACAGTTGTGCCAATCATGTTGAGGTTCATAGGCACTTAAAAAAAAAAGTAACTAAAAGTGTTAATTTACAAAGTATATGTGACGATAAGGAATCAATTAACCTGCATATTCCCTAAAGAACTCTGTAACCTCATATTCAAAATTATTATAAACAAACTTAGAATGATAAATCTATACCATCCAATTTAAGAGGGAGTGTTTTTTGGTACAACACCACGACTAAAAAACCACCCCCTCTGTCTATTTCAATTGGACCCAATTACTCTAAAGAGCTTAAGACACTATTTCTACCATTATAACTTCATTCATGTAGATAAGGAATCAATTAATATGACTTCCATTAGCCTATGATCTTGTAATGACAGCCTTTAATAACAAAAGAACACAATTTCTTGCGAAAATGGATCAACAAATGTGCTTCTTTTTTACTCTAAAAGGAATGAAAAAAAATTTGCAAAGATTTAGAGGTGATTTCATAAGAGAGTTTAATAACACAACATAGAATATTAGCCATGAATTCATATCTTAAAGAGTAGGAAAACACCTAAAGAAAACAATTACTTTAAAATACGGTGATGGATTTGAATAAATGATAATTTATTAATATTAAAAGATAAGTTACTAAGAGAAATAATTTATAGTTATTTTGTTGAGATAAACTTACTGTGAGATAAGAAACCTAATTCCATCAAGAAGATTATCATATAAATTTTAAGGTAGTTTAGAAATATGTTGTACATTGAAAAAAAAAAAATTTGGCATGGGAGTAAAGAGATACAAAAAGTTATTAAGAAAAAAAATATACATAACTTATGACAACATTAAATATCATTATGACTAGTAATAATTATAATTATGCTAAAGTCTTACAATGTGAGTTATGAGCAAAACAACAAACTTTAGAAGACTTATATAGCATACTTATATACAAAAGGAGGAGAAAATCAAATCCTATCAAATAACTAAGATAAAAAAATTAGAAACTTGAGTTAATTTAAATAAATAAAGCACGAAGATAATTCAATTAAAATATCAACAAAATATGAACATGCTACAATTATCAAGGAAAATTTTAAAAACTATAATGAAAGACATAATTCAAAATTAATGAGACAAGGCATATCATAGACTGTTTCAAAAAAAAAGAAATGGAGTTTAATTCTAATAGAGATGCATAAAGATTTTTTTTCCTATGCAAATAAAGTAAACATCATGATTTAGTTTGGTCTAGATTTAGAACAGAAATAAATGTGAAAGTGAAAGAAAAGATTACTTTATAGTTGTTTGATTGAGTTTTACAATACATGATTTGACTTTTTTTTTTGAGACAAAATGTAATGAAAGAAATTATAGTTTGGCACGTGGCGTGCGTGAGTCGACCAGGTGTGAGGTGGGCGAATGACGGCGTGGTGGAGAATGGCGCGGCACGGCGGCGCTGGGCGGCGGAAGCGGCCAATGGCGGGCGGCGGGCTACGGCGGCCGGCCGCAGGCGGCTACGGCTGCCAACGGCCCCACGATCAATTTTATTTATTGAGATTAATGCCTGATTTGCGAATTCAAATACACAAATAGCCCTTTTCTAGTGTATTTCAAATGCCTCAAATAAATACATCAGATTTGCTTTACTCAGTACCAAAAAAATTATTAATAAAGTGTAATGCAATACACTCACTTTTACTTGCAACCAAACGTTTAAAGAGTTAAAGTGATGTTGATTTTTTATTAGCAAATATCTTCAATAATGATTTAAAATTTTTTAAAAGTCAATTGATTTAAAATGTATTTTAATTCCAAAATTTAGAGCAAAGAAAATATTCAAGTTTATGCTAACAATAAAAAATTTTAAGTTATAAGCCATAAAATAAATAAGGGGAGAGAATTATGAAACATAGAAAAATTATATTCATTTTCCGTGACTGAAGCAATTTCATACTTGGCCGATCTACAATGCATACAATTTTGTGCTAAGACGTAATGAAAAAGTATAAATAGTAGAGAAAGTATCTTCATATAATTTTCATTGAACTTCACAAGGCATATTATTACATACAAATAATAATTGATTTAGTGTACATTAAGAAAGATATATGTGTCAAAAGTAGCTAATGGCATCGAAGAGATGTATGACTGAGCACTAACTGTTTTTAAAATAATTGTGGAGTGAACAAAATTTCCAAAGTACATTAGGACTATGTCAAAGATCAACATTTGAGTTTATATAATTTTTTTTGTTTGATTATAGATAAGCTTGTAAGGGTTTAGGGATATCTTACATCTATTGTTCAAAATGATGGTGAATAGATGGGGATGTTATTAGTAGAATTCAAGTTGAATGGTTGAAGTGGAGGAATGCATCTAGCCTATTGTGATAGACCATTTAGACTTAAGGAAAAGTTTTATAAAATGGTGGTAAGACCTACAATGATTTATGACACAAAATGTTGGCCAGTAAAAGAAGCATAAAATTAAGTGTTGTTAAGATGAGGATGCTCAAGTGGATGGGTAGTTTTACACTTAGAGACAAAATACGAAATAAATATATACATGAAAAAAGATTAGAATAGCTCCTGTGATAGATAAGATTAGAGAGAGTCGCTTTAGATAATTTGATCACATAAAATGTCACCATTAGATGACCCAATGGAGAGTAGATGTATTAGATTCAACCTATGTTAAAAAAGGTAGATGTAGACCTAAAAAATTTGGTTAGATAGTATAAAAAATAATCTTATTTTATTAGAATTAAATGAGAATTTTGACACTTAATAAGACACAATGGAAAAAAGGATTCATGTAGCTCTTCTTAATTATATATTTTAGTTGGGCTTGCAATTTGATGTTATGTATGGGATTAAGGTTTGTTGTTATTGTTGTTGTATAGATAAGTTTTTAAATAATATATAAACTGAGAAGCATTGAAATGTGATTTTATAGATGGTGGTTTTAATTAGTAGAACTTTTGATATAATAAATAAAAATTAGAACAATAAAAAAATGTTCATAACCACTCAATTAATATTAATATGAATCAATGCTCACAAATATCCAATAACTTCATACCCTTTAACTCACCTTTTCCTTAAACAGGCATTAATAATTTCATGATACTCAATTATATGCTTTCTCAAAATCAACTACAAAAAATAAACACTTATAGACATGCTGCATTGCAAGTAAAACAACATGATAGTGATTTTGTTTACACCAATGCTGACATAATGCTTCTTCTTTTGCTCTCGGTTGTTTCTTCATCTAGATGTTTTCCTCTTCACCCTCATCTTTCTTGAAATAATTTAGCGAGTACTTCTATATGATTTAAATGGATGACTATATCCTACATGACATTATTATCAACAGTTATGGTATTACAGACAAGTTACACTACATAAACACAGACTCGTACGACTAATTCAAGGAATCAGAACATCAATTCAGACAATTGAAATGTTTACAGGCATGCAGCAATGCAATTAAATTAATTTGATAGGAATATCAAGCTTCAAGTTCAAGATAGAAACCAATATATGGCATTGCCGCAATATACTGTTGCACTGTTAGTAGTTTCATAACAACTCAAATAGATTCACTAACGATATTTTCTAGTCCAAAATCAAACTATAAGCATAAAACATCCACTTTGAGAAACTACTTCGTAATTCTTTCATGCTAAACACAGCAAGCTGAGATCCTAGTGCAGCAGATGTTATAAATTCTGAAGAGAAAAGACATAACAATCATCATCAAAACAAGTGATGATTGTCTTTTTCCAAAATAAAAGGATCAGCTTTCTTCATCCTTGATTAAATTCAATTCGATTAGAGTTTCATTGTAAAGATTCTTCCAAGACATTCCAAAGAGAATCTATGTTCTCAGACAAGAAGAACATCAGCATACCGTCCATCCAAAATATGCAGCTTAAAACAGAATATATATCCTACTGAAGAATACAAACTAACATATAATAAAAAAAATAACTCAAACATAACTCTTGATTTTTTTAGGCAGTACACATGCTTTCTTTCTTTGTATAAACATCATAATTAAAAGAAATAATGATCAAAACATCAAAACAAAAAAATGTACCTTTTCCAAGGTCATCAGGATCAGCATGGACGACAATAGCCCTTCCAATGATAGAATTTGAGAGAGGAATCTGTCACATAAAAACCGTAACACTTAAAAAAGCATAAAACAGAATGAAGCGCGGTGCAGTGTCAAAAACCTCTCAAAACTAAAACACAGACAAGAATTTACCTGCAAGTCGGTAACTTCAACTGTAGCAATCCCTGAATCAGAAAAAGAAACGCAGCCTCATATAAATGCTTGTAAGCATAATAATTCAGGTTATGAAAAGATCACACCCCATACATAAAGTCTTACAATTATAACAATCTAAACACCAAAAAAACTCTTTAAAATGCACAGAAAATAATATCAACCTGATCTTGTAAGGCCTGAATCAAAAACAGACCAATCTAACTAGCTGATGCATTTGAATTAGAGATTAAGGCAGATCATATCATATTAACTCGAAAATAGCATATGGTTTATAAATTAAATGAAATAGAAAAACAACGATAGAAATAATACCATCCACTCTAGCTATCACATTTCCAAGATCACCAGCATGGCGGTTATCATCTTCAGAGCCCCATGTTCTTTTTCCAGCAGGATTAAAATGAGCACCTGCATTGCCATAAAAATAAACAATCATGAAAGAAAATTTAATTAAATGGATTGGGAAGATAAATCATGATAGAAATAAACCCAGATATGCAGTACAGCACCTGTGGACAAGCAGCCGTTTGTAGTGTCACCAAATTCATGAACATGGAAGCCGTGAAGCCCGGGCTTTAGACCAGAGATAACTCCAGTAACTTCAGTTGGGCCTGAAGAAAAAAAAAAAAAAAAACTCAAAACATCATTAAACTTGCAAAAGATATCAGCTACACCTGCAAATTAAAATTTAACTTCATTATATGAACTTTTGATGGCATCTAAATTTACCATTTCCTTCCTGTTCAAAAGATTGTGCCCTTCACATCTTCCGAACTACCGAGAACAGCTACAGCCTTCACCATTGTTTTCTGTGATCTATTTCTCCACAGTTAGGGATAAGAAAAAGATTCAAAACAAAATGATATTAAAACACATCAAAAGAATTAAAACCCAAAACCATACGAATCATCAAATCAGAGAACTAAGAAAATGAAGTATTCTGTGTAAATTTTTGGAATAAAAACTTAAGAATACAACAATGTTAACATAGACTAGTTGCAAACTTAGAAAGAACTTCTTAAAAATTTCTTATATTATAGAGGTTGCGATCATAACATCTATTAAAAATAAGAGTTATTTGGGTTTTAGGGCTCTTAAACCTGATAGATAAAATTGGTGTCTGGAAGTTATTCAAATCGATTGCATAATGAATTTTGACACCACAATTGCTAAAAGATAATTCACAAAGTCGATTGGATGAGACTGATATCATGACGATTGACATAAAAAAAAGCTTCACATGTCATCACATCATTAGAATCTTATGCACGCGTTTTCAAAAATAGATTGACATCAGACGGAACATGAGATTGATGCCAAAAAAACAAAACCCGGGTCATAAACACAACTAACAAAAACCAGATCAAAAAACGCCGACCGTATTATTACTGACCTCCGAAAAGAACATTGAAACGATACTAAACGGTAAAATGATAAAGTAATCCATAAAGAGGATAAATTAGATCCTCCCTATCAAAAGATGGAAGAATTGAAGAACGATCTAGGGTTTACCTCAGGTAACCCCTTTGCGATCGGCGAGTGAGCAAGCGCAGAGCGACCAAGAACTACCTTTCACCTCTGCCCGTTGAATCGGCGCTGCTTGGCTTTTATACCAGTGTCTACAGTAGAAGTGACAAAATATCTGTCGATCTGATTCGGTCACCGCGTAGGGTAGGGGTGAATTATGACCCTTCAAATGGCTACGGCTGAGGAGTCTCTAGAGTGTTCCATGGACAGATTGGCCAAAGCGAGAGGTACTCCGGTGGAGGGACGTTTGTCCCCACGAGCGAACGTCGGTAGGATTAATTTTAAATTTTTATTTAGTAAATTTTTTATTATGTTAGAGTCAAAATTAATTTAATTTAACTCAAGAGTAATTTGTTCTAAATAAATTCAATTAAACTCGAAGCTATATATATGGGTTACATATGAAGATATTTTGATAAAATATAATAATCTCAAAATTGATTTCATCTATTTTAAGATTAAGGGGATTTTTGATTGTTTAAAAGTGAATGCAACGTAAAAATAATATAATATAAAATGAATATAATATATTTGAATTATACTAAAATTATTTAATTGAAAATCTTATTAATATAAGAGTTTTTTCTTTTAGGTAAGATAAATATATGTAATGTATGTGATTAGTTAGAAGTTTTCAGCGTGCGATGTGTATATCAAGTGGTGAATAAACAATGCACAATGAGGTTGATCACGGGTGAAGGATATAGAATTAGTGGTGGTTGGCGATTGTGGGAAGTGACAATAAGTGGGAAGATGGTTGAGAATTAGTAGTGGTATATTTGTGGTGGATGTAGTGGATAAGTGTGGCTTATGAAGCTTTATTTTAGATCAATAATGTATTTGAAATTCACCCAAATTTTAAAAAATTTCAAATACACATAAATCGCTCATTCAAAGTATTTAGAATATACTCAAAAATTTAAAGCATTTACTTTGCACTTGTCAAACACCCAAAAAAAATAAAATCATTGCATTCCTTTACAATACATCATTAATAAACCAAAATGAACTCTTCCCCTCCTAACCAGTTACTGCAAAATGAACTCACCCCTGTCTAAGAATTGGCTGGAAAATAATGACTTAAGTGTCCATGATTCACCATCATCTCCGCCTTTAGCTCTATCATCTCTAGGCATAGCAAGTCAATATCCTCGCATGAGCGGTGAAAGAACTCCCCTTGTCCTCCAAAGCAACAATCCTCTTCCTGTTGGCCTAAAACTAGGCTTTAGAGTTCCAAACTCCTCTGAGGCTCACCCTCACCAAGCCAATTTAGTTATTATGAGCATCCATACATCCTTATGCTCACTTCATCAAGCTAGGGGAAGAGTTGGCTCCTAAACTAGGGGAGATAGTGGCGACCATTCAAGTAAAGGCTGCTCACACAAGATATGTAAGTTTGGATGACGAGAACATACCACGGAGAGCATAGGCCTGTGATCTTGCCTCTCTTACTAACTCATCGAAGTCATATATACGAGACTTTACTTAGTGCTCGATTTAGAGACTCACTATTAAGTATATTTTAGGCTCATTAGAGCACGACAAAATAGACTCCACATAGGGTAGTAAGACAACCATTCAAGTAAAGGCTGCTCACACTACACAGATATGTAAGTTTGGATGACGACGACAACCATGGGTACCAGAGGCCTATGATCTCACCTCTCTTACTACCTCATCTAAGTCACATATACGAGACCTTACTTAGTGCTCGATTTAGAGACTCACTATTAAGTAAATTTTAGGCTCATTAGAGCACGACAAAATTAACTCCATGGATAGATAAGATTTTATCAAGAGCTTACAAAAGATCCTTACTATTAAGAGTAACCCGTGGTTACCCAATCTCTCCCAAGTCCCAATATGTAAAACACACATTAGACTAACATAATACTCCAAAATCTTCTCAAAGGATTACTTTCGCTTGCTTGTAGCATACTAATCAAATATTCGTCCATAACATCAAAAGTCTTCGCCATTCATTATCAAAGTCAATATAAAAGGATATACATATTTGTATTATAATCAATCCATATTTTATGCTTGATTTATTGCATCCAACAAATCTCAAAGAATAGGATCAAGTGTTACCCATAAATATATCTAAATCCAATATATTATATTCATTTTAAAATATATTCAAAATTTAGCTTCATTAAAAAAATTTAATTACAATATTCTATCTTCACTATATATATATATATATATATATAAAATGACACATTGCAGCCCAGAAATTTGAACTAATCTAGCTGATAAAAATCATAAAAATTAAAATCTAGATTTAATTTTACAATATTAAATTTACCTCCTTTTTTTTTTTTTTTGCCTTAACCAAACTCACAATTTTGTGACTATCAAATTATTAAAAATTTTATAAAAATAAAAAAATTAATTTAAATTTTATTTAGAATTTCAATATTTAAATGAGAATTTAAAAATTAGATACAAACCAAAACTAATTTTATAAATAGTGAGATATATATATAATCACAATGGTCTACAATCACCACAAGCAAAAGAAAATTTCTAATAAAAAAAGATTACTCAAGCTAATTATATTATAATATAATCATTAATAAAAATTTGAATCCACATACAAATTTATGTGACGAATAATTCAGATATTTAATATCTTTTAAAATTCACAGTACACTATGAGGTAAAAAGCCAAAAAAAAAGTGATTATTTTTTAATTCTTATTAAAATAAAATTAATTCTTGAACATTCTTTTGCAAAAAAAAAAAATTCAATTTAATTTATCTTAATTAATCAGTTTACATGTTGGTTATTGTATCTAGAATATAGAAAAAAAATCATTGACTAATCAAATTATTTATCTAACCATGACAAAGATTCAACAAAAATATAAACAAACCATGAACTTTATTAAAAGTGCAGAATTTATATTAAGCTCTAAAAGAACTTTAGATTGTAGCACATCTAAAACCAATTAAAAAGAATGAAATATATTTCTTATGGCCTCTTTGGGATTGGGATGCATAAAAATCTATTGTGAAACTGTTATCTAAGAAATTAGAGTGAGTATTACAACTTTTTTTTTTTTATTTCAAATCACAATTTTCTGTCAACCACCACACTCTATCAGATCAGGTTGAAAATAGAACTTTCCCACCATAGCTTCTTCAAAATACAATCAAAATGCGATTTCTCAAACACTAACTACAGAGCGATTCAAATCGCATCTTAGATAGAAAGCTGCCGCAAACACAATAGATTGGTCAAATAATATGATCATAAAAGATTAGAACAGCATAAAAACCTATAGCAGATAGATTTCAATTTTTGTGATACTAAAGTAGACAAGCAACATTAAAATTCGTTTTTTTTCAATTCTAAAAACTAAAGTATTAAAACTATTTGTCTTTTGCTTTTAAAAAAATAAACGGATTTGGAATTGAAAACGCAATTCAAAAAGCACACTATTCAAACGGGTATCAAAATTAAAAATTCATGCTCTCAAAAGCAAAACGCATTCAAAAAGCTTAGTCAAATGAAGCCTAAATATATTTATAGCCACACTTATATGGGCATAATTCTACAAACATGCATAAAGAAATGATGGATTGAGAAAAGAACATTTGAACGCGATTTTATAAGTATTACAAACCCATTAAAAAAAAAAAAGTACTCGAGAACAGCTTCAGCATTGTTAAAATGTTGGATATTTGAGTAAAAACAAAATAAAGAGAAAGCACAATAATCCAATCGATAGGAACACAATAAAAAAACATATGAAAATAATCACATTTTCATCTCAGCTCAATTCCATAAAAAAACAGGTTAGCAATTAAGAGCAGACTTTTTATCACAGTGAAGTCAAATATAAACATTGCAATTTGACAAGTAAACAACAGATCAGAAACATCATTTTTATTTTTTATTTTTTGAAAGAATAAACAATATACAATAATAAAACTTCCACAATAATTTTGTATTAAAAAATTATTTTAGTACAACAGCTCATCGAACATAATCACAACAACAATAACAAGCCTTAATTCCACTAGGTGGGGTCAGCTACATGAATCCTTCGTCTCAATTGTGTCCTATTATGTGTCAAATTCTCATTTTTTATGCATCGAACATAATCAAACAACAAAAACCAATAATGAAGAGACAACCACCAAGAATATATAATTCTACTTGACCATCCATGGCATAGAAACAAAGCATAGATTATGAACTAGAAACATTTACTATAAAGAAAAATGACTAAAATCACACCAAGATCAACCATAACAAACCTAGCTTCGCAGCCTTATACTAACTTATACTGTTACCAACACCATGAAAACAGTAGCGATTGAAGGAATCCTCATCTACATTAACAGAATGAAAGCAGTTGTACTGTATAAATAAGTACAGGGACAACTTACAAATCCTTGATAAGCAGGCCGCAGGCCAAGTAATAACATCATGAAACTGACCAGACAAAATTCCAGGTTAAAGAAATCATGCTAACTATTGGAATAAAAAAAATTAAAATTTATAATAAATATATATAAAGAAAATTATTCAGCTTTACGTATAAAATCTTTGCTAAAATTATAATCTATTTTAATCCATGCTGGCAGAGTGATTCTTGTCTATTATTGTTTAAAGTAGTTAATTATATGTAGGCATACGAGACAAATATATATGGAAATAATGAAATGAATATACTCAACTAAATGATATAAACATGTAAAAATTATATATTCTGTAATCTAATACTGTACAAATACAACAATTTCCTTCCTTATTGTTTTCCTACATAAACACTCCCACTCAAGTTGAAGGATATATGTATTAAAAAATTTTAGTTTGTTACAAAGAGTAAAAAAGCCAAAAGAAATTCAAGAGTTTGGTAAAGATATCAACCAATGCCTGATGCATACAGCGTGATGATTTTCTTTAACAAGACTATATCTCTAATAAAGTAACAATCTACTTCAATAATTTTTTTTTTCTTTTCATGGAAATATAGGATTGCTTGTAATGCAGATGGTTGTTTAACTATCACAAGGTTCATGGATTGTGTGATAAGAAAGCCAAAGTCTTACAAGAAGAATTTTGAACAACAACATTTAAAGAGTAAATGAAGCTTTAACATTCAATTTAGCTACTTTTTTTTTTACTTTTTCATTTAAAGAGATCTCATCTCAACCCACAAATACAATAGTTTTTGGTTTTCAATAAATCCAGTATTAATTTGCATCAGAAAAGACAATGATCACCAAATCATTATATTTTTGATCGATCAAATCTTTCATAAAGATTTCTCGAAAATTGATCTAGCTCAAAATTCTTCAAACAGCCTCCAAGTGTAATTCTTGAGTATTTCAGATGTTAACAAACCACACCAACACCAAAGGACATGTCAAGTGGAGTGGTGAAAAAATAGATGAGTTTGTCAACAAGACATTGATATTAAAAACAATATTTTTGAGATGAATGAAGAGTTTTCATGAGAATTAACAAGCTTACACCCACGTAGGCTTATTTCTGCAAGGTTTATAGTTTATTTTGTTTGAGAGAGAGAGAGAGAGAGAGAGAGAGCTAAATGTCTTTCCTCCAATATACAAAATCAATGCCAATAAAATATTTTGTATGCTCCAAATCTTTGATGAAAGATAACTTTTGCAAATACTAGTTTTTAAATGATGCACCACACACCATTTCCAGTGGGGAATATGCCATCAATATATACAACCATGATAATTGTTAAAAAAAATGTTGAATAAACATAGAGTGATACTGCTTAGTAGCAAGAATTTCACATATAAATTTCTCTGATATGTAACTTTCAAAAGGTTAAAAATTTTATTATCCCCAGGAAGAACATTATTGGGAGATTGTTCCATATAAATTGCTCTGATAAGATACCAATAAAACGGGCATTGCTAACATTAAATTGTGATATATGCCATCCTTGATCTATGGAATGAAGATAAACAAAGTTAAAAAAAATATCTCAAAATGGTCCACACCATAGATGGTTAGTACATTGGTATTTTAACTTTGCGGAGAGCATAAAGAAGATGTAGATGTGATGACTCAATAATATCAGATGTTCAACTATAGTTGACAAGATGGAAGAAGATGCTACAAAGGTAGATGATCGAAGCCTAAAGGTATAAACCTGTAAGTGAGCATAAAATATAAAGACACACGAAATAGCACAAAAGAATGGTTTGTCACTACCTCGATGAAAAGAACGAACACAATTAATTGACATGTAATAAAAATGGCATCTCTACTAAATTGAAGAAGACATGCATTTGAAACATTAATGCACAAACAATGACAAGAAAATTGTAATGCTTACGCTCAATGACCTCATTTTATTAAGAATATAATGGCCATGAAAATTGATGTATAACATCATTCTTGACAAAATAATGAAATTAAGTGCATAAATTTGAGATCATTAGAAATTTGAAATTTTATTACTTAATAAAATAATTTGAATATAAGTAAAATAGCTACCAAAAAAACTCAAGTGATTCTAGTATGATTGTTAATGAAGAAAATAAAATGGTTAAAAATCAAGATGGATAGTAGCAAGACTTGTTCCCCATATATCAAAGTGAACCAAGTCAAAATAGCATTATCACATGTATAGAAGAACAAATGAAAGAGAACATGATGATGCCTAGCAAACTCATAAATATTAAAATCAAATTTTGAATAACAAGGTGGTACATGAGTGGAGCTCCAAAGATGGTGAGAAGGATGATCTAGACAACAATGTCATTGATAAGAAAAAATTGCAAACAATGCAATGGAATTAATAAGATTGAGATAATAACTATTGTCAATTTCAACACCCCATAAATCACCCTCATTATATTGTGATCTTGAAAGAAACTTTAAGATAAGATGTTACACAACAACTATGAGTCTTGGTTGAACAATACATTGATAATAGGTTAACATAAAATTGTGTGACATATAGAACATTTACTAAGATTAAGAAGGAAGACAAACAGAGACTTTTACAAAGACAAAAGAGGGAGCGCAATGAATAACAATAAGAGGCAAGAGAGGAGTCATTCTCAATAATGAAACTAATTATCATTACACGTCATATGGGACAAAGCATTGAAATCTAAGATCAAAGACATACCAATAAAAATAAAAATAAAAAAACAATAACAAAAAAAGAAGAGTGCATGATGCTAAGATAGATGGTTTAATTTGTTAAAGAAGTTAATCATAATTTTCCCAAGACAAAGTAACATATTCAGAATTTGTGGCACCAAATGTAGTTAGAGTGGAGCTGGATGAGGACGTATACTAAGCAATGATATGATACTAAGGGGCCGTTTAGGATTACTTTTATTTTATATTTTATATTTTGTGTTTTTATTTTGTTTTGTTTTATTTTGCTTAAAAATAAAATTTGTTTGATCTTACTTGTTATTTTTAAAAACATCTTTTAGAAGTTTTGAGTGTTTTTAAAAATAACATTATTTATTTTTAAAAACAAAAAATAAAATCACATAAAAAATACTTTAAACAACCATGTTTTCAAAAATAACAACATAAAAATAAAAATAAAAAACAGAAAACAAAATTGATCCCAAACAGCCTCTAAGTTTTTTTCAGAATCATTTAGAAAGAAATTGGTACAACATCAACAAGGGCAAGCTGTAAAGGATTATAGACACGAACATATCCACCACTAGTATAACAACTAGATCGATGATTCCTCATGATTACCACTAACCACTTCAAGAGCCAACAACTGCATAGAATTGATGAGTAGGAAGTTGAGGAGAAGAGTGATATGTGACCTAAACATCTCAAGAGAGAGCAATCACAATATAAGAAAAAATTGAATTCAATTATAGATTGAGATTGCACATCCTCTAGAAAAATAATAGAGGTCAAGGAGAAATTTGATAAGAAAAAATTCTTCAATATATTTTGGTTAGATAGTTGAATTAGTAATGAGGTTTGTACTCAAGCAATTCATCCCATTTTCCACATTAGGTTTACAACTATTTCACAACCTTGTAAGAAAATCATAATTGAAAGCTTGCAATTTTGATAACTTAATGGTGGAGAGACATCAAGTTTATCATGTTAGTTGGCCCAATAGCAATAAGCTCTTAACCACAGAAGATAATTTATACCATTAAATTTATTGGTAGCATAGATAATAGAGGAAGGCTTCAACTCATTGATATCAGAGTGAGAATTCCTAATAATAATTGAGGGGGAAGAAAAATCCAATAGGTAACTTAGGGCATAAAAATTGTGTGAGGCATGTTAAGCACTAGGCATTCAATCTTACATGGCGATCAATATCATGAGCCAAAGTTAGCACATGAGAGAATGGGTCACATGCAAAACAATGCAATGATAGTAACAATGAAAGGGGGAGGGTGAAGTGCGCAAGTCAAAGCAAAATTGGGAATCCTAGTCGAGCACTGGCATACAGTGCTTACAGTTGTGTGGACAGAATAGACAAGGGGAGAAGGCATGAACAATATGATAGAAGGTTTGGAATTAGTGATGCACACTAGAAAACAAGCGCGAAGTACAATAGCAACGTGTGAACAAGCATGTGAGCAATGAGCAAGTAATAAATATGTAGAAATGTGTGGAAGATGTTAGTACACATAGGTTGCTTAAGGGATCGAAATAAGATGTAACATGGTGAGGACTATTTACAAAATTGAGATGGTAGATGTCAATACACATAGTTTGCTTAAGGGATAGAAGCAGGATGTAGTAGGGTGATAGCTATTTATAAGGTTGAGATGGGATCAATTGAAAAAGGAAAACAACAAGAATTTTGTTGAGTACAATTCATGGGCTTGTCAAGTTGTTATATTGGGTATTTTAATAATAAAAAACTAGATACGTTGGCAATTGATAACATCAATAGATAAAAAAGGGACATCACAGAAATTCACAAAATCAACTTTGACCACAATCAAATCTATACCAAATATTCAAACTACACTAAATCTCTATAATGTTCTAGAGTTAGAATTATAAAATCTCATCATCAAAACATATGATGAAAATTTAATACACAGGTGAACTTTTGAGAAGAACAATGAATGGTGATCAATTGAGAGGGGAAATGAATGGACAATCAAATTATTCATGAAGATGGACTGACGATTAGAGAGGAATAACATGCAATTCAAGAATAGGGTAACAAAGAAGTGGGGAATTCGAAAATGAGTAAGATGCAAATTAAGGATCAATTAACAAGGAGGTAGTAAATAAGGGATGTCTTTGATTTAATAAATGGTTTAGACTTGAGATTGACCAAATATTAAAGGCCATTTTAAAAGTAGTATAATCACGAGGACAAATGCACACTTACTAATTGTTAAAATATAATTTGGGTCAAATTAAAAATATATAAATTCATCCACAATCAGCTAGTAGAGAAAACAATCAAATTGCAACTACATAGTTGTTAGAAATACAACAAATGCAGTAGCCCAAGGTTTTATATACCACTCATTTCTCAATAGTTATTTAAGAAAGTAGTTTAGTTGTATATGCAAGTGTGACATATAGCATGGTAGAAATTTTACAAAACAGTTTTAAAAATCAAAAGGACAAATGTACACTTACTAATCTCTGGATCTTATCAAGGTGAAACTAAAGCTGAGGATAAATTCATCCAGCAGGTTTCAACTAACTAGTTAGAAATGCTGCTGATTCAACAGCTCTATTTACAAATGTCATTCATTTGGCATATAAAGTTAGCATTAGAGACTCTAAAGAGGCCCAAATTTTCCATTCAGGTATTTCAATAATATTAATATACAATTTGCATTCATACATGATTGAGCCCTTTGAACAGCTTCAAGCTGTAGGAAACACAATCCCACTTATGACAACATTTTCTTCATCATAATGGAGATAAAATCTAAGGAGTTTCAAAATTCATTGGCACTGCGCCTCTCACAAAAAATAATAAGCTTGCAAAAAAGATATCAAAAGTGATTCCACAGGCTTATATTGACAGCAA